>VXBR01010025.1:7221-48723 GCA_013400215.1 Cisticola juncidis | reverse complement strand
TGTTTTTTTTTTTTGTTTTTGGGGGGGGGGTGTGTATGTGAAAAACTGCAGATTCATAAATTTTACAGAAGGGTCAGGGTAAGAAATATCAGCTGGAAAGAAGTGCCTCTTCACAGCCCCCAGGAAATAAGGCTGCATTCTGAGGACTAACAGGATCAGCAGGATCAGAACATCCCTTCCCTGGATCGGAGCAGGCAGGTTCTGCTCACCGTGCTGCCTTTTGTGAATCCCATTTTTAGGCAACTGATGCTGTACTGGGAGATGGGAACTGTGAGCCTGTGATGCCGTTATGGTTTAAGCTGCTTGAAGTTACAAGTGCCAGTCTGCCATTCTCCCTGCATTCCAGCCTGCCTGCTCCTATCCCTGGGGATGTCAAATTAACTCTGCCAGTAAGAGGTTTTATACTGCCATAGTAACCCAAACCAGCCTCTTTATCATGTGGCCAGCCAGGGTGAGAGTGCTGGGGGAAACACACTTTTTAGAGACAGGCTGGCAGGACTGCTGTGACCGTCTTCTAGTCTGCTCTAATCCCTCATCAGGTCACCCATTAATTTAAGGGCTGCTTCTTGTAACTGCTTTCTGCAATCTAAAATGGGTCCTTCATGCATGGAGAGCCCCTGAGTTTGTTTTCCTTTCCATCAGCATCATATCATATACACCATCCAATCATCCTGATTTCATAGCTTACTCCACCTTCCCACTGCAGTCAGACCATAATCTGCTTGCAGGGGGATTTATCATGGGCTAGTTGCGATTTTCCAGGCCTTACCAACAGAGAGGTCTGCAGAGAGCTGGTGTGCAATTAACCCTCTGGTGGCTGATTAAAGGTGACAGGACGTGCAGAAGTGCTGACCCCCTGCTCTCATGTGCAACCGCCCATCAGGGAAGCATTCGCTTGTACACGCTGGATTTAGTTGGCACAGTGCACAGCGACTGAAAACAAGCAGCACAGCCTAAAATGAAGGTGATTTGGCCCTCAGGGAGAAAAGACCATCCACAGATATTTCCTAAATCTGTCAGGAGAGTGTAACTACACCTGTTTTCAGCTGAGACCTGAATGGGCAGCTGCTTAACTGAGGTAAACTGGTGCTGTTGAGGACAGGCTCAGGGTGCATCAGTTCAAGCTGGGTATTTAGATGTAAATACAGATGAAAACTAAATGGTTTGCTTTTTTATCCCCATAGTGGATCATCATCTCTATGATTTTGCCAGAACAATCCCAGTCTATTTCCACACAACCTAGCTAATGCCTTTGGCCCTTTGCTTCTCCAGCAGCAGTACATTAAAGTTACTGCACAGAAAAGCTGTTTAATATTGACGAAGGAAATACTAATAACTGCCTAATAAAAGTCTTAGTAAGAAACAGTTTCCTCCTTCTTGCCAAGAGCGGTTAAAAATGTGGGGAAGCTGGAAATAAAGATATCAGAATGCAGACGCATAAAAGGCAAAATCAACCCCATAAGGAAGCCGAGTTTCTAGAAGAAAATTACTCTGTAAAACTCATCTGGATTTGAGTACAGTTATTGTTTTTCTTCTACCCCTCCTTTCACGTTCAAAGTGGATTTAAATACAGTAGGTACATATCAGCTCAACTTTCAAACCAACTCTTTCCTTGCTATTAGCATATATAAAACACCAGGAAAATAATGTCATCGAGGTCCTTACAAAAAGTCCCATTTTAACCTTTTTTTTGCCCAAGGGAGATGCTTCCTGGTGCATGCCAAATGGGAGTGCCAGCCAGAGGAGTTTTATGGGCTCATAAACAAGTGTGCCAGACTATACAGCGTGTATATAGCACCCTCCAGAGCTGCTTCCCTTACTGGAACTGAATCTGCTCCAAATAAAGTCCAGCCATCACTTGGACAGCTCACAGATTCCCTGTGCCAGGCTCTATCAGGTCTTGGAAGACCCAGGTCACCTCCCTGGGAGACAGGAGGGTGGGCAGATGTTCTGGGAGCAGAGCAGGGTGGTGTAAGGTATCCCCCTCCCAGCTGTGGGTCTGGGATGCTGCCTACAGCAATAGTTGTTCCTCCATGCCTTTGGCAAAGGGAAACAAAAACAGAGGAGGCACAGTCAACACAGCAATGCAGCACACAGGGGAAGTAATTTCTTACTGATACCTCTAACACATCATTTTATATCTCAGTGCCTGGGATATAGTTACCTTTATCTTAGCCAAAAGACTGTAGCGGTCATAAAAGGTAATTTGCTTTTATTTCTTCTAAAACATTTTATCATGAGATTTTCATTATCTGTCCTACAGAAGTGAATTCCAAAGTCTCATTATCTCCCATGTCTGCCTTCACTGTCCTGTCCGTTTTTGTTTTTTTTTTTTTCCTGATTTCTCAGCTCCTCGAGGCATCCATTCATCTCGGAATTGTGAAATGGAGAGAAAAAAAGGCAAGGCTGACCAGTTTTTCCTTTCATTTGTCACAGTGTCTAACCCAAATGTTTACCCTTGCCCCCCAGATGTATAAACTCATTTCCAAGCCAGCACATTCTCATTTTCCCAGCTAAGCAATCCATTTCATTTTGGGGCCACGCTGAATGGTAATATGAATCTCAGCACATTTCAGGTCTCAGCCTAATTTTGCAAGGAATAAAGACATCGGAGATGGTCTCATTACTGCGATCTTTCCCAAACCCTAACGAAGCAGCACCCTCTAGTGCAAGCTGACAATAAAATCCTCCATCACAACAACCCTCCTGGGTCACATTCAGGCTGGGTGTGCGGCCACTGGAACTGCTGGGAGCGAGCTCAGCCACAAGGCTTTACTCTTCCCTCTGCAACTTTCTCGGATTTCCTCCCTGGGACCCTCATGGATGCTTTGGGCACCCGCTGGATGCTGAACCTTCCCCAGGGCTCTGGCAGACCCAGGCAGCAGCACTGCCTGCAGCCAGGAGGCAGGGATGGCCATCGTGCCAAGCTGCTTTCATTTCTGTGGGATACTGCTACCCACCAAAGTCTGGAAGTAGAGAAATATTCCCTGTGAGGAGGATTTTGTCTCTCATCTTGGGTGTTTTGAGACATGTAAGAGGTGTCGTAGCTGGTTTGAAAGGACCAGAGGCTAAAGGGAAGGTGATGCAGGGAGGGGCTGAGCTGAGGGCTGGGCTGCAGGAAGCAGGGCTGGGTGTGGAGGGGGGACTGGGACTTTTGCATGGAGAAAGGCACTGATTTCTGGGAGCTCTGGGGACTAACCAGGTGTGAAAGCTGAGGCTGAGGGCAACATGGTGTTGTATTACTTCTGGTGCAATTTGCTTTCATTACTAGCAATTTCCATACGTTTCATCAGTTTTATTGTTGTTAGGAGGAAGGGGAACAAGAAAACGACACAATTTTGGCAGACCCTGAGCAGGGGGTGACCTGTGGGGTGAGCGAGGGGGAGCGGGGTCATTCTTGGATGCCATCAGCCACAACACAGAGCCAAGTTAACCGTGTCGTGTCCCGCACAAAAATCCCACTGCCCCAGCACACATCTGGGGGCTTTAGTAAAACACAGACCTCCCCTCTCATGCTCTAAACATAACCCTGAGTAAATGGCTACTTGAGACTTTGTAAAAATTAAAAGAAACCCTACCTGCTTAACCAGAGGTGGGATTTTCGTCCAATATTTCAAGGCTACACCTTTCTTTCATTAGGAGCTAGAAGGAAGCTGCAGTGCTTAAGGCAGGGAAGGAGAGTAAATCCCTCAGTGTCAAAGCAAGGTGATGTTGAGGTTTGGGAGCCACTCTGTGCCCACACAAACACAGGATTTGACATTCACCCTGGGCACGTGCGGTCCCTACAGAGCAAATATCAGAGCCAGAGTCCTGGGGAAAGCAGGCGAGGCACCAGAGCTAATGACTTGTGTGGTTGTTTCACCCACTTCCAATGCTTCTGCTTTTTTAATGTACCAGGCACACTGTGAGGCCAGATGTGGCTTCAGTGTTAAAGGGAAATCTAGGAGCTGCTGCTTTCTCTCATGACATGAGAAATAATGTCCGGAGTGGCAATTTGGATTTGGGAAGGGCTATTTTTAGGCTAACAACAAGGAATTCCACAGGGTGAGGTTGAACCATGTCGGTAAGGGAGTGGAGATGGCCTGAAGCCATCTCAGCTCTCTCCAAATGTGAGGCTGCCCTGGGGAGGAAGCAGGGGTGGAGGGAGGGAGGATGGACCCCTTCTCTCACCCAGCCTGGGTGGGGACCTGTGGGAAACAGGACAGCAGCGCTTTGACCCTGGGCCCACAGCACTGCTCCAGTGTTCTGGAGGAGCTCTTCCCCTCATCACCATTCCCTGCCAC
This sequence comes from Cisticola juncidis, assembly GCA_013400215.1. Lineage (NCBI taxonomy): Eukaryota > Metazoa > Chordata > Aves > Passeriformes > Cisticolidae > Cisticola > Cisticola juncidis. The sequence goes on along the minus strand of VXBR01010025.1, from coordinate 44,440 downwards.
CTCTGGGGGCTTCCACACAGAGGCTGGATACAGCTCTGCTAGGTTGGGAAGGGGATATCTTACAGCAGACACAAAACCTCTTCACACTGGAGGGAAGAAACACTTCTCTACCTTCTCCGTCTCCATACTATATTTTACTATTCTCTCCAAATGAAGCAAACATCATTATTTCCCATTAGGTGTTCCTGGTGCAAGAGTATTTCATTGAAAAATGGTTCTTTAATGCTAATGGGAATTATACTCCTAGCGTGATTTATATTAATAAGGCATGTGCAGTTCCTTAGTACATTCAGACCCAGATGGGAAATGGATTTTTTTTTCGTCATTCCACACAACATCTGATGAAGTGCTCCAAGCATACAATTTAACAAGCTATTCTCCTCTGGCCTTACAGATGAAAAATAGTCCGTTGTGTCAACTCCTCAGATGCCTATTTTTACACCTTCTGTTTGTTCTTAGTTTGACGTTGTTAATCATGGTCCCACCAAAGGCCCATTGTTCAGCTCTTCAAGAAGAATGTTGTTATATTGACTGTTTGTGCGTCAGCCCAGCTCTCTCTGGAGCTGCACTTGGATGAAATTAGATAATTTCCATTAGGAGAACAGGCATTATTAGTCCCCAATGCCAAATTGAAAAGAGAGCCAAGATTACTATTTCTGGCCGTGTTCACCTCAGGAAGGAACCTTCTCAGCTTTAATGGGATTTTGCTATTGTTGGTTGCCTTCTGTTTGACACTGGGCCAGCAGGGTTGAAAATTGTTTAGAAAGCTGCATGAAATATAATAGAGCCCAAGCCATTTGCTGCAGCACATTCCAGCACGATGTTTATTTTGAAAAAAAAAAAAAAAGGAAAAAAATTATTGTCCTTGGCAGTGAAAAAAAAAAATCCCACTAACTTGACTTGCAGAACATATGCTTCTTGTTGCTGTTGTGCTTTCACAACGTGCTGCCAGGATTGGCACGTTACACAGAGAAGCGATAAATCTAATATTATTTGTAATGATCTCCAGGACTTGTAGAAGCGGATCACAGGCACGGGCAGCAGCTTTATGACAAGAAAACAAGGCGAGGGATGATACCAGGTCAGGCCCAAAGGAAGAAGTCGAGTCCCATGTTAGGCAAGAAAATTTTGCCCTCATGTTCTGCTGCTCGGTTTTCCCATCTGTAAAATGGGGTCAACATCTCTCTCACATGAAGAAATTAGGAGGACATGAGCTTCCTGAATGTTGCCTTTGTGGGTGCTGGAGGTCATCTGAGCCAGGCTCAGCCCCTCCCCAGCCCCAGGGGCACAGCTCTGCCCATCCACCACCTGCTTCTCCCCTAAAGTGGCCGCGCTCTGCTGTTGCTGCTGTTGCTGCTGTTGCTGCTGTTGCTGCTGTTGCTGCTGTTGCTGCTGTTGCTTGGAGGGCGGCTCCTTTTCCTCCCCATGTCCCACCCCTCACAATCACCTCACATGAATGCCTCCCCTGCATCTCAGGATGCTGATCCTTGACATCCAGTGTGATGGTGAGGATGGGGGCTGAACCCTCACCCAGCCCCGAACTCCTCATGGGCTTCCTTCTGCTCCACATAGTACTGTTTTGTTCTCTCAGTGCTGTCTTAAAATAATTATTAATGAAAGCAGAGTTGACTTTGGAGCAAAGGTTTCTAGTTCTTTGGCATTTCCCATGTGTAAGCTATCTAAAGGTATTGAAATGCAAGACTTTTTTGGGATGAGATCAGAATCCAAAACCACATTTTCCCACCGGGCCCCTTCAGAGCCAGACCCACCTTTGCTGCACTTTACTCCTTGTCTATTTAAGCCCTTAAGAAGCTGAGCAAATAGAACAAAGTTATCCATCTTAAGAAAAATAAATAGAGCGAGCAATCTTCAAAGCCTTCAGATGAGGATCCACGCAACAATGCCGGTGTTATCCCTGGGCAATAAACCAGAGCACTCCTTTGTTTATATAACCTAATGTTTACTTCTATTTTAACCAACAAACATTGACTGATTGCATAGTCTTGGCTCGAAACCATCTGACAAATAATTAAAAATACAATTAGGCTAAAAGAAAAAAAAAACCCCATGGCAGACGCCAGCCGACACATTTCCTCCACACAAAGCTGCCACCCGCCTGCATGGAGCTGCTTGGGCTCAGCCAGAGCGCAGCAGTGACTGTCCCCAGCAGAACCAGCTCCCAGCCTTGACCCGGGGCATCAGCCACTCGCAGGGCCTGCCCCCATGGAGGCTCTGGTGGAGCTGAGCTGGCAGGTGCTGCTCACAGCAGAGCGTCTTTTGGCATTGATCTGACACAGGAGAGGTTTTGGGCAGGCTGTGGGAGATGTTGCCCCTTCCCCACAAGGCTTGGCAGCTGGGCTCCTGCTGGAGGTTTGTATCCCTAAGCTCCAAGTGTCACGCAGGTCAGCCACTGGTTTTGCAGCCACCAGGGAACAAATGGATCCCAGTGTGACCTGTTGTGGAAAGCCACCCCTGGTGGCTTGCAAAGACTCCTCTCCCCACCAGATCCCTTCATAATTGCCACCTCTGGCATCTACTGGCAGTGAGGTTCTAGGTACTTGGGCACATGAGTGTGAAGTTTATGGGTTCCAAATAGAAGTGTCCAGACGTTGCCAAGGTCCCCATTTTCACCCCTCAATTAACTCTGGAACTGACTCAATGAGTGAAATGTCCGGAAACTGTAGATTGAACAGAAAATAATCTGTGTTTACAAGGCTGAGAGGATCTCATCTTCATCCTGGATATCTCTTCACTTAGTGCATTTGTTTTTATTTTTTTTTTCTCTTCATGCTGTGAAATGTTCATTGTCTCCTGCTAAGGAAAGTTTGATAAGGATCTTGCTGAGAGCGGCTTTTAGGAAAACCCATTGCTCCAAAAAGGAACCAACCATTGTAGAAGCCAGCACTTCAAAGTTATAGCAGTATCTTGTTTTTTTGTACCAAATAAATAAATAAAATGAAGATGAACAATGTGTTTCCATTTAAGGAGGAGTGTGGGAAAATCCAGGTCTCATCAGACTGGGAAGCAGAGTGGTATATGCTGACTAAGAGACTGGAAATAGCATGGCTGTCAATTGAAGGAATTCAGGCTTGAATAATCACATCAGGCAGGCAATGTCAGATGGGAACCATGGCCCCAAACCTGTCCATTGGAACTCCTTGGGATTCACATGAGGAATCACATATTGGCTCCACATGTTGCTTGTGCTTCCTGGGGAAGCTCAGTGCTGGGCCTTCCCTGCACTGAGCCAGCAGGACTGTGGATCTACCCAGACATCCAACACAAATCCACAATTCCAGCATGGGAGAGCATGCAGATCATGTGTGCCACATTATGTTGCAACCAAAGCTGGTGCCAGCCCTTCCAAAACCTCTTTCCTTGTCTTCAGAGAGCTTTGACTGGGAGCTCACTGCCTTATTGTTCAACCTAATCATGCAGCCAGCACTTTTGTTTGTATTTGGGACTCAGACCCTGGGTGACACAGGGACTGCAGGTCACTTACCTTAGCCTTCACATTTTCTGCTCTTCACCTGGCAGTGGTTGATGTGTGCTCAGCTGGATGCCCCGGGTCTAAAAAAGTGCAGGTTTTTTTCCAGCATGATCCATTGTCAGCTGTTCCCCCTTCTCTTGTTTGCAGCCCAGGGTGCTGCAACCTGTGCCCTGTCTCCAGCCTACCCAGCCAGTGCCCCCAGTTCAATCCAGCCATCAAGGATGATCCAAGTGTCCCTCGGTGTTTTCTTTTATGTCTAATTAACCATTTTCAATTATTTATTAGCGATTAAGGAAGGGAGAAAAGAGCAAGAGAGATCCCATCCTTTGGTGCTGTGGGACTTGGTGCTGTTTTAATAACAACAAAATATTGCAAAGGAAAAAAACTTGCAGTATATCAGCATATTTTTAAGGTTGGTGGGAAAAAAAAGACCTCTAGTCCCAGCGGTATCAGTAAAGAAAATGTCCATTGGATTCTAGTTCTTAAAAAAAGTATCTGAGTCATGCAGAAAGTGCTGGGCTTGGGTTATGTGTGGTTACTGGAGTGCTCAGTGAGGGGGAAGGGAAACACACAGCCAGCCCAGAGCCTCATCACAGTCTCATGAAAATTAACATGCCTGTGCTCTCTAAGGAGGAGGGTGCTGCACGCCCAGGGGGAAAGGGAAAAAGAGGGGGAGGAGAAGAACGGATGTTTCGCTTCCATCTCACTCCAAGCTTGTTAAATTCAGCCTTTCATTTGCTGAAAAGAAGAACTAGAGATCCCGCTCCACCTGGCAGGACAATTTTTTCCCCTAGTCATCAAAGTTTGAAAAATGTCTGCACTGCAGGATTTTGCACTGCAGGATTTTTTATGAATAGTGAATGACAGTTTAAACACTATTCCCTTTCCCACAATTTTATGGACATTTACATGAGTCCTACAATATGTACCCACAAGGAAATCTGTTTTCCAAAGGTGGGATCAGGTAGAGACCCTCCATAGCTGCAGGGAGAGGGTGCTTAGCACACATACATGCACATACTCAAGCATGAGCAAAAGGCAGCACCACAACAGAGAGCTTAGAGCACCACGCTGTCACTTTGCTCAGAGGATGGAGTCAGAACCATGGAAGAGGAGGAGTGGATTCAGATACTTCAGTCTTTTCTGGAAAGAGGCTTCTTTGAAGGTAAGAAAACCACAGAAGGAATCACAGAATCACAGCCCACAGCCCCATCCCAGAGAGCCAAGGAAAAGCAGCCTGAGCTCAGGGCAGCCTGTTGGTCCTTCCAGGCTTTCCAGATGGCATTTGGTTCTTCCTATGGTATAGGGTCCATCATAGTGTAGTTTTTGGTCTGAAGGTTGAAAATGTAGATGTATGAAAATACAGATTCTCCTGAAGCTGTATGATTTAGGAGCTCATTCCTCAGGTTCAGACTTACTGTTGGTGTCTTAATCCAGCTACAAGAGAGCTTTTTTCTCAAAACCATCCAATTTCTCGGGTTTTCAGTAAAAAAAAAAAAAAAAAAAAAAAGCCTTTTTTAATTTTTNTGTTTTCAGCAAAAAAAAAAAAAAAAAAAAAAAGCCTTTGTTAAATGTTGTCAAAAGGAAAACCTTTTATTTTTATCAACATTTCCCAAGGACATGCATTCTCTCAACAGCTTCATGGACAGGATATGCCAGTGGGAAAGATACAAGTTTTAATCACTGCCCCTCAGCCAGGCCAGGTGGAAGGAAGATGTGCTTTCTGTGGCTTAAACAAAGGCCTTATTTCCAAAAGGAGTTGGTGATAGTAGCTGCTTAGCTAGAGGCAGCCCAAAGGGATCCATTGTCAAGGGACTGGGTCCTCCAGCTTTATAAAACATCAGATCTTCAGGGCACAATAAAAATAACAACCCCAAAATGAACTACATAGAATCACAATCCCCGTAAAAAAAAATCAAACCAAACCAAAAAAAAAAAAAAAAACCCCAAAAAAAAGAACCAAAAAAAAAAAACCCCCAAAAAACCCCCCAAAAAAACAAAAACCAAAAAAACCACAAAAAACCAACCCAAAAAAAAAACAACCCCAACCCCAAAACAAAACAAAAAACAATCAAACAAACAAAACCAAAACAAACAAACAAACAAAACCCCAAAAAAACCAAGAATAAAACAAACAAAAAAAACCCCAAAAAAAAGAACCAAAAAAAAAAAACCACCCAAAAAACCCCACAAAAAAATAAACCACCAAAAAAACCCCACGAAAAACCAACCAACCAAAACCAAATACATGAGTGAGCTTTTGACTGTCACCCACATGCAGGCTGAGGAAGGAGTCCCCTAAGATACAGATCCAGCTTTACAACTCCCAGAATGAACACTACTAGACTATCACACTGCAAGCATCTCTCTAAACACAAATCCCTTCATAAAGAGAAACACTTCACAACCCTTCTATTCATGACTGTCCTTCCAAATTTAAACACACATTTAAAAAATAAATAGGGCAAGGGTGATGTACAGGAACAGCTTGCTGCTTTTTTTTCTTTTTTTTAAATCAATAAAACAGCCTTAAAAAGGCCCCCTCGAAAGAGTTCAGTTCATTTATTTTTCTTGGAAACTTCCAGTCTCCTTAACTCCTTTTAGACACATAAGAGGCAAATGATTAAGTTGAAACTATTATCTTTGCAAAGAACATCTCTGCTGGCTGCCAGCCAAGAGGAGAGGAAAAGTGAAATGAAATAAACAGACTGGAGCTATTGTGTCCCTGACTGGTCCCTGTGGCGAGGTGCTGGGAAGCTTGGAGAAGTTGAAAGGAGGTCCCTGGGTGGGGACTGCTAATGAGGCAGGGCACATTTTGGAAGAAAGCTTTCTCTGGCCAGAAATATGAGTGTATGAATAACTTAATGTGAGACAGACTCAGCCCTCGCACTAACAGGTGCCACTCGGAGCTGCAGCCTGCTGATGGCCACTCCTGCCAGCTGTGGCTGCCAACTTCCCTTCCCTGGTCACCCATCCAGAACATGAAAGCAAACCTCTGCCAGTGGAGGTATGGAGTAAATCCAGCTTTACAGAGCCCTACTTCATGAGCAGGCACAATGTCCACCACTGCTTGTGCTGTCTCTGCACGGCTGCAGCGCTGGGGGCTGTGGGCAGGGAGAGGGGCCCTGCAGTGCTGGGCAGCAGCAAGGTGAGCAGCAGACCTGTCTTCTGCCCCCAGATGGGAACATGGGAACCCACAGAACCAGATGTGTACCAGATGTGTGCCTGGCTCTGCCATCAGTCAGTAACAACCTATGTGTCCCATTTCCTACTGACATGTGAGTTTTCTGTAGACAATGCCAGGCGAGTTTGGGAAGAGTTAAGGTTCTGTGCATAAAGAGACGAGCAACCTCAGGTCTGACTCCCAGGGCACCAGGAGCTACCACTCCCTTTGGGACTCCAAGGCTGGTGTGTACTCAAGGACAGCACCAAGGCACTGCTGCGCTGGCAGCAAGGAAGTTCAAGGACAAATCCAGCTTTTGGTGCAGGGAGACACAAGCCCTTGGGCTGCAGCTGTCTGGGAAGACAATTCACAGCCCTAACCAGGCTGCTCAGGGAAGGGGCTGTGCCAAGGGACCAGTGATTGGCTAGACTGAAGATCAAACTTGATGGCCCACTGGGCTTATCCTCACAAAACACTCAGACAAGTGAGCATCTAGAAAGGCTAGAAACACTTACTCTGTAACAGCTGCATCTGATACATCACAAATTACACAATGTCCTTAAAAATGAGGTGATTTAAAAGACCTAAGTAGTTAAAACCAGTTTTATTTCCAGACTTCAGGCTGTGGATTTAACTTGTCTTGAAAAGAGACATGAACTGGAAAGCACTTACAGATTTATTACTACAAAGAGATTACAAACAACACTTCAATACCTTGCTCACAACAGAGACATCAGTCAGTGGAGAGAGCAGTGGGATTCATGCAGGCAGTTACACAGGATGCACATATTGAGGTCACTCCAAAAATTCCTCTTACTTGCTAATTTTATTTTTAAAAATGTTTGGTAAGGTATTGCAAATTATCCCTGGATCTGACTGAGCCAAGGAAAAGCTTCAAATGACTACCATAGGCCCATGTGTCTCACGTACCAGCTGACTTGCTTTGGAATCACCCCATTGGATTAGAGGGGGGAAAAAAAGGCACAAAAGGGCCAGAAGTAACATTTACGTCACAAGTCACATCTGCTCCTGTAATTGCTTTCCTGTCGGCTGTTTTCAGTGGAGAAGGAAACCCGACTGAACCGGTATCCAACAATGGATTACAATTCCCTTCCTTGAAATCTCCCAAGTTTTCTTGGGGAAAATCATGGCGCACAGCTGACCCTCAGCATGCTGCCGTGAGGACAACAGAAAAGTCAAATGCTTGGCTTTGACAGAGTGTTTACAGATCCCTCGGCAGGAAAGGAAAACGTAGAAAATCTCCCCTGTGAACTTCCTACGTGCGTATGAAGCCCCAGACAGCACAACAATGGCAAAGTCACCTGCCAGGCTGAGCTGCTGGAGGAGAGGAAAACCCATGAGAAAGCAACCGGGCTCATTGAGGCTTAATCTTCCAGGCACATGCAATCAAAGACAAACAGCAGCAATAGCGGTGATAGCACATGCGCGCGGAACAATAGCACAACACCAGAACAAGCTGTTAGAGCGTGGGTCACTTAGAAAAGAGCAGAAAACCTGGCAGACTACAGAGAAAGGGAATAGAAGTTTAGCTTAGTGCAAGCCATTTCCAAAGAAAACATGACATGTGCATAAATCGTCTCATAGGTGAGAAAGGGGTGGGTTCTCTGAGAGAACAAAGTGGGGGGATGATGCAAAGACTCTACTGTACAGCTTATCCTAGATAAGCTAATAGATAACTTCCTTTGCCTCTTCTAAACCAGAAGGAGCAAGAGGGAGCATCTGTTCAGTGCTTCACCAGAGCCAGGATTTTCTTTGCTTGGATTTCAGAGCTTGATAGGTAAATCCTGAAGCATTTCATCATTAAGGCACAGAAAATCCTATTCCACTATTGCTGCTGTGCATTCTAGCAGTAGTACAATCTTTCCAGACTGGATACCTTCTGGCTGCTGCAGCAGCATGTCTGGTTACCAGGTGCTCTGCGGAGATGTCCTGAGCAGGATCGAGCTCACTCTGGATTTGCTCAGCTCCTCACCTCGCTGCCACCACAGCAGTGATGTACCTCTGCACACTGGAAAAGGCAGGTTTTTTCCTTCCCTGCACAGTGAGCACCACACAACTCTTCTATTTTTAATTGTTTTGACAGCATTTGGTCCTGATGGTGGTGGGCACCCACAGCCCTTGCTGGCTCAGCCTGCCAGGAAGAAGCTTTGACTGCATCTCCGTGTCAGCTGTTGGGAGAGAACGGCCGTGACTTTCCCAAGCAGATGGAAAAATGATCTACCATGAGCACTGGATCCAGACATTCAGTATGACTGTTTATGCCAAATCTGCAGGGACTGATTTCTGTGCTACGCCTGTCAAGCCCAGAGCACCCGTCCCATTTAATTCATCTTCATTTTCTTCCCTTTCTTAAAGAAAATCTAAAAATTATTCCAAAACTATTGTTTTAGCAGATAACTGATAAATCAGACATCATATGGGGAGATTGCTGCTGTTCCCTGAGCCAAACACGTTCCCATATTTCCTGGCTGAGGATGGTGACCATCAGGACAAGCATTACGTTTCAGCTTTGCTTGAGCCTGAAGTCAGAGAACAGCAAGAGGGTCTCCATCTGGAGTAATTTTATAGCATTAGAACAGTTCTCCCTCAACAGCAGCCGCTGCCTGCTAATATAAAAATACTTGGGAGAAAAAGCAATACATTTTATTAGGTTGGTAGGAGGGGAAAAACGCTCTATTCAGGACTTCCATTAACTTTTATGAATATCTCTAAAGACATTTATTTTTACGACAGCATTGAAGCAGAGGAATAAAACCCAAGTTTCTTGACACTCACCATTTCTCACTAGAGGCAAGTCCAGAGTGCCTGTGTCCAAGCCCTGTGAGGAGAAGCTCTGAAAGCCTGAGCCTGTGAGAGGAAGGGTGGCCCTGTGGCATATTCTGTGCTCATATACTGGTGCTGCTGCAGGCTCCCTGAATGAGCTTCTCTGCATCACTGTTTTGTGCTGGGGATTTTCGGATCTGCTTCTGGAGTCCCACCGCAGATCCTAGCTTGTGATAAATAGAGATCATCTTTTGCCTGAAAGCTTAGTATTTCTACCCAATTAACACCATCATCCTTTCTTGACTTTGGTTACTCTCGGTATTCCTGCAGTACATCCAAATTTCAGCCCTTTCAAAACCCACCACACTGCTGGCTGCTGCTATCTCTGGAGGCAATGATATCCTCAGCCTGGAATCAAGTCACATAAAAAAAACTTCCTCTGATCTGAATTTACCACCTTCTAATTTCATTGAATGCCCCTTTGTTCCAGTGCCCTAAGACATGGTCCCATTAATCTATTTTCTCTAGACTATTTATTATTTTCCTTCCTCTCTTAACACCTAATTACGTTATGGAAGGTAAAAAACAAAAACAAAACAAACAAACAACAACATTAAAAAAAAAAAAAGCTTCCCGGGAAATTGTTCTGATTAAAAAATGGTCATATTTTATGGTGTGGCCTTGCTGCTCTCTACAGCTGCTGCAAACAAAGCCCGTGTGACGTTGGGCTGTCGGGACAGAGGCACAGGTGTGGCGCACTGGGCATGGGAACAGCAAGAGCCAGGGAGCAAAGAAATGGAGGCACCTCACGGTGCTCACGGGCACCAGCGGCATCCCCTGCACTGCCAGCATCACAGCTGGGGATTGCTTGGATTAGAGGCTGTGATGGGTGAACCCTGAGGCATTTCACCATTGCAGCTCCCACCCAGACACTGCTCCCACAGAGGGGAAGGTCCCTCACTGCCAAGCATGTTCTGGCTCTCACGAGTTGTGCTTTCATCAACCCAATGGGAAATGACAAAAATACCCCTTGGATGAGTAAAGCCCCTCAGCAGGGAGCACTTTCCTAACGAGACTTCCAACACCAGCTGGGAAGCAGCCAGCTGGTCAGGGTGTCTGCAAGGCTGCTGTGGCAGGTGCCTGCTGCCCTGTGCAGCTCTGGGGCTGCACTTTACACTGCAGCCACTGCAAGATGTGAAGCAGAAGACCCTCAGCCCCCTCTGCAGACACAGTTCCATCCTGCATCCTTTATGCTTTCAGCTGCACTCCTAAAGCAGGGCTGATTTGTCTGTTGATGCACTACCCAGCAACTGTGCAGGTTCTCCTGGGAAGGTCTGAGAAGCCCAAAGAAGCTGAGTGACATGGGACTAGATTTAATATTGGTGCAAGCAAGGTTGTCCCACTGGTTCCCTGCTGGGCTTTTACAGTCCAAGGCGATGAATGAACACAACGTGCTCAGCTTCAGCAGAAGACATTTTCTCCTGGTTGCCTTTTGTCTTCTGCCTTCCTTTGAACCAGTTGAACAACAAAAGCTCCAATTCTGCCATGCAGCTTCTGGAGTAATTTCCCCAGAGACCGTTTGCAGCAACTCAAGCAGCGGCATCCTCCCATCATCCAGAGGTTCTCAAATATCTGAGCAAAAAGAAGATCTGGTACCATGGGGGCTTATTATTCCCTGTGGAACAGCCCAACTCTTGTGCCCAGTCTAAGGCCACAAACTTCTGGGACAATGCAATATTCACAGCCCCTCCAACTCCTTCACCCAGTCAATCATCAAGCAGCTCTTGCAGAGGAAGGTGGAGCACCAGGACCAGAAGCAGCAGCATCTCACCCATCCCTGGCTAGAACAAGGAGCAAGGCTGGCTCTTCTTCAGGGCTCAGCCCTGAAACTTCAGCTCACCCATCCCTGCTTGGCACAAGAGTAGTCCAGCTTTGGCTCCTTATCCAAGTTGACATCATTTAGACCTTCCAAAGGTTCTACAGCTCTGAAGGGTTCAGAGCAAAGCATGCAGGGAACAAGCATAGTACAACAAGCTTGTTCAGGTACTTGTAAATTAGAAGCATAAACCCCCACAAATGCTTCAGGACACCATCTCCTAAAGTGAGACAAAGGTCCTTTTGCTGGAATGGCAGACACTTGTCTTTTCAAGGGAAAGAGGCTCTGCCTCCTTGCTTTGCTTCCAGTGATTGATGTCCCAGGGGCAGGACATGCTGTGCATGAGAACAGCACACTCTGCTCAGTGCGCTGGGACTGTCCCCCACTGCAGGGAGGAAAACAGCTCAAGGCAGCTCCATTTTAAACTCAGGAAGATTCCTATTTCAGCCAAGAGAGTTTTTTCAACTGGTTGCTGCATGTCTGCAGCTCCTACTCCCAGTGCAGAGAAGCTCCATGCATTGTCAGTAAATTGTCTTGTTCCAGATCAGTATCAGAGTCTGGGTACAGTGAATCTATCTCTCTGTTTCTCCATCTCAGGGAAGTTAATCTGGGCCTGGGGGATGCTCTCCATGCCCCGGCCGGCGCAGCAGGCTCAGCCCGGAGCGGGGCTCCCAGCCCCGTGTGCGGTACCCGACTGCCCTCTACCCGAAAGCGTGGGATGCACAGCGTGCAGCTCCTCACAGCCCGCCCCTTCCCACCCCGCGCAAAGCAACGCTCTCAGCTATAAAAAATGACAATAAATGCATCCAGTCCTCAGGACATACCCTCTTTAGTTTCTCAAGACTCATGCCACAATGCCCCGAGTAAGGAAAATGTGCCATTGCAAATGTTTATAACATCTGATTTAATGTTACGCAGTTTCTCCCAGCCATAAACCAGAACAAATACTCCCAAGATTTATTACATCCTTCCCTCTAGGGCCTTAAGCAATTGTACTTGATTAATTCAGCAGTTAAACAGCACTGAGCAGAAGCATGATAATTTTACATCCAGGATTCCTAAGACACATACTGTTTTCCACAAGGATTTAGGTCTAAAACCAGAGAGATGAATCTTTAAATATGTACTTATCCATATGCATGGGATAATATGTAATGGATGCTTCCTTCTTTCAGAGATGCTGTGCTAAGTCTCTTTTTGCCCCCTGACATCAAGAATTCTTCATCACTTTTTGTAGCAGTAAATACTTGTTCCTCAGCTTACAATGTGGATAGTACAGATCTTAGTGAAGTGTCATTTTGAGTGAAAGAAACATTTTCCCAGTACCACTGCTGACAGGAGTTAACAAGGGGGGGGAGACCTTCTGGTGCATTTCTCTGTAAACACAAGCAGTGTGGAGAAACTTCCCTTTGCCTGAACCCACATATAACCAAATTTGACTCAGTTTTGCTTCCTTGCAGAAGCGGAACAAATAGAACAAATAGAACAGAGAACAGAACAAAGATCATAGAACAAAACTACGGAAGAGTTTTGAAAGTTCACTTTTTCCTTTCTCTGCATGAAAGTCTGACAGCAAAGTCTGCACAAGGGAATATTCCACGATGTTGGCAGCACGCTGGTGTCAGAGTACAGTGACAGGCATTTCTCCTCCACAAAGGCATTGGAAAAACAAAGGCCAAGAGTTTCTTACACATTTCCTTGGAACCTCTCAGGGCAGGTCTGTGCAGGTAACAGCTCTTCAAACACCAGCTAGGAAATATGAAAAGGAGTAGGAAGAAAGCAGGGAGCCTTTCTGCTTTGCAGCTTCTTCTAGAGTCCCATTCTGCCCTGAGAGACCCACCTGCCCAAGAAAGGGTGTAAGCCAGAGAACAAAGCCAACCTTTTTACATACAGTTCGTTAATTTGTGGAAGCAAAACCAGAACAGAGCACTTGTGGTCACTGTACTGCCCTCGAAGTTCTAGAGCAATTGAAAACAGCAAACCTACTATACATCACCACTGCAGTGAGCAGTGGTTACTGGATAGAGTGTACTTCAGTTAACTATAATGTACAGGATTCATTATAAATTAAATTCTTTACTGTACAAGGCAATTTGCAAGTACTGTCAGGCTCATAAGGGGTTTTTTTTACAGCTGATTTTCAAGTATTGAAAAAACATCAAAACAATATTAATTGAATGCTCCCTATGCCCTTCCATATCCTCAAAGACATTTACACATCTTCAAGTAATCAAGAAGAAACAGCCTAGATTGTTTGCATCTGATGGGCCATTACTGCTCTACAATACCCACTGGAAAACCATGTTAACAGTGCTTTGACAATAATATATTTGAAGCTACACAAAAAAAAAATCGTGGAGTGTATAGACTAGTGCTTCAAATTCATTTGAAATATGGCCTAGCATTTGTCTTAGCTGCATTAACAAGGTCTGTTTTACCAATACATTTGTATTTATGATGACTAAGGGCAGATTATAGTTGTTAAAATTTGTCCTCCTGACATGAAAACACTACTTTGTCATTAATACATTTTGTAGCATAAACTATGATGTCAGGTCAATGTAAAGGGTAAAAACTTTCCTAAAGTATGCACACATCATTTTTTTAAAGCTATTGAGCCTAATGGAATAACAAAGGTCATAATAACAAACCATTACAGCTTTGGTCTTGGCAACTATGTCCACAGAAGAATCCTCCAAGAAACAATCATCATTTCTCCAATGTTATGGCATTAGGACGACAGGAATGGTTCACAAATGAGTCATGTGAGCCCAGAAACGCAGTAGCTATGTGAAAGCTGAGCAATCAATTATTCATTTGTTTACTGAGAGCTTTCTCAGCTGACATTAACCAGAACTTCTTAAAAAGAAGAACTTTACAGCTGTCCTTGGCTGTCCCATGAGGCTGCGCTCAGAAGTTGAAAAGATTGCTTAATTTCTCAGTGAGTAATCTGGTATTTTTATTGAAATAAACAACAATATATGGGTTAATTAACTGGGTTCAGCCTGAGATCCAGCAGGTGTCAAAATACCAGAGACCCAGGGCTGAGTGGATGATAAGATGGGAGACCAGGGCAGGGAAGAGGACCTTCAAGCAACCAAAATTGAGCTCTTGCTCCAAATACAGTACATGAAATCCCAAATAAACTTTCCTGTACATGGCATATTGAGGATACATATATATATCTTTGAGGTAATAATGCATGCAATTAATCTGCTCTGATGGAACTACATTTTTTCTCATTTCTTAGTGATTGCTTACTCTAGGCCCTAACAAAGCTATTAGACTGAAAAAAAATTCAACAAATGAGTATGACTTAAAGAGGTTTAAATATCACACCTTCAGCTCTCTTTAATCTATGTTCTCTTTGTTGTTTTTGGTATGAAGGATGCATCCAAACCAGAGAAAACTGCCACACAAAAGGAACCAGGAAAATCTGGGCACAAACACAGTGCAATGAAATTCAAAACAAGCTCATAAAACAAGCTAATCTGAGGGGAACTAAGAAGTTGTTTGGGTTTGTTAGTTTGTTGGGGTTTTTTTTACAGTTTCCTCTACATGCTAAAACCAATTGGGAATACTGAAGCTTAGGATAAATGCAGATTGCATTTCTGCAGACAGCAGAAAAATGTTTATACATAGGACTCCACCAAATTACATCTGAACTCTATGAATATTTTAGATTAAACCAAACTGATAAGGACTTGAAATAGTAATATCTTTTATGTTGACATTCCCATTGTGTTCAGGCTGAAATCTCAAGATGCAGTGATACCAAAAAAAAAAGCAACTACGGAATTGGAGATTTTGTTTTTTTTTAAATTACCAGAAATAAAAAAATTCTTACCTTGACCTTTTGTTATTTACCTTGTTCACTTAGCCTCAGTTTAATTCCATGTTCTTTTCCAGAGTAAATGCAAAAAATGTGTGCATATTTTAGGAGACATATCACCCTTTATATTGGCCTGCATCAACTTCTAGAAATAAGGACAGTGAAACGACACTGTTTTAAGAGTGTGACTTATGGCTGGACCCAATGATCTTAAAGACCTTTTCCAACTTAAATGTTTCTATGATTCTTTGAAAAGCCTGTAATATTTATGGGGTTTGTAGAAAGAATTCAGATTTTGGCAAGAAGAGAGTCCATCAGGATTTAAGAGGTGGTATGGCACTGCTGTGAGATCCACTTGCTGAAGAAAGAAAGGTCTCACTTTTCCTGTGGTTTTTTTAGCATTTCTAGAGACTTTACCTACCCAACCTGTGCATTTTTCTTGAACCCATTGTCCCTCCTCCACCATTTATAAAAATAACTGAGTAAAACTGGCACTTACAAAAGAACAGCTGGAATTGCTGGAGTGCCCTGCCAGACAGGGAAAGCTTGGAAGAGACCCAAAAGTCCTGTTTTTACTTCTTCTCCTGCTCATGCCTAATGATATTGATGTTTCAGACAGATAATTACTAAGCACAGTTCCATCTTCCTACTTTATGAGGAAAGCAAGTATCAGTCCACCCATGTCAGAGATAAAATACAGGAGGCTCAGAAAGGTTGTGCAGGGTCACATTAGGCAGAGCTAGGAACAGAATCCCTGTCTAAACAAAAGTCTCATCCATTTCACTCCACCACTCTCCTCTAAATGATTATGCCAGTCCTGTGAGCTATAGGTGCCTGCACATAAAATACTCCCTGTCTACTTTCACTAACAGATAAATGAAGAGATAACCATTACCAAAACAAAAAGCAAATGAGAGAACTGGCCTTTCTGTATTAGACACTGCAAAAAGGAAATTCAGGAGAATTTAGGGAAACTCTAATTCCCATCATGCAGCTACAGCAAGAAAATAGATGTATTAAATGTGCATCATCACCCTTCCAATACAATTGTCTCAATTATCACAGGCTTCTTCTCAAGATACTTAACCATCTAATACACAAATCTATGTAGAAGGTATCTGGTAATTGTTGCCTTTGATAGACATACCTTTAATCATCTTTTCTTTTCAGTGTGTTACTCTTGTCTCAGAATTGTGGTTTGCTTTGTTTGAGGTTTTTTGTGGCTGCACACATTAATTGAGGGACGCAGTTATACAGATACACATACAACATAAAGACCAGGAGCTGATCAAAATGAAAGCACATAACCTTAAGTCATATGTAACAAGACACCATAAAAAAATCTGATTTAAACAAACTTCTCAGCATTTCAGTTGATTGGAGCTCTTATACATGAAATACATTATAAATACACACACTTAGTGGAAACACTATTTATTTTACCAAGGTCTGAGCTGCTTATTCAGATCAAAGAATGAAGCTGTCATTAAAGTCTAAAAAGTGTAAAAAGTGAGACTATGAAACATGAAAATTTGAATATGTGAGTTAAAGTCCTATTTTAAATAGCATAGCATTTGATGAAGTTATTAAGAAAATTGATTCCATATATTAATTACTTTTTAGTGGTAAAAATAACAGAACAATATTATTTCTATGCAATTCTAATAGGTTAAGAAAGCAAATAATGAGTATTATTAGGAAAGAGAGCCAGCCACCTCACGAACACTGCCAAGTAAAGACAAGGTAAACTCACAAGGACAGATTAGCAAAAGGAGAGCAAACAGGTGGTGAGGAAAGCAAGTTAATAAAGATTATCACAATACAGATAATGGTGCTCATGACTAAGTGACTTGCAACAGCTGTTTAACAGCATTCCTTCTCCTTGACAAAAGTTTTTCAGGTCACTGTCCAAGCTATAATTGCACAGAGAGGAAAGCAAAGCCATCCCGTTCCTCTCATCTAAGCTAAGTGAGTTCTAGTTACATTGGTCTGCTAGAGAAAGTACAGTAAACAAGAACTGCCTTCCCTGTCATATTCCTTCTGTTTCCTTACTCTGCCAACAGATAAAACCAATGGTCTAAAATATAATTCATACTAATTTCAGCTCTGTTGTTCTATTAGACAGAGTAAGCATATGTTGTAAACAAAATCTGAAGATCAAACATCAGTATATCACTTGGTGGCATGAGAGGAAAGAATAAATAAAGTTTGGCCAGTCACAGGATCTGTGTATGAGTAATATTTCTCCAGAGGTCAATGTGATGCAAAACATAATTCAGAAGGGATATGAGAGAGAGAGAGAGAATCTTTCTCAAGAATCCAGCCAAAAGAATTGCATTTTCTAGTATTATCAAACCACCTAAACAGCAAGGGGAGCAAAGTTCCCTGAAACATTCGGACAGGGGTGAACTAAGCTCCAGTAATAGCAACAGAGCCCTGACAGGTGAGCAACAGCAACTCTATTCAAACATGGATTTACACTGTATTTATACTTTACCTATGATTTAAGATCCTAATTTTTGCATTTATTTAAAAAGCAGCAGCACTGTCAAACAGCTAACAGTAAGAGTAAAATACAGCTTTATTTCTTGAACATCTGGAAAAGGATAGGAGTAGGAGAACAGTTTGCTGACAACTGTAGAGCTAGCACAGATTTAGGACACTGTGTTGCCAAATGCAAATCTCCTTCAGGCATGAGTGCATGATCCTCAGCTGGATCTGTCCTTCGGGATGCAAAGGATGTCAGTCTCTCAAGTTAATGATTCCCTTTCCTGGAAACCTACAGTTTGTTGTAACTATGGGAGCCTAAAGTTCATGCACAGTCCTAAGACAGGCTAGAGAGGTCATGCTGAATTCTTTTATCTGGAAGAAGTTTATGGGTTTTGTAAGATAATCAAAAATAGAGAGTTCAGTTTAGTTGCTTTGAAGCCTGTTATAGATAGAGTTCTCATTTCACCTTACAGACATCCTAATGAGCAGGTACATGGCAGCAGACCAGGGCTTCTTGGATGTAGACTTCAGCTGGAAAAGGTCTTACAGTAGCAGTGCTGTTTCCAGTGCTGCATTTTTGTATATAAACAACATGGTAACACAAACAGGGAGGCTCCTGTGTGGTGAATTTATTAGGCTCATCAGCTCAGACATAAAAAAAAAGCAGAGCTCTGAAGAATGCAAGACAAACCCCTGCAGTTCCACAAAAACATCTCAAAGTAATGGAAAGACAAAGATCATCTGTAGCACACTGAGATCTCAAGTCAAATCTTACTCACCTTACCCAGGTGAAAGATTTTTCCGTTTCAGCTCTTGGTCTTGGACATGCAGGATACATTTTTTTAGGGCTTACAAACCCTTAACTTTTACAGTATAATGGACATAAGTAAAAAAAGGCCAGTGATTAAGGCTATGTATGTTCAAACAAGAGCTACTGAAATGCGGAACATGTCAGTAATCAAAAAAAGGAACAAAGAAGTCGCCCTTAAAGCAATTTCTAGTGGAAATTGAGGGTAAAAATACACCATATTGCACTATGAGCTTTGACAAGTATAAATAATAACTGAAGAGAAGCCATACAGGTTTGTTGTGCTCACTGGATATTCAGCTTGTCAGTGTGCCCAGATTGCATACAACCTAGATTTTGTTTACTTTGTTTTCTTTTTCCCAGAAGGTGCAGGGAAAGTTCAAGAGTTCTTTTAGCCAGCCTGATCTTTCTATGCAGAGTTACCTATTGCACAATAGGCAGGAATTAGCATTTGTTGTTAATGATTTTAAATGCCAGATCTATTATGCAAGTGCTTGAACCCATGGGCTAAAATGTTTTGAACACCTTTCTGCACTTACACTTCTAGAAAGAATTTACAGAGTAAAGTAGCAATACAAAAAAAAAACCCCAAAAACCCAAACCCAACCAACCAACAAAAACACCAAAACAACACATAAGGGGGTGGAAAAGACTGTGACTAACCATTCAATTTTAATCCCTGCTCTAAGGCAGGATCCATTACTATGTTATACAAGGTTTGTCCAACTTGTCCTTAAAAATCTCCACCAGCAAAGCCTCTCCTGATACCTGCACAGCCTTGTCCACCTTCTCTTTCTTTTGAAAAGGAAACAGGTGCTCTCTATAACTCTCTGAAAGGAGGTTATAGCCAAGTGGGGGCTGGTCTCTCCTCCCAGGTAACAAGACACAAGGAAATGACTTCAAGCTGTGCCAGGGGAGGTTCGGGTTGGACATTAGGAAGGATTTCTTCACAGAAAGAGTTGTTAAACACTGAAATGGATTATCCAAGGAAGTGGTGGAGTCACTGTCCCTGGAGATGTTCAAGAAACAACTGGACATGGCACTCAGTATCACTCAGTACCATGGTCTGCTTGACAAGGTGGTGTTTGGTCACAGGCTGGACTCAGTCACAGATTTTTCCTGACAAAACCGATTTTATCATTCCCCTTTTATCACTTAGGAAGGTCTTCCTAATGCCTAACCTGGATGAGCCCACTGCTCAGCAATACAAGCTGAGGGCTACCATACATTCATGTCTCTTAAATCCTATTTGTTTATGAGGGCAGACTATTTGGGCTGCAGTAAAGCTAGGGAGACAGGATGCCCTGCAGAGAAGCCATTCTGGATTCTGTTTTGGGAGGTAACATTAAATCCTGAATGAGCCTTTTGCCCTTCCCCTCACAGAGATGAAATGCAGTTTTGGCACCACTGCAGCTGTGGATCAACACTGACTACCTGTGGTGGTAACACATGATTATCCCCAGGCCTTGCTTCACAAAGGGAGACAACTAAAGCATGTACTGCAAAGTAAGAGGAACTAAAGGCTCTGTACCCAAAAAGCCAACGACAAGATAAAAAATAATCACCCCTGTAAGCACCAACCCAAGCTCCTCACAGCACAGTGGAGCACCAGAGATAGTCCTCAAGAAGAATTCAAGTGTTACCTCCATTCTGGATTCAGCCTGGCAAAGCCCTGGCTGGCTGGCTCAAAGTTCCTTGGCCTGCACCCTCATGGCCTTCCAGATGCAGCTAATGTGCAGTCTGCCTGCTGGCATGGCAAAGGCTCCTGGATGCTGCCAGCTCACTGCACATGCCCTGCACAGCACACACAGGCTCCTGCCTGTCTCTGAGAAATGCCTGGCAGCTCTCCAGGAGCTACCACTTTCTGACTGCAAAATGCTGACAGTCTGATTGTCATTATCAAAGCATTTTACCTCTCATTTTTCACTCTGCTCTTCTCCAAGAAAAGATGATTATCCATTCCCCTTGGGGTTTATAAGGGTCAGGTGAATTAACACATCTGAGGGTGCTGCAACCCCTTCACGAGGCGACCAAAGGAGTATTTTACAAGTATTTTACAATCCTGGCTGTGATTCAGAAGTAGTTTCCTGTTCCTCCTGTTGGCTGCAGAAGCAATATTCAACCATGTTTTCACAAGCTTGTGTAAGAGGGCTTGGAGATTCTCGGTGCCCTCCACCACCCACCAAAGGAGGTGTCACCCCTTTGCACAGAGCTGGTGCAGCACTGTTGAGCAGCAGTGTGAAGCAGGACGGTGCCTGGGGCTGAACCATAGCAGCCTAATGCTCAGAGGAGGGATTTCCCCAGAGCTCTTCCAAAATGTAGTGGAAATTCACCTGGGTTTTTTGT
The DNA here is from genome assembly GCA_013400215.1 of Cisticola juncidis. Taxonomy (NCBI): domain Eukaryota; kingdom Metazoa; phylum Chordata; class Aves; order Passeriformes; family Cisticolidae; genus Cisticola; species Cisticola juncidis. The sequence goes on along the minus strand of VXBR01010025.1, from coordinate 23,651 downwards.
AATACACGAAGAGTATTATCTTCCATTTGTTCTGATCCATCAAAAGGACGTTAAAATAATGTTGTTAAAAATACCCAATTTTGGCCAAAACAAAAGGGAAAATGGGGGAGTGAGAGAGAAGTGTGTTGTTCGGAGGTGGGGGCACTGGACTGAGGAGTATCATTCCTAAACCCCAACACCACCTAAAAATCTTCCCAGAGATTTCCTTTCCAGGTGATCATTTTCCCGCTAGTTTAGTCCCTGTTGCAGAATTTGAGAGATCTCAAAACAGAAAAGAGTAGCTTGAAAGGTTTTGCTTAGCATAGTTATTCCTTCTCAGCGACTGACAGCATATACAGAATTTTCAAGAAGCTGATCTATGTCAAAACTTCATGTCACCCTTGTGTCCCTGTCTGGTGTGAGCTTGTTCCATGCAATTTATGGAAGGCTCCCTACTATTCAGCCATACCACTGGCAGGCTGGTTCCAGTCACATATGCAAATGAAACAAGTATAAAAAAAATGATGCACAAAACTTCACTTGGGACAGGTGTGAAGAGAGAATCTTGGTCAGTTATTTATTTCTTAGTACTGATGAGTGCCAAGACTTAATTTCCTTATGGGGTGAAGATTGAAAGCAGAACTTCTGACACCAATGGGATTGGACATAAATAAATTCACTCTAACTAAATCAGCCTGGGACATCCTATATCCCAAATTGATTTTGCATCTTTCTTTTTTTCTCAGTATATCATCTTCAAGAGGTAGATATTTGGCATGCAGGTGATGCATTAATCAAAAGTTTCTGTGACAGTAAGGCACAACCAACATTGTAGGAAAGTCTTTCACGTTGGAAAACCCCACATGTCCCAGCACAGTGCAAAAGACAGCAAAAGATTTACTGGAGTTTCAAAACCCAAAAAAGTAACATAATTTTCAAGTGAAGGCCAGCAGCCAGCCCTCAGCAGAAGGGTCACAGAAAAAGCTAAAGCAGGCTGCACTGGTCACTGGCACACACAGGGCTGCTCTCCAGTTCCACTGGTACCTCTGGGGACACCACCTGGCACGATCCAGCACGGGGAGGCCTCTTTTACCAGGCTGTAGAGATGTGCACACACTGGAGCAGGGGGAGGCTGCTGGGTCAGCTTGTCACCTCTGTGCACAGTACCTCAAGTGCCACTGGGACACCTCAAAGGTGAATACCCTTTCATACAGTACAGCTCACCATGTACCAGGGGTTGGCATTTTGAAGAGGGGACCCCATTTATGACCATACATTCTCCAGAAACCTGCCTGACATACTGGGGTAAAACAATGCCAGGAGGAACAGTGAGAGTTCTACGCTCCCAATAGAACTTACCCTTATCCAGTACAAACCCATTTTTCACTGGGCTTTGGCAAACAAAAAACTCAAATCGTTTTCCATTTTAACAAATTACGATAGTTGTTGTTCTCCCTTACCTTTCCCTAACGTCACCTCATGTTAAGGTGAGCAGAGAGTCCCAATGCAATCCCAACGCCCCCTTCCCGTCTGGCTGCACTACACCCTGAATGGATACATGGGCAAATGGACCAAGAGCCACTGTAGGTCTAGAAAAGGTGTTCAATCTGCAGAAAAGGAGACTGAGCACTCAAATGCACTAAGGGATGCACCATCTATATGACAATGAGGGATTTAAAATGCAGCAGGAAGCACTGAGGCTGGACATGCAGAAGAAATTTCCTTTAAGGTGCCTTAAACCAGGTCATTTTCCAGTCACTAAACATAGATGAGGAAAGGAGAAAGAAAACTTAGCCAAGAAAAATAATGGAAAGAAAAAAGATAAATTCCCCACCACCCCAACAACAAATCAATCAACTTTTAAAGCTTCAAAAGCTAATTATCACAACTTCATCTAGGGCTGGGACACTGTGTACCTTCCTGCTTTATTTCACTGATGCCAGGAGACTTTTAGTCCAGAGGATGTACCAAAAGCAATGCCTTCATTTTTTTAGTGGAAACCTGCCAGGAAAGAAAACAGAAAAATCCATGCATGCATCTATAATAGGTTATGGTGAGCATGAAACAAGAATAGCAAGTCAGGGAACCTTCACATTTTGCAGGAATGGAACTTCCATTCCCTTCTAGAAGTTAAACATGCTATCCCAAAAAGATTTTCTCATGGGAAAAAGTAAGGAATCAGGAATGGAAACTAACTAGTTAGAACTGATTATGTTGCTAACTCTTAGATGCCTTCAGACATTTGTTTGGGCAACTTTGGGGAACCTGACAAAAAGTATTTGAGTATAAATGCAAAGCACATAATTTTGAAGCCAAGATTTGATTTCTTAGATGTTCAACAATAAATATATATGCATGCATATATATACATACAGACACATGCACCACAAACAGCTGACTATTTTATGAGTTTAAGATGGAAAATAAAACATCTATATTGCATTCCCCAAGGAAAAAAGTGAGAAAGGAGAGAAGGAATTGGATTGCTTTTCAAAATCCTTTTGTGTTGTATGATTTTTTGTGGTGAATTTCGAGATTTTGCAATTTTTGGGAGAACATGCAGACTAAACATTGACTCTCCACAAATAAATCTTAAATAAAACCAAAAGCATTATATGAATTTTAAATAATGGACAATCAAATTTTACCTTTTAAAAAGGATAAATGAGGTCAATGTTAAGTGTGGTTGCTTTCAGATTCACCTGCAGGCATGCATCCACCAAATTTACAAATTTAAAATGGTCTTCAAATCCAGCTCCAAATCCACTTTGACAGCTCCACCTAGAAGAACAGATAAAATACACTGACCTCTCCTTTAATTAACAGAGGATATGTTAAATAGCATCTGTGGGAGGCCCCTTCAGAACAGGTATGCAGTTGACATATACCCTATCCAAACCTACTCCATTTAAAAAGGGCAAACAACCCCAGGGGGATGTGGGAGGGGAGGAACTATCTGTGATACTGACTAATAGCTTTAAATATAGTTTATTTTCTTCAAATGTAGTTGGCATCAAATGCCTTCCTGTACACAGAAAGTTCAGTGGGGTAGGAACAGCTACTTTGGGGTTGAAGGAGGGTCACAAGACAAGCATTGGTGTTCCAAGGCTCTTGTAAGGATGCTAAACTTGACAGGGCTTTTCAGGAAAATGAATTTTTTCTAAAGAAATGCTGGCAGAGGACTTCATAGTGATGAAATGCATTAAGTGAAGGACTCACTTTTTGGTCAGCAATGTGACTTTTCTACTTCTTGGAGCTGTGATATCAGGAATCTTTTTCATAATACTCAGAAGAAAAGAGACAGGGATTTTCAGGGTTTGGAAGTTCTTTACGGGAGGAGGGAGTATTTGTGGGTTTGTTTTAAATTAAATGAAATAATATTTTAACATATCTGCGCAAATAAGGTGATAACTTTCATTTGAAAAGCAGACAAAAAAAATAAGCTTTAAATGCAGTGATTTTTGTGGTCAAGCAAAGTAATTAAGGCTTCAGACACTCTAAATTCTGTAGGTGCAGGAGCTCACCTCTTCTGCTCCCCATGCAGAGACTATCCAGCCATGCCATGCCATGCCATCCATAGCTCCAGTTTCTCTACAGTTGGTAAGTGCAATACTTACTGCAAAGATGGTGATGCAGTGGCACAGGATGCCCATAGAATCTGGGATGCCCAGGATGCTGTGGATGTCCCATTCTGAAAGTGTTGAAGGCCAGGTTGGATGTGGAGTAACCTGATCTAGTAGATGTCCTTGCCCATGGAAGGGGGTGGGACCATCTTTTAAGTCCCTTCCAACCCAAATCATTCTATGTTCCATACAGAATAAAAAAGGGGAAAAGCACAGTATTTTTCAATTATTATTATTTTAGCAGCTTTCTATAGTCTGCTGCACTGCCTGACTTCCCCCAGCTCCAGCTGCATGTTTAAACTAAAGAAAACAGATTTTGCTCTTGGCAATCTTAAAATGTCTGTCACTTACCCCTTCATGGCTGCACTCCACTGATGTCAGCACTGCTGCCACCGTTTTCCAAGAGAGATTCCACAAGGCCAACCTGAGCCCAGGTGACAAACTGAGCCAGGGTATCAGCACTGCCACTGAACTCCCAGCAAGTTGTTTAAATTTTATCTGCCCTCAGCATCCTCCCAGGGGCTGGTAAGCACAGCTGCTCCCAGAAAGGGTCCAGTGACAGCACACAGCCAATGCTGCCACTCTGCTTAGAAAAGAAGTCTTGCTCTGACAGCGATCCCAGCTGACACTTGGACAGGTGTTGGGGTAGCACAGCTCAGTACAGTTTCTCCAACTAGAGAGCAGTAACACACCAGGCTGTCTGCAAGCAAGGTGCAGTACAGACCTCCTGCTCCATCAGACCCAGTGCCCAAGAGCTGCTCTGACTTGAATTGGCTTTTGAAGGACTCCAGTATGTGCCTTTTCCTAAAACCACTTCTACGACTGAGAAGATACTTTCAGAATTCCACGAAAACTGTGAGCTATGTTTCCAGACTTTTTACAACTAAGGTTAGTGTGATGGATCTACTCGTCTTGCTGGTTCCCTTCAAAGATTAATTACCCAGTAACCTGCACCCCCTACTTAGGATGTTTGTGCTCACATTTCTGAGCACATGAATATGAACTGGAAGAGATTTAGTTCTGCTAAAAGTCACACAGCCCAGGATGTGGAAAACCATCACTGGACAGCTTTAGGTCCATCAAACAGAAATAAAGGACAACTGAGGGAAATTAAACTTCATGTCATCTGCTACTTGAGGTAACTGCATGAACAATATTCTGCTTTGCCTTAAATAAACCCAAGGAATGGAGAATTAATATGGACCACCAAACTGCAGAACTGCAAACACAGTGGAACATAATTTTTCAATGAGTGAAGTCTTTCTGTTTGAAAGGATCTAGGATATTGCTGGTATTCTTGATCTCTCCTATGATCTTCTTGCAGTCCAACTATCACTGTGGCTTTTGATCTTTTGCCAAAAATCCAGTTTTCAAAGCATGCAGGAATCTGGCCCTGTGACCCATGATATATGAAGAGATGAAGCAGGTATTTTCCAGCTCTGAACTTAATGTCTTGCTTTGTTTCCCACAGCCAGAGGACACTGCATTCTTACCCATCTGTTTTGGTTTTTTTTTTAGTCCTACTCATCTATATGTGAAATCTTGAAAAAATAAAGAGATTTAGCTGCCACTTTTAGCTGATGATGTAGGTAGGTCTGCTGAAAATAATCCATGACTCAGTAACTGTGGCTGCTATGACTGCGGAACTGTCATCCTACATAATCTCTTGAAGACAAACCTCAATTAACAGTGAATGAAGCTGGTTTTTGGAACTCAGTAGTAGAGGCTATGGGAGTTAGCACATCAGTGAAGCACAGTAATTGTTTCACTGTGCTTATTATCTAGTGCCCAAAGAAAGTGAGAACAGTCAGCTGTTAAACAAGCAGTGATAAGCTGTCAGAACAATTTTGTGCACTAGAGAAGATACAATTCCCTGCAATACTGCTCCTGGAGAAAAGGGGTATTTCAACCAGCCTAGGTGTCTCATGCATAACAGTCCAAGGGCAAAGGAGAGGTACTTTAGCTTTACAGTGTCAGAAAAATGAGAGCTTCCCACCCAAACTCTTCAATGTGATGTACCACGGGCTGCTCCATGTCCTTGTTCTGCACAGGAGGAAGACACTCTCTACCTGATGTTTAGCTCAGGCTACAATTACTTGTGGTTTGATTTTATCAATGTCCATAAGTAACCAAAAGTGGGTATCAAGAGGATGGGCCAGGCTCTTCTTGGTGGTGCCAAGCAATGGGACAAGAGGCAATGGGCAGAAGCTGATGCACAGAAGTTCCACCTGAATATGACAAAGAACTTCTTTACTGTGCAGGGGACAATGCACTGGAACAGGTTGACCAGAGTGTGGAATCTCCCTCACTGGGGACATTCAAGAACCATCTGGACACAATCCTGTATCCTGTGCTTTGGGATGAGCCCTCCTTCCAGCCTGACCAACTCTGTGATTTCCTGAAGTCGATGTGATGAGCCGTGGCCCACTGGGGAGAGTGGCATTCCTGAGGCCAGGTTATTGCTGAATACAGGGAATTGATGCTATTCCACAACCAGGGCTCATTCTCAGTCCATCTGCACAGAAATACCTGGAGAACATGGAACCACCCAGTACCTTGCCTTCACTGACAGTCCCATCTCATGCAGCTCCAGCCCTAATGCACACTCCCTACACACCTAAGCCTTGCTCATCCCCTTTCCCCATCCAACCACTCCTGTTCCCTGGTCATGATGAGTAAGCAGATTTGTTACAGAACAGGCCCAGTGTGTGAAACCCTTACTGAGTTTACCAATTTCTTCAGATATAATACGAAGAATTACTAATAACAGTGGCAGTCCAAGTTGAGATTGCTCCCATTAACACAATGTAGTTAAAAATATGAACATTTGAGATACAAATGCTGCCTCTCTTCCAGCTGAAAACACACATGGGCTTTATGCCTGCATCACTTTCTAGAATTGCCTGCATCACTTTTTAGAATCTTCTGTCCAAATGAAACAAAGACTTTGCATGTGTAGTCCTCAGCTAGCCAGCACAGGGAATTTCTTGTCGATCTTGAATGAGAAAAAGGCAATTTCAGGTGCTAGGACAGAGCAGAAACAAACACCCTGTGGGAGCCCTTTCTGAAACTTCTGCCATTTGTAGAGGCACAATCTGTGAATCTCTTGTCTTCTCATAGAACAGCAGAGTGATGTCTTTGGAAGGCTGTTTTTCTCCTTAGGAGGCAGACACAGAATCTTTCTCAGGTTTTTTGTGGAGAGAGCGCTTGTCTGAAAATGTACCCACCACAACTCTTAAGCAACCCAGAAATTTCTGCTTTTAACAACTGTCATTCTCATACATAGTCTTCTGCAAGAACTATTGGTACAATAAATGCTGAAAAAAAAAGTTTTGGTATTATATTCTGAGATATGACATGGATTGAATTGAGTAAATTCTCAGACTTTTTAAAACCATTTTCTCCTGTTTTCATGTATTTCAGTTAAGTCTGTAAACGTCTTTTCCATTATCTAAATCATAAGGGTTGCAAAACTGAGTGTGATGACCACTTGTATCTGATGGTTCTATTATCTTACACATATCCTTTGGTTAACTGCATGTATTTCTGAACTCAGAGGTAGGATTAAAAAAGACAATCATCAGTATTAACTATATATGAGATCCTGGTGAGAGTAGTCAAAATTAAATGCTGAAACAGAAAACAAACAAACAAACAAACAAACACCAAATTCACAAACACATGTTACACTTTAAGAAAGTTGGATTCATTAGAAGTTTATACTTTTGTTTTCTTCCTCTGGAGTTAAAAATACACAATTTAAAAAACAGTGGCTTATGATTGACACATTTTCAGTCACTTTTCTAAATTGCTTCAATAAAATCAAACACAATTCCTACAGTTACAGGAAATCAACAGTTATATGAAGATATGCAATGTTCTAATTCATGCTCTCAGCTTCACAAAGCAGCCACATAATTGATTTAAGTGTCATCTGTGAACCATGTTGTGCTCAGATGCACAGCTGTTTTGGGATTCCAGCCATATTCTGCTAAGAGGCTTTACAGGAGTAAATCAGGGGCTTAGATCTATGGCCTCTCCCAAACAGGAATGCAGACAGCAGTTTCTCCTTGCAGACAGCCCCCCATTTCCAAATCAGCCCGATCCACAGCAGCCTAATGAGAGGCAATGGGATCTACAGCACACAATTTGTGTTACGTAAATGCTGATGTGCTGCTAGAACAACAGTGGAAAAAAATACATTTGGCCAGAAGCAACGAAATCAGCTCTTTTTCCTTCTGCTTCTTTGACTTAATGAAGAGACACACTCTTAACTAATTGCTTTGGCAGGCCAGCAGGCTGCCTGTGCTTAATGACACCATTAGGAATTCCACAACCTTTCAGCTTTAAACATTAGGAACTTTCAAGATGTGCTTTTTAAGAGTGAACCTCAGAATTCTTTTCCTTTTCAAACAATGCTTTTTCTCTCACTTTTCCCACTAGTTGCTGCATCAGGCATAACAATGCACAAATATACAACATGCACTTCAAACAGGGCTCTTGTCTGTCCCAGGAAAACTTAATACTTACAGAGCATCCTGCTGACAAAATGGCATTCAGAGCAAGTCGGAGTTCACAAGTAATCAGTAAGTACCTCCCCTACATGATTGCTTCAGGCTTGTCACATACATACACCTGCATTTTCTCAAAACTCAACGGCTCATTTTACAGGTCTGAATTGAGAACATGCAGCAAAATTCCCTTTTCATACTTACAACAGAAAATGAATAATCTAAACAACAGACTGGATCATATTTGTCCTTCTTCACACTTAATTTGATTCCTCTCCTAGGCTAGGGCAACACTCTTTTCAAATGTAGTAATCCATAAAAAAGAAATAAGCAGGCAAGCATTTGAAAGATGGCAGGCTTTTGTCCTGGAAGACACTTTTTAAAAAAAATAATCATATAACATTTAAAGAAAAGATGACACTGTCATAATTCAACTAGTTTTCTCCCTTATTTGTTTTGTGCAGTAAAAAATATAATTATCATCTTCCTACAAACAGCTGACATTTTGGTTAAATTGGAGCAGGACATTTTGGTTAAACTGGGGGACAACCAGAGGTTTAAATGCAGAACCAGTAAGGATGTTAACATGCTCAACCTGCAGCTTCCCAAACATCTGCTTAGCAGCCTAACTTTCTACAGAAAGGGATCCACTGAACCAGAGAGGAGCTGTGCATCAGCCCTACAATATTGGCCTGGACAGCAGCTTGAACAGGGCAGGCTCAACATCACATCACTCCCTACGGCTTTTCTTGCCCTCCAATGTGCACAAGGTCTCTGACACAGTGAACATCCAGTTCTTTCCATCAAACTGGAAATTCTCCTGCTATGTTAGCAAATGCATCACTACTCTACAGCCTCAGTGTTATGGTATTGCTCACAGGATAAAAAAATTGACAGTTCAAACTGTCAAGCAGAGGTCACAAACTAAACAAGCCCACAGCCTTACACATCATTACCTGGCACCCCCACCTCTAGACCTGACTGTCATTTAGTCAGTTCAGAATCCTCCTTCTGATGTTGATCCCATCTCAAGAGACAGCAGAAATCTTCAGGAAACAACTTCAAATAAAGAAACATACTAAAAACCACCTCTGGATATAGACAGGGCAAGATGATTAGGACCAAAGGAGGGTGGAATCACAAGGATCATGACCAAAGGAGGGAAGCAGAGACCTGCCATCTGCACTCCACGATCACTTGTAAAGGCAGCTCTGTGACAAACAATCTTTGTGCTTGGCATGACTGTTTTTGTGGTTCTTTATAGGCACTAAATGTATCAAACACATGATGCAAACCCTTGTACAAAAAATCTGGATTCTGATATTGCAGTTGACAGGAAATTTTAGAAGGTGTGATGGTCACAGTAGTGCTGTGAAGTCTGTCATGAATCAGTTTCTTCCACCACAGCCTCCAGGAAAACAAAGATGTGGTTACTACAGGTAGGCCAGTAGATTACATGATCTGAAATGACTGGCACTTCACAGCCTCAAAGAACCTCCTGCACCTTAAAAAGAACAAAAAAATATTGCAAGGAAGAAGAAAAAGTTATGCGGGTTACTGTGTACATAAAAAAAACAATCTGCATGTCAAAGAGAAAAAGCATCTTCTGATCAAAGACTCCTTCATTCCCAGATAATCTTGTACACAGGGTCTCCAACTTGAATTGTTCCAGTTTTGTCAATCGCAAAGTATTTCCCAAAGAGAGGGCTGGTTTTGTAAATGTGTTTCTCAGATGGGTCACACAAGCGGTAACTGCAGAGAGAAAGCCCTTCTTTAGAATAAGTGGCAGCAAAACCTACACATCAAAATATCAGTAATGGAAGAGAGGACATGCAAATAATGATGCCTTTTTTTTTTTGGTCATCATACTAGGCTAAAAACTAAATAAATATTGTAGTTCAGAGAACCAAGCAGTTCAAGCAGAGGGAAAAAAGCTTGATTATATTCAGTCATTCATGTTTAATATAAAATATTCATTAATATATTCATGTTTAAAATTTAAAAAAAAAATTATAAAAAGGAAAGTCAAAGAAACAAATTTAGACCTTTAGGTACCTGAAGTATCTGTTACCCCAAGCTTTTACTGTAGCACACATGAAAGAGACTGGGAATGTGAAGTTTGCATGAAAGAAGAAAACTTCCTGAATTTTCTTACCCCATAGAACTGCAAGAAGTAGACTGGAAGCCAATATACACAAACTTTCACACTGCATTATGTCCCACACACACCTCAAACCACTTTTAAAACACTAGTCTAACATCTCTTGGGGTCTAACCTAAACCCTCTCCCACAGTCTAAGAAGCAGTGGTATTTTTATAACCTTTTCAGTGTTTCCAAGGGCTCCTTCCTGTCGATGACCCCAGTGTCTGGATTAACGGTTGTTAAAATACACCTGCAACGACAGACAGTGCCAGATCAGTCAGGGCTTCTTATCATCAACCTTGTGGTTCCTATGTAAAATAAAGGTCTCCAAAGTTTACCTGCCACAACACACAGTCCCTTTCATCTCCACATCACCAATAAGAATGTCCTCCCAGGTGTCCTGAGGGAAGTAAATATTAGGCACATATTAGACACAAGCACATGCAATTACTTTTCCAGAAGTGGCAGAGTCATTCACAAAAAGGTGCACCATTCCAGATGATCACCTTTACTAGCACCTTCAAAATATGCATAGTTACACTACAGTACTATAATGAAAACCCTACTGTACCTGCATTTATCCAATTCAGGACACACTAATAATTCCATCCAAAAGGAGAGACACACAAGTAATGAATCCTGTTCTGCAACATACACTTGTCTGAAGCACTAAACCTAAAGCAATTTACTCTTACTGTATGGGTGATAATCTGACCTGGGGCCTCTGGTAAATCTACAGTTTTACAGAAAGGAAATTTTTAGGGGAAGAAAGTTTTTGCTTCTCATCTACACAAGCTTTCTATTGCAAATCCTCGTGGAGACAATAATCTATTCCTGCTTTAGGAACTTCTTCAATTTGAGAAATAATCATTCATAGACCTGTGTCCTCCATCAATGTTTCATGTGCATTGATGTGAGCTGAAGCTTTATCTTTCTGGAACTGAGTTGTAAAAATCACAGAATAGCAGCTTTCCTCACCCTTGTTGGCACCACCACACAAGGCAACTGAGTTACAAAGAAACACAACCAAACCTTCAAACAGACATTTAAGACAGTTATTTTACCTCCTCAAAAGCACTGCAGTCTGTTACAAAAATATTTGGCCTGAAGTTCTGTATCTTAGCTTTCTTTTCCAGTCTGGTATTTAAATCGTCCATTGAAGCTTCAGAGATGATCAAGACCGGGCTGCAGTCAGGATAGGCAACCTACAGAAAGAAACATCACCAAATCCTAAGGTTGCTGTAAGACCATGGGAAGAAAGTCACTGCATGGCAAAGGCAGGCAATGGAACCAGTAGCCTTTTAGGCTGCTCCATTCAAGTTTTGATTTTCCTGAAAGCAGGTTAACAGAGAAAACAACGTGCTCTTCCCTATTTCAGTCACCATGGCAATTTTTGTGTGCTCAAATTGCCTTATCACAACACCAGAGGGAGTTCCACATCCAGAACAGCCCACATGCAATTACAGCTGTCCATTCATCAGTCTGGGATGCCTGGGCAGTGGGAGGGGCATATTAGCAAACAATGCCCATGAACAGTATTTAAAAACCTCTAAACCTCCAAGAAGTGGAGTTGCACAGAGGTGGGGGGAGAAAAACAAAAAAAGAGACATTTTGGTAAGAATTTTAGTGTATAACCCTCCTGCCTCTCTCTCATATTATTCTTACTCCATTCTTGTACATGCCTTTCAACCACAAGATGATAAGCATTGAAAAAACTATCAAAAAAACCCCTGCCTTTTCTTTCTTGCTACGCTCCCAGAACATCACCTCTCCTAATCTGATGTCCCTTTTGCTGAAATATTGTGTTTGTATTGGTCTCAGTGTCCTTACATAACGAATGCACATCTATAAAAGTCTGTAATTGACTATACCTTCTTGTCTTTATGCAACAAGCAAGACATTGATGCCCTAGAGATAATAACATCACAAAAGCAAAGTATTTACAAGTTTTATTTGTTTAAAAACCTTATATTTCATACAACTCAAAGCATCTTCACCTGAGAGAGTTGTTCAGGAAAAAAGAAGGGCAGCAGTGGCCAAAATTATATAAGCATGTCTGAGCACAGCATCTCATTTCCATACCATTTCTCTAACATCATACCTTCAAGCCTCTTCCACAGAAAGAGACAAAACCTCTGAAACTTCCTTTGAATTTTAATTCCTAGGCCCGCAACTATAAGCAGCCTGTTTAAACATCATTCTAAACAAAATACAAAGTAACACAAGTTGTATCAGCACACTCACAGACCTAACAAGGAATAGGGAGTGGAATCTTTGCATGCAATACAGATTACACCACCAAAACATCCTTGAAGATGTAACTTTTTTCTATTCATTGCGACACAAAAGGATATTGTATTCTGCAGCATAATAGTTCCTCTTCAAGTATCAGTTTCAGATCCTTTAGCTGTGAATGGTCAATTTGAAGTAAAAATTAAGCAAGTCACCTTTTTACAGAAAAGACTACTCACATGGTTTTAGTACACAACTACACACCTTGCTAAACTGGTCTCAATCACCACAGATGGGAGGGGCAGGTTCTGGAGGGTGGAAATGGTTAAAAGCACACAATTAGGAGAAAAAGCACTCATTTACCTCATCGGTGTTTCGGAAAAGGGCTATGGTGTCCTTTGACTTTCTGGGCACCATGGAGGGCTCAAAGTGCACCAGTCGACAGGGCTCTGAATTCAGGAAGGTGGTGATCCACTGAGCCACTTCATCACCACAGTCCCTGCCCTGGATGTCCTGTCCAAACACCCTGGAGAGTCACAACACATCAGCAAGTTAGCTGGAACATGAAAATTCAAGGAAGCTTCTTATTCAAAGGCAACATGTTTTAATACTGGGGGCAATATCCAGAAAATGAATCATTCCCAAAGGGCAACCTGCTTGTGGCCACAGTGTTTTGAAAGCTAAGGAACATGGACATGACCAGACAATATCAGCTCTGAATGAGCTCTGAAATAGTGTTAATGTGCCCAGAGCCAACTGCCTCATCAGTGACAGTAACAAACCTACCTGCTTGCCCTACTTTGAAGGAAAAAAAGGGGCCTGTGCTTGCATTTGCATGTGACTGCTACACCAAATGATTCCTACAGAGAAATCAACTGAAAGGTAATTAATTTCAGAAAATAAACGATAGTCTGAAATTATGTGATTAGTTACCACAACTGATATGTACAAATGTTATTAATTAATATGTCCCTAACTGTTAAGGAAACTTTCCATCAGATTTTAAGTGCTGTCAAACTTCAGCCAGAGATGGGTGAGACACTTCAGCTCTGACTTTACAAACAAAATAGCTCAGTTATCTTAAGAGAGGTTAAAGATTTGTAACGGAAACAAAGTCCATGGGGCACAAAAAGCCACTGCCAGCAGAATGCAAACAAGTTTATGCAAGGAGCATTTTCCTGGCAAAAGCTAAACCTTGACTCAATCTTTCAATAAACTTTAACACCAGTCAGGAGTAGTTTTGTTACACTTTTCAAAGTAGCCATTTTGACCCAAACGCACTGCAGTTTCCTATCTGCAATCATACCCTGGGCAGCCTGAAGCATCGGGACCTGTGCAGTTCATCTAGAGTGAGCCCAGCTCCTAGGAGCCCTTCTTTGCTCATCTAGGGGAGTGATCACTCGGGTGCTGGCACCAATATCCCTGCTCCATTTGCTGGGATTCCCGTGTCTACCCTGTGACACAGGCTGGAATTAGATGTCATTGCTCCAGACTGCATTCAACTGCCTTTCTCCTCCCTCCATCCCACAGCTCTGCACACCTTCTGACAGGCAGGGCAAGAGAGGCAAGGCTCTTACAGCCTCCAACACTACTGCCTTCCCCTCAGGAAGTGAATCTATCCTAAGCACTCAGTGCTGCAGTGATCCATGGGAACAGGTCATACAATTTAAGCGTTACAACACACACTGACAAAGGGCACGGATGAAGAGCACAAGGTTTCTTAGCCAGAGGGAAACACTAGTATTTGCACAAGCAAAAAAAGTACCTATACAATGGCTTTGGTCCCATATTTAACTCTCTCAAGGACAGGATTTTTAAATACCTGTATCAAATTTGCAAGTGGACTTAGCAGTTTTCAAGATCAATACATGCACAGCCGTATGCAGCCAGAGACACTAAGGCACTGCTTTAGCTCCAGCTTATGGGGCATGAGCTCCCATGAGCACCCATCTGAAGGCAAATTTATTAAGGCAAAGAGGGGAAAAAAACCCCTAAAAAACAGAAGAACAAATCACTGAGCTCTAAAACCGGAAAATCCAAGAAATCCAAGCTAACTTTTCATTCCTGCAATGTATTAGGCTATTTACAATATTCTAGTGACACAACAAACTTTAGAAAAATGACATCTCGCGAACTGCAGGGTTTTGCAGCACACGTGCCATTGGCTAACACCAGTATTATGTACAGGTTTGTAAAAATCTGTTCCATTTCTCCAGGAGGAATGCTACCATTTGGAACTTGCACCTGCCTTGTATAAACAGAGATACGGAGCTATGCTGATCAATGGTTTCCACAGCAACAGACTTCTGCTAAAAGCAAGCCAATGCAGCTCCTTGCCAGCACTCTTTTAGTTACAATTACAGCAGCTGGTGCATTAACCATCTCTGCTATCCAAAGAACAAACACTTACAGTATCTTTGTAGGGCCTTATCTTTGCAAGGCCTTACACCACTTACAGTTTCTAAACACTTACATATTAATTGACATTTTAGCAGAGAAAAGGTTTTCCTGTTCCTGCTGGCAGTTTTCCAGCATGGATTTCTACACATAGACAAAATAACTAGGCCTGCACTCATACAACAAAACACTAAGCACACAGCTAAATCACTTTTTGTAACCCACCCACCTGAAAATCCTTTGGGGTAGCACCCACAGGGAATGCCCTAAGTCCCTGGGATGCTGGTCTTTCCCTTGTGACCTCAGGGTGAACCTTGGACTACCAAGTTTTAAACTGAGACCCCTCAGTTAAATGGCCAAAGACAGGGGTCAGGGAATCTAAACTCCAACGTCTCACCAGCTCTGAACAGCCAGCATGCATGCAAAAATGCTGATGCACATAGTAGTTGTGATCAAGAAATACCAAAGTGCATGACTGAGGCTCTGAGATGCAGCTGCTCACCCAAGCAAGAACAAAAACACTAGAAGTAAAAACAAATAAGCAACACGACGTTCTGTGAAGACAGAAGATCACAGTCCATTTGGCAGATGTGTAATCCACAGTCTTCAATACTCTGTCATCTTTTCCTGAGATTTGTTTTCACCAGTGTTTGGTGAAAGATTAAAAGCAGAGCTTTTGTTATGAGAACCACTCCTGGCCTCCCGTGTAACACATGGCAGATGATTTCACAGAACTACGGAACAGTCTGGATTAAGAGCAACCTTAAATACCACCTGGGACAACTGTCCTAGCATGAACTGGGGCACCTTCCACTGACCAAGGTGTTCAGAGCCCCACTCAATCTAACCTTGAACACTTCTAGGGATGGGGCATCCACATCTCCTCTGGGCAACCTGTGCCAGTGCCTCACCAGCCGCAGAGTGAAGAATTTCTATCTGATAGCTAATCTAAACCTACTAACACCACTATGCCTTGTCTTATCAGTACAGGCTCTGGTTTGAAGTCTATCTCTCTTAAGCAGATGGTGAGAAATACCCACACAGAAAAGATACAGAGGTACTGGATTTTTACACTCCAATTTCTGCATAAGAAAATGTGAAGCTTCACACAATCTTGAAAAGAGAAGCACATGAGAAAGCCAGTACTGAGAGAGAGGGAAGGGGGAAAGAAAAAGCCATCTTCAGTACCTGCAGTTGCGGACGGGGTTTGTCTGGGGGAGCTTTACAGGCACGCTTATCCTGTCCATGTCCCGGGCATCCAAGATCAAGTGCCCGTCGTCACAGTCGGCAGAGATCAGGACGAGCCGCGGCTCCTGGCGAGCTGTCACCATGTGCCCGTCCTCCCTGGTCACCAGCCAGAACCTGCGGCGGGACGGGGCCCGAAGGCGCCCAGCAGCGTCACTGCCGGGCTCGGCAGCACCGCTCGGCAGGTGCTCCTTCCCAGACCTCGGGAAAACAAACACCCGACAACCACGGAGCCCCCAGCGCCAGAGCCCCTACCTGTCCCGCAGGTCCCCGCTGCGCAGCCCCATCGGCGTCACCTGC
>VXBR01009997.1:98508-130148 GCA_013400215.1 Cisticola juncidis | reverse complement strand
TGAGATGGGACCGGGGCCGGGGCCGGTGAGATGGGACCGGGGCTGGGCAGGGAGATGGGGCCGGGCCAGGGCCGGAAGCGCGGCGGGAGAGCTGCGGTCGCTTCCTGCGCGGGTCTTGCGAGCGGAAAGAGTCCGCCCGTCCCGCATCCCTCCTCTGCTCCTCCTGCGTTTGTGTGCTTCCACACCTCCTGCGTTTGTGTGCTTCCACACCTCCCGTGTTTCTGTACCTCCTGCGGGCAGCTGCTCCTGCACAGAGAGAGAATTCCCGTCCCTGGAGCCCGAGCTCTGTCCCTGCCGCTGTCCCTGCGCCGCCTTTGGAAGGAACGCGGTGGGACGGGACGCTGCTGGGTGCCCTTAGCGAGGGAAAGTCAGCGTTTACCCTTGGGGTTTGCGCTTTCCAAACCAAAAGCTCTTTCCCTCCCTTTCTTAGTTAAACTCCATCAGAGTCCCAGGAGTCACTGGATTATCAGCATAGTGGATATGGAGGGGTATTTATCAACCAGCCGGGCAGGGAGGAAGAGTGTGCTATAGCTTAACTCCTTTGCTCTCTAAAATGTCTATTACATCTTGATCACATAAACGTGAGGTCTTAGTATTTGACCATCCCAATACCACTGATACCAAGTTGATGTAATTAGTGAAATGTTTTTATTAATTCTAGGACTAGACAGGGTGTAATTTGGCTTCACTACTTTTCTTTTTTCTTCCTTTGTCTGAAGGTGGAAAAGAGGACAAAAGGGAAGCTTCAGAAGCAGATCTGTCAAGTGGTTCTGGATCACTTTGAGAAGCAGTACAGGGCAGAACTGGGAGATGCATGGAGCAGTGTCAGGTCTGTGGCTCTGGAGAGATGCAAGGAAGAGGAGAGATAAGGAGTTGAATTAGCAGTGATGCGTATGGCAAAGGCTGTCACTTACTATGGGTCTTGTTCACACAGCTGCTAAAGAACCTCATTACTAAAAACCAAAAAGCATAGATGCATAGCTTTAGTTTAATTGAGTCAAAAACTCATGGACTGGATCAATGTGTTTTTTCTGCTTTAGGCAGTGAATTCTCCTGAGGATTTTTTTTTTTTGAGGTTGTATGAAAAGTTATTAATAGGAATTCAAACAGAAATGGGGAAATCCATGTAAGAAAGGCATGAGAGAGCAAACTGAAAGACAAACAAGCATGTTTCTATCACATACCACTGCTGTCTGCCTTTCAAAAATATCTATTGATTTAAGTTTTACTGGCCAAGTGTTTGCAGAACATAAAATGTAAAAAAAAAAAAAAGGCTTTTGTGCAAATGAGCATTGTAAAGCCAATATGCGTGTGATTTTTTATATTGTTTACAACTAATATTACATTTATTCTTTGTACCAAGGGAAGTACTTTATAGTCAGGAATAGCAATATGATTCATCCTTTATATCTTCGACATAAAATAAGAAAAATAGAGAATGTCTTGTTTTAGAAGAAGCTGGTGTTTTAAAGACAATAATTAGAAAAACCAATGGCTCGCTTTCCTATTAAAATTATTTTCCTGCGTACTTTTCTATCCAAAATGACTGATTTCTGGTGACACCAGGATTATCCAGTTGTGAGACTGTGAGTAAAGGCTTCCTACACCATTCATGTGCCGGGTTATTGACTGTCTTTTCCTTTTCTCCCCCAGAGCTGTGCTGACCTCGCCGTGGTGCTGGCAGCACGCCGTGCTGCTGAACAGGTTCTGCCAGAGCCCGGGCCTGGAGAGCAGCCTGGCCGAGCAGGGATACCACCCTGCCTTCCCTGCAGCTCTGCCCTACGTCCCTGCAGCCCTCAGGTGTTACACCAGCACAGCTCCTGGCAGGTTCCCCTCCCAGAGGCACCAGCCTGGCAGACTGAAGGAGTATTTCCTGCTCAACGCTGCCTCCCTGCTGCCCGTGCTGGCCCTGGAGGTGCAGGATGGGGAGGGGGTTCTGGATCTCTGTGCTGCGCCAGGGGGAAAATCCGTGGCTATCCTGCAGTGTGCCCATCCAGGTAATGGAGCCACGTGCTGGTGGAGGAACCAAAACCAAACTGCGGTTTGTGTTTCACCTAGTTTCATGCTGTTTAGTAAGGATTTTATGAAATCTGTTTGCCTAAAGGAGGATTAAAAATACGGTCTGTACTTTGACATAGGTTACTGCTGAGTGATACGCAAAAGTGGGGTAGCTCTGTGGATTTTTTTCTCCACTGTTACCTCTTCAAAAGTTACTTAAAGCCATGTCAGTTTGTTGGCACGGGGATGTAAGTAACCTGCAATCTTAGAATACTTTTCCTTTTTTACTTTATTTTTTCTTTTCCTCTGCTGCCTCTAATCAGTGCTGTGCAAACACTACAGATAAATTTAAATGTGCTGATGTAAGGCAGAGCGTAAGAAATGCAATGTGCAAGATGTGGGCAAAGGGAGAAGGTTTATGGTCAGGAATTGGTTGGAGGAGGCTTCTGAGATGATCAGAGTGTTTAGAAGGCAGCAGCAAGCAGCAGCTTGGGTCAAGGAGTTAAAGCAAGCTGGGATTGCTGTGTCCACGTTTATTTGCTGGCCTGGGTAATAATTGTATCAATTTGTTCAGAGCACCTAATGCTCCTGCTAATGAGGCCATTACTGTAACCACCTGCAACAGCTGGTGGCAACTGGTTTCCCTCCCTCTTCTAGAGGAATGAGGTGATGCTAATGAAGTAAATTTAAAAGGAAATGTCCTTTCAGAAGGTTCAGGGGATAAAAAACCCCACAACACTTTACCCTCTGTCTGCCTCTGAAGAGACCAAACTGTTGCTGATAATGGAAGATGTGAAAAATTTGATTCTTAATATACCTCAGTGAATGCTAAGGTGTACTTTAAGATACCAAAATTCATGCTTTATTTATTTAAAAGGCAATTTAATCATATGGGGCATGCACTTGATTTAGATGGTGGCTCAAGGAGCACAGGAAGGCACTCACTTTTTGGTTGTGATGAAAGTTTGTTTCACTGTGGAAGTCTGTTGCTGCAGAAGGATTTGGTAATAAATATTTAGGGTTTGCTGTGTTAGGAGCGTGTTGAAATTTATTTGGGTTTGTAAAAATTCAGTAGTATTCTAAAAAGTGCAATAACACAGGCACATAAGGTCCATGGTGGTCCGTGGTAGTCATGGCAATGCAGCAGAATTTACAAAATGGGCCTAACTCGTTGTATTTGTAAAAGCAAAACAGAAAAAAAAAATACAAATACTTCTCTTCAGGTGCTTACTTGTTTGTTTGTTTGTTTGCCTATTTTTCTAAGGTCATTTCCACTGTAATGAATATGATGATTTGAGATCAAGGTGGTTGGAGCAGACAATAGAATCCTTCATCCCAGACCCTTTGATTAACTTGATAACAGTCTCTAAACTGGATGGTAGACAGATTGGAGATCTTCAGCCTGAATTTTATGACAAGGTAACATTATTATTGGCAAATTGTATTTTCTGCATTCTTACTCTTCCTATGCTGCTATCTTTTTAATTTTCTTTTTTTTTTCCCTGGTTCCCTACAAAAATACCTGACTTACCAAGGGGAATAAAGTCATGTACAGGATTTGTAGAGCCTCAGGAAACACTTTATGAAGCTTGTTGTGCATTTATTCCCGTGTTGGATGACGTTGCCCATTCAGCCTTGGGAGTGAATTCTGAAGGCCTTGTAGCTGTAATCTTTGCATGATGTGTAATTTGGAAGGGGAGGAGCACAGGAGGGAGCTGCTCAGGTAGATCTTACTTTTGGAGCACTAATTTTTTATCTCCCCACCTGCTAACCCCATAAAAATGTCTAAAAATAGCAATGGGACCATTTCATGGAAATGGAATGGAAAATGGAAAATTTTGCCAAAATGGAAACTAAAATTTTCTTCATACTTGCAAGAGAAAATTGAATATATTTTGGCACATGGTGTTCAAAAAGTGACCGTCTTTTTTGAGATTTTTTTTTTTGTTTTTACCTAATCAATTGTTTAGGTTCTGGTTGATGCTCCTTGTTCAAATGACAGAAGTTGGCTCTTCTCTGCTGACCCTCAGCAAGCTGTGCTCAGGCTCATGCAAAGGAAGGAATTGTCTTTCCTGCAATTCCAGCTTCTAAGGTAAGAACTGTAAAAAGTTAAAGGAATTTCCAGTGATTAATAAAAATTACATGGGGGCAATAGTTAATAAACAAACCCAGGATTCCGCCTCTGAAAATAACATCAGGAATGTGTGGTTGTGATGCTGTTCAGAATAACCAGTGGGTCTGAGATCAAGAGGATGTGGAAATCTGTGTGAATAACTCCCTTATTCACAGAAATGTCCATTTGCAGATGACTCAAACAGTCTGGTGTAAAATCAAAATGTTTTAGGTGGACACAGCTAAAATGGGTTTAGATCTATTCCATGTTGATTATTTGTAGCACAGAAAGGCTCCCAGTCCTAAGCTGCAGGGTAAAAAAGTAAAAGAATGTGAGGTTTGGTGGGGGAAAGAGAGGATTGTTTATTTTTGAGAACATGCCCCCAGTAATCCAAAGCTAAGCTGTCATGTATTACACATTTCAATATTACACATTTTAAATGCCACAGGCTGGCATTTGTGAAGCATTTCAAACTGCACAGTTTTTCTCAAGGGGGAAAAAAAAAGAGAGACTTTTCAATAAAACCTTCTAAACTTTAGTGTTATTTGTGGAGTAACAGTCATGCCTGAAGTCCATCTGTCAAAGCAATTTGAGGGAAAAATAACATATTATTTAAAAAAAAAGAAAATCTTAATGCAAAGTTCCCGTTGAAGTTGAAGATAGTTTTGCAAGACTTCCAGTTGAAAAAGGCCTGGCAGAAGCCTGTGATTTATTACAGAAATATGAGGATCTTATTGCAGTAATGCATCATGTCATCCATTTCCTGTGAAGAAATCAATCACATTTAAAACACTGACCTGTTTCAGTTTTCCCTTTTCAATATCTGACATAGAAAATCCAATTTGTGAACCCATAGCAAAAGGAAACATACATCATGCAGAGAAATTTTGAGAATTTGCATAAATCATTCCGCTTTGTAATCTTGGAGAACTCATGACAGCAGAAACCTCGTTCTTTTAAAAAAAAATACATTCCTGTCAGCCCAAATCAGATTTAATTGAATTATTCCTAAATAGAGAGAGAATTTTCTGTTGAAAATATTCTTTACTTTAGCAACAGTAATAAAAATTTGTAAAGACAAAATACCTTCGCTATATAATTTGTAGTAAAAGGAGGTTTACTTTGAAGCATTAGAGTTTGTGAGGGTTATTGGTAAAGGCTATGAGGGTTATTGATTGGGTTATTTGGGTTATTGGGTAAAATATTTGAAGTATAGCTGTCCACTGGCTGCTTATTTTCTTTTTACCTGATCTCCTTAGAATGAATTCCTAGTTCTAGGGATATCTCAGATCCCACATGAAAGGGGAAAAAGAAATGATAAAGCAAGATCACAAAAGGCCAAATGGTTTTCTGGAACAAGTGCACTAGAACTAAAATTCTGGAATGCTTCCCTCTTCAAGCCTCTGTTTAACGACTAGAGTGCATTATTGTAAATGAAAAGTTGAGCTTGAATCCCTTCTCCAGTACTTCTGGTAATATTCAGGAGGGCTGAGCCCCAGGAATTCACTGCTTTTTGCATGAGCCAGCTGGGGCAGGGCTCTGTCTCCTTCACTGATTCAGATTTCCTGGTGCTTTGTGCTCCCTGTGTTCCTGACCTGTATCTGTGAACAAAAATAAGTGTGGGGCTGAGTCCCAGCAGTTTTATTGAGAATAATGCAAAAAATACTGTATAAGAGCAGGGAGAGACAAGACAAGGAGAATGGCTTCAGACTGAGAGGGAGTGGGTTTAGATGGGATAGTAGGAAAAAACTCTTTACTGTGAGGGTGGGCAGGCCCTGGCACAGGGTGCCCAGAGCAGCTGTGGCTGCCCCTGGATCCCTGGCAGTGCCCAAGGCCAGGCTGGACAGGGCTGGAGCACCCTGGGACAGTGGAAGGAGTCCCTGCCATGGCAGGGGGGTGGAAATGGATGATCTTGAGGTCCCTTCCAACCCAAACCATCCTGTGATTTGAAGGTGAAGCTTGAGGGACCAAGTATTGCTTCAGTTTAGCAGGAGGATTAGGTGTAACATCAAAATGAGCAGAATGAAATACAAAGCGGAGTTCTATTTTTATTTCTGTCAAGCAACAACCTAACATTTGAGATTCCCTCCTTAATTAAGGAAATGCTTCACCACTAATTTGTTTTTATGTTTTGGAGGAAGGTAAGGTCATCAGAGAGGGAAGTTAAGGAAGGAAAAGTAGGGTTTGCAATACAATGTAATTATTAAGTACATAGAGGCTTCAGAGAATGAAGATCTGGAGAAAACTGATGCAGCAGTCTTCCTCCTGCAGCCTGCATAAAATCTGAAATGTAAATAAGTGATAAAAATGCTGAACAGCAAATGTTCTAAGCAATGAGGACACCACTGATTTGAAGGAAATTGAAATTGTAGTGATTGCTTGTAGCAAACCAAAGCGTCCCTGCTGAGTCCTCTAATCCAAGAACACAGTGCAAATCTTGTTATTATTTGGAGTGTTTGTGCAGAGAACAAATTGCAAAGTAAAAAAAAAAAAGGAATATTCATTTCCTGATGCCAAATGCTAACATAAAATACAGTGGTTCCCAAAAGCAAATTTACCAATGTTATCAGTTCTGAGAGAGAAATTAAATTTTGGGCTAAGCTTGAATGCCCAATTACACAGTGGTTAAACTGTTATGGATGTTGTAATTATTCTTAGGCTGGTTTCTGCAGCTGAAAGGAACTTGTGTTAGGGCTCAGCAGAAAAGAAATCCTGCAGAATACAGTTCAGAACACTCAGCAAAGGCATTCAGAGTGCTGGAACTCTTCTGTGCACAGCATATCTGAGTAATTAAACAGCTCTGTATTTTCACTGAATTGGGGAGTTTTCCACAGGAGAGGAATTATGGGCTCTTAGCTGGGCTTTTTGTGGTTATAGAGTGAAGGCAAAAACTGTGTGTATAAATATAAAATGACATATTTAGCATATGTCACCACTGCACCACTTGTGTTGTGTGGAGTAAATTGTGCTGAGAATTGCTTCATCACATCTTCAGCTCTTTCCCCTGGAAGTTTTCCTTTTGCTCCTCTGTAGCTGCCCAGTTAATCCTTTTATTGTCCAAAACCATCTTCTCAATTAGCTCCACTGGGAATTTTTGAGAATTCCAACTGTTGGACCACAACAAATCTGCTGTGGGTTGTGTGGATGACAGGATTCTTTAGCCACTTTCTATCCTGAAAAAGCTGAATATTTTGTGTGTGTTTGTGCTGTGCCATTCCCTGCAGCACTTTTGGTTGGGTTGTTGGAGGTTTTCCCTGGTTGGTTGGAGTTTCTCACACAGATGAGTGCTGTGGCCACTGCTGTGGCTCCGGGTGTTCCAACAGAGATGTTAAAATAAATGGTTTCTGATTTTAAGTGTGGCAGCACCTTGTGAATAACTCATGGATCAAGTCCCTTAGGATATGTTGCAAAGCCAGGTTTAGTGACTATATAAATAAGTGTGTGACTAAACAAATAAGATTCTCAGCAGCTTTTTGGGATCACATATTTGAATTCAGGCACAAATTTTGCTTTAATTTCACCTTCAGCCCTTTCTCTGTGTGTGTTAGGAGCTGTGAGGATAACCACTAACCCAAAGCTCTCTTTAGTGGGCTTCAGAGGTGTTCCATTCTCCCTTCTGGGCTGCCTCATATCCCTGTTTCAACAGGATGAGTATTCCTGAAGTCATCATGCATTAAAGGAGAAAGATCAATACTTCTAGCTGTTTGTTTGATCTTTGTTTTAGAATAATTTAGAATTATTTGTAATAAAAATGTAGCTTATCAGGGTTTTTGGGACAAATTCTGTCTAGGGTAGAACAAACTGGATTTTTTTTTTTTGGATTTGTGGGTTTTGGTTGTTTAATTGAGGGGGCTTAAATCCTATGACTCCCATTATTTATAATTCAATTTAGTGTTGAAAAAAGCAGTGGATTTTTATGATTCTCCTATTACTCTGAGCTGCAATGTTTCCCCACAGGAGCAAAGTTTACTTAGAGAGGAGCAGAGGGAGTGCTTGAACTACTGCCACTGCCCATCTCAAAGTATTAAAAATTGCTATTTTGACACTGAAGGATTTTCTGCATCATTTTGTCCAGGTTCAAAGAAATAAAAGCAAAACCTTTAACATGCAGGTGATATTGCCACAAAGTATCTGGACTCTTGTGAGAGGCAGAAGGTAATGTGGTAAAAGTTTAAGTCCATAAAAAGAACAGAATTGGCATTTTTTTATTCTGATGAGACATTATCTTGCCTATTGAGCAGAAATACGTTGTAGCTGCCAAAAGATGGCACTGTTGAAGTGTTGTGTTAGTTTAAAACTGCCCTAAAATTGTGTCATCTTTTCCCTTTAATACAGAAAATGGTCGAATGATTAACGAAATTAATGCAGCCCCTTCCCATGGCATGCAGCATAAACCCAAGCACAGGAGGATAGGCTGGACATACAGGTGCTACCTGTAGTATGAAATACATATTTTGTGTCTGCCCATTTTTAAAAGGATGTTTGAGACAACAAGGGTTTTCTCTGTCTGTGGGAAAAATCCTTTTGAAGTCCTGGCTGACTACATTTTAGTTGCATGGAAGAGTTTTTTGGGTTTCTCGTGTGTATGTAGTGTGATCAATTTTTTTCCCCTGAGTTATTAAACAGTAATGCTGTTTTGTTTTCCCTAATTTAGTAAATCTTGAGAAATAAACTGAAAATATAAAGAGGTTTGAAATAATGTATTTCTTTTCAAAGTATTTCCTGGTACTCTTGTAATACCGGGAGTTAGGATAGATAAATGTACCTGTTGTACCTCTGAGTTCCACAATACAGTATGAACCTGTCCCACAGGCACACCTTGCAAAAATAGAAAGTATTTTTACCTGTTTTTTGTTAGTGCTCTAAGATCTCATTTAGAAAGAGGAGAGGAGCAATCTGCATGTGTTCATTTGCTTTACAGAACTTGTTGAATGAGATGGACAGAAAAAGGCTCCAGAAAAGGTTTCCAGGGCTCCTCATGTGTGCTCTGATGTTTCTTCATGTGAAGCATGAAACCTTGCAGTAGTAGTGCCTGTAAGCTTGCAAAATTCATTACAGGAAATATATGTACCTGAAATAAAATTAAGCCATTATCCAGATCTTTATTTCAGCTGAAAGTTTTAGTTTGTTAATATACAGAAATGTCATGTGTGCCACTAAGAGGAAAAGAACTGCAGATTAACTACCTTTAAATAATGTGGGTTTTTAAAAAGGGCATTGTAATAAGAGGAAGGTGAAAAAAGATTTTGGCATCTTAAACATTCTAGATTTGACTTCCCATTTTGGGGGGTCACAAAGTATCAGGCACCAAATTCCTTCAGTGAAGCATCAATTTTTAAGATTCCTAGTGAAAGAGAAATCCTAATTCCTAGATGGTGGAATTACAGCAGGACTAAGTTATGCTGCATCTCCAGCCTATCCCTTGGATGACCTTGTTTCCCTCCAGTGATTAGAGAGGAAGGTTCTTAAACCTTCTTTAACTTGAACAATTCTCCGATGAACAGATTCTCTGATGATCAGATCCTCTCCTGAATGAATTCTCTGTGCTGCTGATGAGGAAAGGACCAAACTCTGTAGCTCTGCTGGCCCAGCTCAGTGTCACCCTGTGTGACTTTGAGCCCAGCACTTCCTCAGCTGGAATTTTGCAGCTCCCTGCAGGTTTATCAGAAACCAGGCACGGTTTAATCAGGGCTGGCTGGCATTGACTTTGAGCACAGGCACTGAAACAACTGTTGCTGCACTTGACAAGATGGATAGATACATTGATTAACCTTGCTGCCTGAGCTAATTCTCTCAGATATTTAAATTTGTGGTTTAGGTTCAAAATAGAGAAAGCTGCACTGAGCAGGCTGGCCTTTCTGGGTCATGGGCCAGAGAAGAGTCACAAGTTGAGGTTTAGGGGGGAATTTGAGGTGACATTTTCAAGTTTTTCTTGTGCTCTTCCTCTGATGGACTCAGCTGGAGGAGCATGGTGCCCTTGAAAGTGTTGTCTTGAGGGATTCTTGCTTTCTATATGGGAAAAAAAGGACATTTAGCAAGTGTCCAGGCTTTTAGCTTTGTAAGCTGCAGCTACATCTACTTTTTCTATCTTTTACCTTTGCCACTTTACTTGGTAAAAGAATTTTCTCTCTTGTCTAAATGCTGTCTTGAAGGTGGGAAAGTGGTTGCCATTATCTGCTTCTCTGAGTAAAATTCTCAGGTCTGCTAAAAGTACATCTCAATTGTCACATTAAAACATTCCCAGGCTTACTGGCTGCCCTCAGGGCTTGGCACTCCTGCCTGCATGGAAAAGGTGTAGCTGGCAGGGAAAAGTCTGTCAAAAATGAGTTATGTAGGTGGATTCTGATAATAATCTGAAGATCAGCTCAACTTTATGAGAGCCCATTTAGACCTCAGCTCTGTTCTCTTTGAGTTCTAATGGGAAAGATAAAAAGCAAGATCCAATATATGGAGGGGGAAAAAGTGATTTCAGATTTCCCTAGATGGGTGTGAGGCCAGGAGACAGAGCATCAGGGTCTCTTGCTGATGGTTTTTAAGGTTGCACATCCCTGTATTGCTTTAATTTAGCAGTTAATTCCATGTTTGTGGAATATAGAATCAATCTGATTCCTCAGACAGGCCAAGAGCAGCAGCATGAGTGAGCCCTGCCCTTTTAAACAGGCAGCTGCCAGCAAGGAAAAGAGCTGGAGAGAAGTGAGGACAGCTTTTGGGTTCAGAACTGCTGCTTTTGGAGCCCTCTGAGGAGTAAATGTGTGTTGGGGTGCCAGGATGAGTATCTGGCAATTCAAATGGCTGCAGGTAAGGGCAGAATTTTAGAAGATGAGAGCTGGGAAGGGATGTCAGGCTTCCACCTGCCCTCTTTCCCTCTCTGAGTGTGGCAGTGTGAATGCTGTGCTCTACCAGCCTGTGGCAGGAGCATTCTCAAACGTTTCTGCAGGCTTTGAAAAGCTACTCGGGGCTGTGAGTTCAGCTTCTAGTTTTAACTAATTAGTAGGTTTAACTGATTTTCAGAGTAGCCTCAAATGGGTCCACTAGGCCCAGTTAAACTGAAAGCCTAAGTGAACCATAACCTGGTTTTGCCTTTAACGGGCTGAACTTGGAATTGCTCCCTCATTAAGGCTGGGTATGAGGGATACTCACTCTCTCCATCTTTTTGCTGAAGACTGATGCAACAGAGGCATTAAACACATATTTTTCTTAGAGCACCATCAGTTAAGAGAGCTCTGTCCTTTTACACTGAGTAAAATCATAGACTTCAGTAAAATATGTACTTGGCTTGCTGATTACCAAGACTCATAAAAGAGTTGAGCAAGGTAAAGTGTGTGCTCCCAAGAGAAATAGGTTTGGTATAATTTGGTATAATTGGAGTTTTCACCTGGTCTTGTCACTGCCTGAAGCAGTCATTGTTCCTGGTGTTCCCTTATTATTTTGGACAGGACTTTCAGAGCACCCTTGATCTGTCATCAGCTTTTCTTTATTGATTATTTTTCAAAAAAAGCTGCAATTCTGTTAAAAGGGTTTATCTCTTCCCCCCTTGTATTTTCTTCTTTCCTTTCTCCACTGTTTTTGGTCAGCTCTCACCCTTGGGAAGTCCTCAGCTTTTTTCTGGAGGAATTGCTATTTCCATGGTTTCTCTTTGTTTATCTAGACTTGGAATCAGGCTTTCTGCATTTGGGGGTTGCTCACCTCATCTGGTTTCAGGAGATGGTTGTTTCTTGTCTTTTTATTTGTCCCAGGATATTTTTTCCCTGAGGTGTGGGGTGTGTGAGCAGAGTTTTGTCAGTAATATCTACAAATCTCTGATTATTCAGTGTCATTTACACCATTTACCTGTTTTGATTTTCTTGTTATTATACAAAACAAATCTTACTGAGGGAACAACTGTATTTGATGTGGTATTTGCCTGTCATTTCTGTTTGTATACCAGCTTACGATCCAGTCTTTGAGCCAAAAATGGCTCAAAAATGTATGATTTAGTGGGATTCATCTTCAGACAGTGTTTTCATAGCAAAGGAACCTTTTGTGTAGCTTCCTCTTTTAGAAATGTGGTGGTACCAGGTTTGAGGAATACTCTTCTGTGGTGCAAGATTTTTGAGTTTTCTCCTTCCTCTCTTAATTTGGAGTAGGTGAACATAACTTGCATATCCCATTTCTGTATTCATAGGTTGTATTTCATGTGTCTGAATAAGGACTTGGCAGATCTGCTGTAATGGGAAATAAGCAGTTTATTTAAATTCAGTTTCAGTGGTAAAGTGATAAAGAACCTCTGTTCCCTCCATCCACCTGGAGTTGTGAAGCTTTCAGGCTTCAAGCCACTATTTTGCCTTTGTTTAGTCCAGATTGTTCATCAGGTTAATAAGTGAAGGGCACATAAACAAACAATGTATGATCCTTAAAAAATGAGGTTAAAAAGCAGTGGCTCAGTGACACCCCAAATCCTCCTGCCTGCTAAATAAGCTGCAGAATGAGCAGAAATGTTTCTAAAATCACAGCCCAGTCGTTAATTCAGGCTGTTCCTGCAGGTTCACACAAGTGTCTTGCCAAGTGTCTCACTGGCCCTTTTGATGTGGGGTAGCCCATTTTGCATTCAGTTGCAGCATTTTCACAGCAGTGCTGAGCACAGGAGTGCTTGATGTGTGTTCTGAAGGGATGCTGCTTTGTACTTGTCACTGTGGTGTAAAAAATACCTTCAGTTAACTGAGAATGCAATAATAAATGAAAAGCAAAACTGTGTCGGTGGTTTCCTGAACTGTCAATTATATACAGTTAAGACATTTCAGTGATGTTATTTTTGTCATATTTATTTATACTCTGGATTTGTAAGACTACACATTCTCTCACTAGCAGTATGTCACTTTTAATGTTGATTTTTTCCCTTTTTTCCTGTGCTCTTTGCAGGTCTGCAGTTAAAGCCCTGCGTCCTGGTGGGTGCTTGGTCTATTCCACCTGCACCCTCTCCAGGGCAGAAAACAGTGATGTGATCAATCTCCTCCTGAACTCCTGCAGCAATGTGGTGCCTGTGGATATCAGTGGGATGGCCAGAGGTGTTTCCCAGGAATTCACTTTCCTCAGTGGGACACAGGAGCATGAACTGCTGGTTCTCCCAGAGAAAGGGAGAGCGTGGGGTCCCATGTACGTGGCTAAATTGAAGAAAGTGTCCTCCACCTGATGCCTGGTGGTTGTTTATAAGCAGTAGGTGATAAATTAATAATGATCTAAATGCAATATGTGTGTATGAACACATCCAAGGCAACTGAATTTAGAGTGTTGCAGTTTTCTGATCAAAAGGAAGCAAGAAATTGAACTTATTTTAACTTAAAATACTGAATGTGCCTGCCAGTGTGGGCTTGTGGGCCTCTGAGAAGTCCTCAGGAAGTCAAGGGAGCTTTGTATTGTTTTCAAGGTGGTGCTTTTAAAGGGATTTGGATTCTAGAATATGGGCTAATGTGGTAGAGTTTTGCACTGGTTTTGGTTCTTTTATTTACTAACTTGGTTATAATACAGTGTGTTTATTAAATAAATGGTTTTCAGTGGTCTGAAGTAGTGGAAATGCTGCTTTCTCTCTAAACACGTCTAGAAATCTGTGTTTCTGCAAGAGCTGATTGGTATGTGCAGTGTCTTCTTCAAGAACTGGCAGAACAGTATTTGCTAAGCTGTTTGTTTAAAAAACAAAGGTGTCTTTTGTTTGCAGATGTAGATGTCAGCAGTTAGATCAACACCAGCTTTTTTTAAAATGTATTAATATTCTTCTATTTGAGCTTGCAAAAGCACAAATTGAAAGACTAATGGTGTATATATTCCAGCCTATGCTTTTCCTGAGGCAGAGTGGAACCCTTTCTTCCCCAAGGGTTCTTTCCTAGTGGAAGGTGATTCATTCTTTTTAAAAATGTTGTTTTAAAGAACAGAGGTAGTTGAATTGCTCATGTGGAAATGGGTGTGTGACATTGTACATTTATTAATTTCACAGAATCAGAGAGTGGTTTGGGTTGGAAGGGACCTTAAAGTTTGTCAAATGCCAACTTCCTTGCTGTGGGTAGGGACACCTTAGACCAGGTTGCAAAGTCACAAAGTCCCTTAAATCCTTAAATTAAACCCTTCCAGGGATGGGGCATCCACACCTTCTCTGGGCAGCCTGTTCCAGTGCCTCATTGCTCTCACTGTAAAGAATCCTTTTTTAATATCAAATCCAAATCTGCCTTCTTTCAGTTTGAAGACATTTAGTATATTTTAGGTGTATATTACACAGTTTGCCCTCAGAACACTGCTCTCTCTACCTTCTGCTGAGGCAAACAAATGCATCAGAGGTTCTGAAACCTCACCCTTTGCTGCGTGAGCTTTCAGTTACCCCTTCCCCTGCTTTGGGATGCACAATGTCTGAGGTGGCCCTGCAGGGTTAAATTGTCAGCAGTGTCTCTGAAAACTTGAGGGGCTGTGAAGTTCATGCAGTTTGAGTGTGCAGGTGGTTCTGTGAAAAGGCCTGACAGCATCAGTCCCAGGAACAGTAAATGTAATATCCAGATTTGGAGTCACGTCAGGCTGCTGAGTGAAATAACCATACCTTTGGCAAATAGCTTCCCATCAGTTTCATTTTTCCTGTGGAAATTGAAATGGAAAGGCAAGAATGTAACTTGCTCATGGAATGGAATTGAAATATGTGCTTCAATTGGATGGTTGAAGAGGACATGGACTGGGTAATCACAGGAAGAACAGAGACCTTTGAAAGCTGAACTTCCCTGAGTCTCACCAGATGGACAAATCCTGTGAGCTGCTTTACACCTGAACCCTGCAGCAAGGCCTCCTCGTGTGTCTGAAAGCTGCACTGAGCTCTGCAGGACCCTTTGCTGATCTGCAGTCCCTTTCCAACTGAAAATGCACCAAGAGAGGTAAAAACAAGCCTAATTAATAAGTGCTATTTATTTTTGTTTGTACTTGCTAAATTTCGGTTTGTACTCTATTCCAGAGTGCTGTGGAGTTGTATTTTTTTTCTTCTAGTGAGTTCTGGCTG
Organism: Cisticola juncidis; assembly: GCA_013400215.1. Lineage (NCBI taxonomy): Eukaryota > Metazoa > Chordata > Aves > Passeriformes > Cisticolidae > Cisticola > Cisticola juncidis. Next base: position 115,032 of record VXBR01009997.1, on the reverse strand, counting down.
GTGACAGGAATTTGGTGAGCACATGTGGAGTGAGAAGGGAAAAGCAGAAAGGATGGAGGCAGGCCTGTCGAGGTGAGGGGCAAATTTTGCACATGTTGGCAAGTAGTGTCCATTCAAAGGCACTTCTTGAAAAGGCTTCTTGTCTATTCAAGGATCTCTTGGATACTTCAGACTTCTGCTCCCCTTTTATTACAAGGCTGCAATATTTTCCCTTTTTGCACCTTTTTTTTTCTTTTTGCCAGGTAATATTAATTTAATTCCTTGCCATGTCCTTCCTCCTCTTTCCTGAGCAATGCTGATGGAGATGGGGTGGAAAACAAGGCAGCCTTTCTATAGCAGAAGAAATTGCAGTCCCAAGCAAGGTGAGGGCAGGAAAATAACCAATTTTGTTGCATTGGGGAGTCCCAGAGAAATCTTCATGATCTCTAATGGAACTGCCCACAGTTGTATGCATAGCACACACACCAGTGCCAGCACCCCGGAGGCAACAGAGATTTCTGGAGTTCAGCTGCCCTCGTGCTTTTCTGCCATTCCCTTTTCCAGCATCCAAAAAGTCACTTCCCTGTTTCAGGGAGGGTGGCACAGTAAGAACTTGGAAAGCCTTATCTAAAGGCAATTTCAGTATTTACCAAATTTCATCCTTTATGCAGTGGCATCTGACACAGTTCAATTATGGTTTGTCAAAAGCATTCTCCACTGTGGAGTGGAGTGGAAAAACAGATTACACAAATGGCTGTGGACTGATGCAGGGCACTAATGAACTGTTTGCTTTCTCAGTAAGGTGTGCAAAGAGAAGGTGAAGCACCTTGAAGGAGGGGCAGAATGAAAAGATCAGGACTACAGCAGGGGTGAAAAATGTGAAATACTGGAGAATCTGTAGCTTTTAGCATGGAAGAACAGCAGTGCTGCAGCCTGTTCAGGAAAAGCTCTGTGAGTGGAGAGAGGAGAGTTCCTCAGGGGGGGAGTGGTGGGAGGGCCACAGGTGCCTGCACTGGGCTGGGAGGATCCCCTCACTTCATTTGACTGTCTTAAAAGGAGAATTGAGGACATCAGTTATGAAAACTGCAGTGGGATTGCTTTAAACTTGCAGGGTATTTCACTTAGCTGTCAGCATTTAAATCAAATGTGTCCAAGTGTTTCTTGCCAAACAAATGACTGCATTGGTAGGTGTTCCTATCAGAAAAAATGATTTGGTGAGTGGGAGGAAAATTTGAGAATCAGGCCTGGATGTGGTGGAATGTGACTTACTTCTAACTGATGTGACTTCATGCAGTATTGGCTGTAAATGAGATTTTTTTGTTCCAGGGGAAATTGGAACAGTGCAGGCTTAACAGGTAGTCTTAACTTCCAGGGAAAAGTGAAATTTGGAGTTCTCTGTTTGCCAAACCTGAGTCAGAGCACACAGGGCACACAGTCACTGGTGACAGTTTTTAGATGTCACCCCACCAGGTGGTTCCTGACTGAAGTCTGGGTTTTGTCAGACAGATCACTGCAATCATTTGTCAGAAAATGTTTTCCTTGCCTGATCTTCTTATGACTTGAGGTCAAGGTCTAATGACCTTGGAAGTTTTTGTTTTCTTAGTAGTTGTACATAGTTTTCAACAGGGGCATCTTCCACAGCTCCATTTCTGTGTGCTGCCAAAACAAAATGCTTGGATCAGAGTCACAGCTGCTTTGAGAGGAAGAGATGGAACTCAAACCTGGCTCAGTTTTTGTACTCCACTGAGGAATTTCTGCTCCCTGGAGCTGAGTCCAAGGTGGTTCTTCACATCAGTGTTTTCTGCTGTTTCTCTCTGTGGTGGCCCTTTGCATGTGGTCACAGTGGTGTCATGGTGATGTGACCCTTCATGGGCTCAGAGGAAAAAGAAATGGATCTGCTGCCCTAAACCCACAGGCAATAATCCTATAGTGACAGGTGCCACAAATGTTGCTGCAGAGCTATTTTTTTAAAGATCATAAAGGCACTAGAAGGCATCACAGCATTCCAAATCTGAATGGAGGCAGCACTTCAGCTGGTCAGTGACATTCTCAGCTTGTTCTTTCCAAAATGATGCTTCCCTGACATGAGGCTTTCATCTCTAAGGACCACAAGCATTTGGCCTGACCTCACTTCTGACAAGGCCAATTGAATAAAGCAGTCAAAACAGAGAAGGGGCTTGTTTGCATGCAGTGTCAGAGCAGATCTTGCAGATCTATGAGAGATTTGCAGAGAGATTTATGTTGAGGTTGCTGTGTCTCAGTCTCCTGCTCTGGGATAATCCTTGTCCAGCAGAATCTGTGTTGGGGATGGGCCACAATTCCTGCTGATTCTTCCCCTGTAACTTCCTTTAGTGCTGGGGAGATCTTTAGAGTCGCATCTCTTCAGTGACAATCTGTGAATGGCTTTCAAACCACCTTTGGATGTCATTTGGCAAAACTTGTGTCTCAGAATATCTGTTGTTGTAGCACCTTAACCTGCTCGAGGTCCCCTGATCTGAGGGTGCCTCAAAATCTTTTAGATTTGCTTTTTCCTCTTTGATGTACCAGATCCTTATGGAACATCCTACCCTAAAAAACAGAGGAGACTGGGTGCTCTGTGCCCTAACCAAAGCAGGGTAAAGCCCAGAAGTGTGATGGGGCAGTAGGAGAAGGTGGGAGAGGAGCAAATGAGAGTAAAAACAGAAAGGTGTCTTCCTTTTTAAAATTATTTCAGCCTTATTGAGCATCATCCCCCACTAACAAATGAGCAGCTCCTCCTGCCTGCATTTAGATGTGGTGGGCCATGAAAAGCAGGGGAAAATGTCACTGATAAAGCCCTCAAAAAGTATTTTCTAATTGTCCCAAAGTGGAATAAAACGCTAAGAGCAAAATCAGAGCTATATATATATGTATATATAATTTTTGAGGGTATTCTGCTGTGTTGATTTACTCTAGGAAAAAATCTATCTTGTCTGAATGTGTGATTAAGTAGCTGATGGAATAATTCTTTACAGAGAGGAGAACATGCCAGAACATCTGAGTGGTGTAAAACAGGGCTGCACAGAGGATTAGAAAAGGTACAAGGAGGAGTAATTCTGTGTTGGTAGGACTTAATAGTACTTTTTTATCTGTAATTTTTATGATTCTGTGGCTAACCAGGGAAATGTTTAATGTTCCTTGTACAGCAAGTGGAGGTAGAAGGAGGCAAATTGACATCCCCAGCACTGTTATAATTCATTCCATTACTTCGACAGGGCTTTTATACTGTCACGCCCATAAAGCGCCAGTGTGCCTGCTCAGAGCCAATCCATCTTTATATACTGCTGCTGTTCCCATTGAAGGCAATGGCAAAACTCCCATCAATTTTAATGGCAGTGGGATATGGCCCATTTTGTAGATATACAATGGATATTTCCTGCACACACAATTTTTTTTTGTGTATAACGTGCTTCTCGTCCGAGGTTCAGAGAGTGTTTTATAAAGTGGTGAAGTCACAGCCATTGATGTAGTCTCCAGCTGATGAGATAGTGTGATCTGCCTTCAAAACAGGATTTAAAGATTGAATTTAATTTATCTGCCTATTTTTTTAATTTGTTAGGGGCACAGGATGCACACAGAATGTCTCCCCGTGTAGAGTACTGCCTTTGAAAAATTTGCCCAGATAAATTGCAGGAGGTAACTGTGTCAGAAATAGATGCTGCACTTGCAAGATTAACATTATGCTACAGCACTTAAAAACTAGAAAGCATCAAAGAAAATTGAAGGCAGTGTGGATCAGTGGGTTAGTACATAACACAGCAGTCTGCAGCACTAGAGGCTAGGAAAGGTCCCTTTTGAAAAGCAGCTGTTTGGATAGCAACTCACTCAATCAGCAAGGTACAAACAACAACAAAAAATTAATTGGATGAGTATTTGAACTCCTGCTCTAATTGGGAAATGTTTTGAACAGAGGTAAGGTGCCTGTTTCACGCAGAACCCACTGTCCTTGACCCTCTTTAGAGAAAATGCACAATGTATGAGGCATATTTCAGTGGTGTACACCTTGTTGGGTATGCATTGAAAGCTCTGCATTCACAGCAGCTTTCAAATGGGCACAGTGGAAATGGAATGAGCTGCCAGGCTGATGCTTCCCCTCAGGAATCTTCCTTTCCTCACCCTAATGGATGCTGGAGAGCAGCACATTCCCACTTCAATGCGGGAGCAGGGTTTGCAGAAGACTCAAACAAGAGCTTTGCAGTGCAATTAAAACTTTTAGGGTGTAGTTGTGAGTTATGTGCTGGTAGAGAGTAAATAATTCAGCAGGCCTGGCTGTACAACGCTCCTCCTCATAGTGCTCATGCACTCACAGCTCCTGCAGTTGGATTATGCAAAGATTTAGGAACCCCTTGCTTAGCTGAGTGTACACAGGAACACATCGGGCTTTCCTTGAAGCACAGTGCCTCAGGCAGTGCCAGGACATGGAAAAGTCCCTCTTTCTGATGGTGTGAAGTGGCTGTGCTGCCTGGCGGTGACACAGCAATTAACAGACAAATGGCACCGTGCTGAAGGACCCGAGCATCATCTCAGAGCACAAGCAGCCCCCTTGTATCCAGTCCCTTACAGCCCTCCTGGAAAACAGCACTGATCTAGGACATGGGAATTAACTGGGGCTGGTTTTCACCATCTTATATTTTCAGGTTTGTTTGTGTTTATTTAACGTATGTACGTAGCAGGACATTTTGCTTTATTGGTTTTTATTTTGCTTGGGAGGTGTCGTTTATTTATTTGTTTGTTTTAAATTACAGGTACAAAATTGACCTGAACTGCCAGGCTGGGGTTTACATTCCTCAGTGGTTCTGAGGAGATGGCAAACCTTGAATTCCAGTGCTGAAAGCAGTTTCGGGTGGAGCTGTGTCCCAAGTGCACCATTCCTGGACCAGTGCCTGCAAACCACCCCTGGGGCTTTGTGGAGAGGCTCAGGGTGGGTCAGAGTTCAGCTCCTGGTTCCTTTTCCTATTGATTTTCTTTGGCAATTTGCTTCTGCTGTGATTTTTAGAAGCACTTAGTGTAGGCCTAAGTGCTGTCAAAAATCAAATCTTCCCATTGCCTCACCTGGAAGCAGAGTTGAGACTTACTGGAGCACATTTGCTGGTTTGCCCTCAAAGCCTCCAGGATTTATTTTTTTCCTCAGTCTCCTGATAATTATGCACACAAGTGAGCCACACAGATCTTGGAGCAACAAACCCACTCTTGCCTCTGTTGCATTTGCTGACTTCCACAGAATCACTGGAGCTGGAAAAGACCTCCAAGATCATGGATTCCAAACTTTGAATCTCAACTAAAGCATAGCACTGAGTGCCACATCCAGTCACTTCTGGGACACCTTCAGGGATGGTGACTCCATCACTCCCCTGAAAAATCTGTTCCAGTGCTTGCCAACCCTCTCAGTGAAGAAATTCTTCCCGATTTCCACCTTGAGCCTCCCCTGCTGCAATTCACACCTTTGTAAAGGTCTGACTCGATTCCACCAATTTTCAGAAGACACTTATAAATAAGTAACTTATTTTCTAAGTTACAAGACTATTCTGTGCTTGGAGGATTCACTGGTTTTGCTGGGAGTGTACAATACTTTAATAGCAGAGGGTGGGGATGAAGAAAGCTTTTTACTGCACTTTTTTTTTTCCAATGTACACTCTCAAATGACAGTCTGGCAATCCACAGCAGCTGTCAGTAACCTGCAAATTATTTCTGCTCTCCCTAGCAGATGTCACATCACAGTGGCTGTTGGCAATATTCTGTGATGTCCAGAGATGTCAAAAATTGTAATATGTGGAAGTTTTAAACAAAAATTGTGTAAAACGTTCTTTCTTAGACAAAAATCTCCAACAGAAAGAAACAAACAAATCAAAACCCACCAACCCCAAAGCATAAGTGCCTGGCTTTCAGACAAAAGTCTACCTCCTTTTTTTTTAATTATTATTTTTTGTAGAATACAAAATGCTTTAGCTTCTGAACTCAGTTTTGCTTTAGTCTAAGATACAAGCTGCTTTTTTAAGTTACTGATGCTTGACCCATGAAATAGAAAATTACACGTAGAGTGCAATAGCTATCTAGAAGATCTAATAAAAAATAAAATTAAGGTAATTATAATAATGGCTGGAACACTGATTTTCCAGTAATTTCCAGGTGCTTTCAAGTGGCAGAAAACTTTGAAAAATTCCCTTTGCCTCTTTACATGATCCCTTTAGTCTGTCTGCAAGGTTAACAGTGGCTAAGTGACCCTGTCAAAGTCCTTCAAAACCATTTCAGCGCTTTGAAAATGTTAAAGCTCAAAATGGACAAAGTTTCAGTTCTGTAGGACAGCTCTTCAGGTACTCAGCTGCTGGTGGAGGAAAGTCTCATTGACCTTGGGGGTGGGGGGATTTTAATAAAAATATTGTGTAGACTTGTGTGGGAAAAGCAAAGGTAAAGTTTTGTTGGAATACCTGCAACTGGTTTGCACTATTTAATGGATTATTCTTGTAATGAATGAAGCAGGATCAGGCATGGACAGGGCGAAACTTTGCAGTCCTACCTACCCATCCTATCCCACCTAATATTTTCTGGCTCTTTTCTCAGAATGGAAGAGACTTTTATGCTCTCTTCCTGGTGAAAACTGCTGTTCAAAATTTATGCAGGGCTTGCAAACAAATAAAAGTTTTCTGTCTAATCCTATTTGAATTCCTGCAGCTGTAAACCTCAACTTTTAGTGTCTGGAATGATAATAAGTTGAATATACATATATATATATATAGAGAGAGAGAGAGATGTATATTGGTATGTACATTCACAGGAGACTGTATTAAAATGTAATGACACAAATGTAATTTTCAGTTCCATTTTGGAGAATAAAGCAAACCCATCTCCTGTCGGTCATAGTTCTCCCACATCCCCTGCCTCAGAAAATGGGACTTGAATTTTTACAATGAAATTAGAGTGTCATGGCCTTGACCTGAACGGAAACAAATGTTAAAAAAATATTTGTACAGGAGATGCAAGTGTAATCCATGGGACTTGTCTGGCTGTTAATTTGTGAGCATTGTTAATTCAGTAGCAATAACCTATATTAGTGCAGCTGAGTGTCAATATTCATGTGATTATATGCATTAAAAATGCTCCATTTGCCTTTTTTCCCCCCTCCTAACATGCATGATCAGTTTCAAGGATAATACTCTCAAATTTGTATTTTATCCAGCCAATCCAGATCTCATTATGTTGGACAAACACTGTACAGGAGGAAAGTGGATCACATAAATGCTCCTAATATTATTCATGAATTTTCCTACTGCAGTGGTTTGGAAATATGCTACAGATATTCTCCTTTAAATTACTTTGTTTAAATTCTGGGATTGTATTTCTGTGGGGTGGGGTTTCTTTGCTTTTTGGTGGGGGTATTTTGTTTGTTTTTTGTTTTTTTTCCGCAGCAGATTGCCAGGCAGAATCTTTTGAGTCATGGATTTATTTCCCTTCATCTAGGAAATTTGAGGTGAAGGGGATGCAACTAAATCTGGAGCTGGATGGGAAACACCAGAAAAAAGGTAAAAGTTTTGAGGTCAATCCATTCACTGTATGGGACTTTCTAGGGCAACTACCACCTTTTGCCCTCTTTTTCTGGTTTTTCTGCAAGATCTGACGTTATTGGGTTCTGATCCACAGCTCCACATCTGAATATTTGTTGGGAAATACACACCAGGTGAAACACATTCCTGTTGGTGTGGAAGTAGGTGAGAACTGCTGAAATAAGCTGCCTTTTTGTGGGGGTTTTTTTGGGTTTTTTGTTGGGTTTTCTTTCTTGGATCTGCCCCCAGATGATGACATTGCATGGAAAAAGAATCTTTCTGGCTGTAGTTATGAATGCAATCAAATCAAATCCTGATATCCAGTGAGATGAGAATTCCTATTTGAGAGAGCAGGGACCAAGCAGAACTTTAATCTTGAAAGAATCACCTAATTCAGGTGATGATTCCAAAATCAGAAAAAAAACCCAGGCGGGAGATGTCCAATTTTGTTTTGCCAAAGAAATATTTATCTTTAAAGTCTACACATTGTCCCATACCCAGTTCTGCACATTCCTTGTCCTTTTCCAGGGTCCAGACCTGCTGGATGAGCTTTGTCACAGATTTTGCTGTTCCCCCACTGTTTTCTGTGGCTCTCTGATCCTTCAAGCTTAGGATGATGAAAGTAATTATCTACATGGTTGTTCTCTAAATACAGAGAAGCCTTCTAAGTAGGGGCATGGAAAGAATTAACCTTTTTTGCCTCCACACACACCTCCTAAAGATTTGAACAATTGATTTCACACGGGTGACAAAGTTTAACAGCAGTGTGACAAATACACTTTAGTTTGGCAGCTGATTCCACATCCTCTAGAAAAGCAGGGCTTAGGCAGGTGGCCTGTTTGGGAATGGACACAAACACAGAGCTTGAGAGGCTGTTTTACCCCTACATCTGTTGATTTTGGGGGTTTGTTTTGTTGGTTTGGGATTTTTTTTTTGGTTGGTTAAGATATTTTAGAAGAATATTGATGTGCACAGCTATTCCTCCATCAGGAATATGTTTTCATGTAATTCTTTTCTGGATTTTGAACTAACCTGGTAAAATAAAAGGATAAACTGCTTTGAGGTAGAGTTGCTCACAGGCTTTTGGATATTTTTTATCTCAGTCTGCTCTACTCAAGTGTGATAATGGATAATTCATTTGCTAGACTGGAATAAGATTTTAGTACTAAAACATCTTGTCAGGAAATTGGTAAATTGAAGCCAAGAAGTAAAAAGACAATGAAAGCAGTCATGTATGTCCAACAAAAGATGAGTGTGCATGTCCTGTTTTAAAAACTCAGGAGTATAAACATTGAATGAAACTTTTTAAAGGGAACCAAAGTCCCTCACTGAAGGAATCACCCTATAAATAGGAATTAGCAATACAAATTAAAGGACCTTATTTCACAAATCTTTATAACTATTTATTCTGTATAATTAACTGTATTTTGAAAGTGTTAAATCAGATATACAGATCTCAGCTTGAGATGTGATTTCCATCTGAGCTGGAGCTCTTCACTTTGGGTTATTTTTAATAGACATATGTATATGCTTCATACCCATCAATGATTCAACATATGTGCTTTGCCTTTCAGAAAATCAAACACGTGAGGTGTGATCCAGAGCTGGCTGAATCAAGGAAACAACTACACTGACTTTAGGCATCAACTTTGATGTGTAAATGTGAGGGGGTTTGGCACGTTTGAAAAGAAAAGCTTTTCCATTCTCTTTGGGTAGTCTATGACTTTCTTGCCCTTCATCAGAGCAAGAAGTCTTTGCTAATTTGCAGTGATGAATGAAAAAAACTTGTCCCCTAATGTAGTTTGTGCTCCAGCAACTACTGCTTCAGTAAATGGTATTCTGTTGGGTTTTGATTCCTTTTTGTCATTGTTAGCTCATCTTTATTTAGGATGCTTCACCATTTACTATTCAATGTTCTGTCCTCTGTCTGCAGAAATAATGAAACAACAATTAGAAGAATCTTGACTGCAGCAGATGTCCTCTGAAAGGTGAGAACAGTTCAAAATGTTGTTTTCTCCAAACAGTAAGCACTGCTATTTAGGAAAGTGCTTATAAACAAATGTCTTACAGGGCCCTTGCACAGTGTCATTTTTAAAGGTTCTGCTTTTGTCAGAGAATTAAGCTAAAAACCATCTGCCTTCTGTCTTAGAAACATTGGACTAAATCCAGACTGGGAGGTGGTAGCCTCACCTGCACTGAGCTGAGTTCACTTTAATGTTAATTGTAATTCCTGGTACCTGTAGCTGCCTCTTGGAGCCTGTGAGGAGGGAGCAGCATCGCCCTTCTCTCTTCCCCTGCTCGCCCAGCCCTCCTCTGAAAGGGATGCCCGAGGGCAGGAGTCAAAATAGAGCGATTACCGTGGGCTTTTCCCCCCACACAGCCAGTGCTCTTCCTTCCCCTGTCTGCATCCTGCCTGCCTGGGATGTCACCTTCCTTCTCCTCTCACCTCGTTCTTACATCCCTCACACCACTCAGGTTGGTCACTCCCAAATTCCTCACTGCCCTTTACCAAACCCCCTGTTCCCTACCACTTCCATCTAACCCTTCCCACTGCAATCCACTTTACATTCATTTACACAAAACCTTCCTTTGTTCTCAATGCTGTTTATCTGGGATTTTTTAATGTTTTAGAACATGGTAAGTGGCATCTAATACCCACACGTAATTCTATCATTGCGGAGTGGTTTGTCATTAATAACTTGGAACTCTGACACCTGTTTGCCTATAATAGTTTTCAAACCATGCATCAGGTTCTTTACCTCTAAACTCAGATGGTGCAGCAGTAATAATCCAGATTTTAATCTTGCATGCTGCTTTTATAATTTTATCTCAGTGGTTTTTTTCTGTCTGTTGTTTAACCACAGAAAAACACTTAGGGTTAGCAATGGATTTGTAAAATGCAAATTTCACTTTTCCTTGCAGCCTGCACAGTGCTGCTTCAAGCAGCACTGCAGAAAAGCTGCCTGACTCAGGCCCATGGGCCAATGTCACCCCAGGGCTGACAGGAGCTCTCTGTGCTGTTTTCAAAGGTAGAAGGGGGAAATTGCTTCTGCAAGGAAGGCAAGACAGATGGCTGCAAGTACAGCAAGCACTTATTGGTGGAGGGAAATAAAACCTGTGCCTATTGCACTCTGACAGATTGGTTTGAAAGGGTTCCATGCAGTTCATTACCTCCAACCTGGTAAAAAGAAACTTATTTAGCATCAGTGACACCCCACGCTTAGTCCTAACTCTTTCAGTGGGGAGGCAGAAGATTATAAGTAGTGGTTTGAGAGGCACCAGCAGCTCTTTTAGGCATCTTAAATCAATTTATCTGTAGGCTCTCTGTAATTTGCAGGATGAGGGAATACTGGACGTGAGAGACAGTTGTACTTTTCCACGAACAAAAAGGTCAGAAAAAAATTGCTTGTCAGGCAGGTATATAGTAAACATAAATTTAGCCTTGTATGGATCCATATAAGGTTGTGTGTTCATATCCGATTACCTGAGATGGATTAAGATGTTGGATATTATTAAGATAATAAAAGACAGGATTGGCATCATAATGGTGGCACTTTGTCCTTGAAATTCTGTGGCTGGAGAGGTTCCCATTTGTAGATGCCAGATGGTTCCTGAAATGAGGGAAGATTTGTACCTGAACAAGATTTTCTTGTGAAGTTTCCTTTGGATATTCTCTTCCTCCTGTTTTTTATACATATCTTTCTTCTTTTGTATTGTTTTCATTTTCAGCCTCAATCCACTTTCCATCTTTGTTTTGTTAATGAACAATTACTAGCATGGTACCTTGCTTCTGTAATCTTCCTGTTTTTATCAGCCAGCACACCTGGCCATGCTCAGGGTCACCCATCATATTTTTGTGGTAATTTCCTTGAAACTGGGCTTAGAAAATTGAGAAGAGACATTTTAATGAAGGTCAGGTAAAGCATCCATCTCTCCCCATTCTCAAATCTGGTTTGTGAATGTGAAAAAGTCTCTGTTTCCTCATTAAAATTAGTCTGAGGTTGAACACTTTTCCTACTCCTTCCACCCTAAAAATCAGCATGCTTTAGGCTCCCCTCCCTGCATAATTGTTCCTTTCCAAAGTGTCATTGTAAGGACAGGATTCTTCTAGACCAACTTTCTCAGACAATTATTTCAGGCTACACTGTTATAATTGATCTTGCTTTATAGCTTCGTAGTCTTTAGGAAAAATTCTTTTAATCCGTTTTAGATTACAACTAAATCTTTGCTTTTTCAGTCTGCATGCAGTGTGTATTTTGAATACATTTTTTTTCTTTATATGGCATCTAGTAATGTCTCATGATAGGAATGAAGTTTAGTTTAAGCTTTGTCCCCTTCTGATTGAACTCCTGGCTGTAGTGTTCAGTGTGTTTAATATCTCTCTGTTCAGGTTTACCATAAAAATATTAATATTAAATATTGATTAAAACATATTGCACGTATGTCCTTTGCACAGCAGTTTTCTAGTGCCTCTGTGAGAACACTTCTATTTTTTCCTTTGACTCATCTGCAGTGAAATCCTGGGGATCACTTATGATGAATCATTTTAATTGCACTGTGATTTGTAACACAGCAAGTGGAGGTCTCTTGCTCTGCTGTGTCTGATATAAATGCAGGCTTCCCTTCCTCTGAGTAATGGGGAAAAGATCAAAACACCCAGCACAAATCAATATCAGACACAGCCCAGCATCACCTGTAGATGGAACAGTAAACAGAAAATGAGTCACATTTTCTGTGGCTTCCTTTCCCCTGTGTGCAGGACGAGCTCTGACCTCTGAAGAGGTGATGGCTGTTTGTTTGCTTGTTTGTTTGACTTCCCAATTGTTTTATCTCTGATTAGAAGACCCAGCTCCCAGTCACAAGCCCTGAGTGTCAGGAGAGTCTGAGGGTGGAGTGTCACAATGAAAGTGGCTGGAGGCAGGGAGGTTTGCCTTTCCAAGGAAAGGATGGATGTAACCAGAGCAACCTGAAATGGCTCTTTGAGTTTCTCTCTGGCTAGGAAAGAGAAATGAAAAGTGGACACTGTGGTCTGTGTCTATCCTAATACAGCTCTGCCCTCGTTGTGCTGCAGGCTGAGCCTCTGAGGCTGTTCCAGTTCTCAGCACCAGCAGAGGACACAGACCTGTCCTGCTTCTCCTGGAAAACAAGGGCTCAGCTGGAATGGTGACACAAAAACTTCTGCTCTTCAGACAGCAATCTGCTTTTCTTCCTTGCTTGGCATATTCCACAAGGATGTGCAGCATAGAAAGGATTATTTTTCCTTTTTTTGTGTGTTTGTTGGGGATTTTTTAAAATAGCCTTGCCTGGTGCTTTATCTGAATCTAACTGATGCATTGATAAGGTGCCAGCTATTGTAATCAATAGGAGGCAACCAGCTGCAGCTGCTGCTGCTTTGTAACTTCAGACCATAAAATGAGTGTAAGGATAAACCTTTGTGGTTAGATCAGCATTTCAGGTGCTGAACTTTTCAGTCTCTTCACACTCCTTTGACTCGGACACTTCACAGCCACTCCTGAGCGTCTCTGTTGCTGGTAAATGGATGTAGAAAGTGGGTGGGGGGTTGTTTGTGGGGTTTTTTCTTCTTCCTAATTTCGGTGGTGGAAGTTGACTATAAACATCTGATGAGTGATGGTTTATGGTCCTTCGGACTCCTGCAGGTTTTGCTTTTGCTTCCTACTTTCAGCATGGCTTTGAATATTTCTGAGAGCTACACCAGGGAGAGCTGCTCTTAACACCCTCATTAGAAAGGAGGAAATATTTTGCTTCCAAAAGCCCGTATTCTGTTTTTGTTACTGAAAGCTCAAAAATACCAACCTTAGAAATACTTCAGAGTTCTCTAGAGAATGAAGCCTAGTGCAGGAGACTGATGGCCAGATTATGCCACCAGGTATGACATAAATCAGGAATAACTCCACTGCATGCAGGGTCATTTCTCCAGCCTTACCAGGAGCAGAATGTGACCCTCAGTTTAATTTCTGAAATGGCATCTGAATTTATTGGAGCTCTGCATCTCTGCAGGACCTTTCTTGGCTTTGCTGCAGTGGTAACCTGATGTAAATCAGATTTCCTTGCAGCTGAGAGCAGTGCTGATTATATATGAAGCTCTATTAGTGCTTGCTGGAGTTTTGTGTTCCTGAGACCACGCTAGGCATCCAGAGAGCTCACCCTTCTGCCTGTGACCTGCAGAAGGAGTAAAGTGTTTTACAGTAGTAATAAAGAGATTACATTAGATGATGTTATTTTCAGTAACTATATCAGGAAGATTGAGAGTCAATTATCCTGGCCAGGTTCATCTTTAGGACACCAGCAAAGCAGAGGGTGCAGACATTTATACTGCACCAGCAAAAAAAAAGATTTAAAGGTGCTGTGTTCTCACTGAGCACTCAGGCCTTTTCTGCAGGGGCAACCAGGGAGGTCACTGAGCATATTTTGGGATCTGTGGGCTCTCTTGGGGTGATCTTTAACCCCTTGCACCCTTTTACTCAGCAGCAAAAGCAGGTTGTGTGGCTTTTGTCACCTGTGGAAGTGACGGTTTGGTGGGGAAAATAATGCTGAGGCTCCTACTATTTCTGGTTTCTGTTTTAAGAATTTCTACTCTGTTGCAAAATCTGCTCTGATTTCAGAAAACTTCCCAATACTTTTCTCTGCTGTCTCTGTATGCACTCTCACATCTAAGTTGCACGTGTATCATTTCCCTACAATCAGGTGCTAATTATATTCTTTCTTTCTCTTCTTCCTTTTTAAAAATAATACCTACAAGATGTAGAATGCTTGCTTTCCAAAAGTATCTTTGCTATTTCAGAGCCCTGTTTTTTTGTTTTTGGTTTGTTTTGGTTGGTTTTTTTGGTTTTTCTTTTAGGTTTGTTTTTTGGGAGTTTTTTTTAAGGTTTTTTTTTTTAGGTTTTTTGGGTTTGGTTTTTTTTGTTGTTGTTGTTGTTGTTTTTTTTTTTTTTTTTTTTTGTTTTTTTGTTTGTTTTTTTGGTCTTTTTTGGGGTCTTTTTGGGTTTTTTAGTTTGGGTTTTTTTTTTTTTTTCAAGGTTTTTTTTTTTAAGTGAAGCTGAGTGTCCCGTAAGTGAAAAGATTCTGTTGCTTCTCTCGTGCTTCACCCACAGAGGGAAATGTTGCTTGAAGAAAGGCCATATGCACTGATGGATGATTCTGCTAACTGTTTTTAAGGAAAGATGTCCGTTCTCAGAATGTGACAGCTGAATCTGTCACCTCTGCCCCTCACAATTAAAATAAATTGATGATCAGCTGGTGGGTGGGACTATCACTGGTGAAGATATGCTGAGATAAATCCAATGTATGCCCCAGTTACTCTGTCCACAAGATGTCTGTTTTGTCACCCTTTATTTCCCTTGTGAAGGAAATGCTTCTTTCTCTTCATTCATCTGTGGTTTTACTGCCTTTCCTATATATTGGATTTTTGCCTATTGGAGCACTGAACTGTGTTTCTGATCAAAATGAGTTGAGTGATTCCTATTAGACTGGATGATGGAAATCCCAAATCCATCTAGAGTGCAGTGGTGTCAGAGAAGGGTTATTATGTTTTCAACAGCTCACGGTGTACCCAGAAACTTGTATTATTTTGTCTTTCCAGCCCTTTTCCTTCCTTTCTGGGGACTGTAATGCATTTATGAGTTCAGCTGTTTAGAATGAGAGGATTTCAGTCTGGTTTGAGTTAATTCTGGCAGGTGAGTGCCTTTAGAGACTCACCTGTGGCACAAGTTAAGCTGGTCTGCTTATCCAAAGAATGAACCTAAAAAGGGTAATCACCCCTTGATCTGCCATTCTGAATCAAGACTGTCTATTAACAAACTATTTTGTTTTGATAGTATTGATCCCCCAGAACTATTGATTAACCTGATTCCATTCCAGGGAGCAGCACACCTATTTCTTCCTCAGGCCCCTCTCAAAAACCACTTTGTCTTAGCAGTGGCGGCTGAACTGCTAAAGCAGCTGCTTTAGAGAAACAGGGAAGCCTAAATAACCAATCTGAAAGCAAAAAAGAAACCCAAAACCCACACCCCTCAAAGCATTTGCATTACCTTCTTGTGGGCCAGTGTATTGGAGTGGTTTTCAGTGGAATTAACCTGCCACTGCACTGATGGGGAGAAGTCCTGGAGTGAAGCAGGATGTGTTTTTACTGAGATCCAGAACATGAGCATGATTTATCCCTGTTTTGCCCCTCTGTGGCTCTGCTAGCTGCACTTAGTGGTCTGAGGGCTTTACTGTAAAGATGTTTTCTCCTGGTTCTGTTTTTGGTTGCTGTAAATCAGAAGCTCTTTCGCTGAGTTTGTGACTTGAGTTGTATAAAACCAGTGCAGATGAGGAGAGAATTCTGTTTATTGCATAGTATTTCTGGCTGTCAGCAACAAATGACTGTTTTTGGATGAGTTGCTGCTCCCATATATGAGAGGGTTGGATGCTGCTTTAGGGAAACCCAGAGAAGGATCCTGGTAAAATTGCTCAGGCCAACAAATCTTCTGTGATTTCTGTAATTCTGTCCCCAGGTCAGCAGAATCAAGCTTCAACTTCTGTAAGAGAGTAAACAGCTTTTGTTATGAACATTTTTTTGCTGAGGAAGGCCAAAGATGACCCCAAACTTTTGCAGTGTCTCTCAAGATGCTGTGTGAGACTGGGGGGAGACAGTTTCTCCTGCCTTGGGAAGGACTCCAGCATACCTGAGGACACAGGTTGCTGATAGCAGGATCTCAGATCCTCTCAGTTCCTGGTTAATTCTGAAAACTGTGTGATTTTGCATGCTCAGTTCTGGCAAATTTAAAAATTGTCCTGAATCCCTGACAGCTGCTTCACAAAGCTGGTCACTGCTCTCTCTGGTTTCTGCCACTACTGCAGTGTGGATTCTTGCTGGGTTTTTTTCCTCCACTTTTTCACCACCAAGTTGTTTAGCTGGCTTTTGGAGGGGAGTTCTTCCTTGTCTCAAGGCAAACTGAGATGAAAAAAAAAAAAACCTAAAAAAAAAAAA
>VXBR01009997.1:81091-98490 GCA_013400215.1 Cisticola juncidis | reverse complement strand
AAAAAAAAAAAAAAAGGTGGTGTCTGTCTCACCTTCAGGTGCTGACAGAGAGCTCCAAACTTCTGTCAAGACTCTGCAGGGTTAGGCAGCCTTCCACTTTAAAACAGCTCACACTTCCAAACAATGGCATTTACATGCTTCAGAGGTTTCCTATCTCCTTATCTTGTCTGTGAGCAATTAATAAGTTGGGGCCGTTCAGATGAGAGTGGTGGCTTGGTTTGTAAAGTAGCTGGGGCGTGAGGAGACTGTGGCTGCTGCATTTCCATGGGCTCAGGACAGGGAGACTTTTCCTTTGATGCACTTTCTTTTAATCTCTGCACTCTGACTTATCCAGCAGGTGATAAAACATACCTGCCCCTTGCAATCAAAATGTTATTTATATTATTTATGTGCTGACTTATCCCCTGGAATCTCCAAACACTTTACAAACCTTTTGGCTCAGCTGTTGTGAAGGGAGAGGCTTTATTCTTATTTCCTGCTTAAACAATTTGAGGAAGAAAGGAGTGAAGTGATTTGGCCAAGTTTTGTGTTTGAGCTGCAAGGCCTCTAACATCCACTTCTTAATTATATGTAACAGTGAATCTTTCAGAATGTTTTGGGTGTTTGGTTTGGGGATCAAAGTAGGGGAATCCAGAAAAGTCCACAACATTTGGAAAACACTTCTTAAAACAACCCATGGGAAAGTTATGGGTCCTAGGCAGCTCTGGCTTAGGTGGTGAAGGTTGTGAGAGTACAAACTGGTGAATTTTAAGTCCTTTAAACGTATCACTGATGAGAGCCTCAAAAGTTGCCACACTTTTCACTGCCTGTGTGTTCAAATATTCCCCCAAGCCCACAGTGATGTCCCCAGGCACATCCCAAATGAACAAATCTGCTCCCGTTACTTTCTGTCTTTTGGGAGCATTTTCCTCAGATGTTCCTTTCCCCCTTTTCCCCCAATATACAGAAGAGAGATGGTCTGCTTGTTCTGTGGTTAAGGCTCAGGAAAAAAGAGTGATGAAAGGACCATGACATTCATTTATGCTGGCATTTCATGTCGTGGATTTCCTTTTCTTCCCACTGGTAAATGGAAGAATCCCCATAATTATCTACAGATACAGGGACTGCCATATAATGGCCCACTCTGACTTGCTCATGGAGATATTTTAACAAAAAAAAAAAGAAAAAATTCAATAAGAAATGTGTACAAACATGATTTTTTTTGTGGGATTTCCCATGTTAATTTTCAAGGTGATCATTCATGTTTGGGTCTCTGTCTTTCCTGATGCTTTTACTTCAGAATGATTGATCTACAGTAAATGAGAATAAATTATGAAAATATATCAAATGTGTGTACAATGACAGATTTAGATAGTTCACCAAGATAATTTTAAAGTGCCACTGGCTTCTACATTTATTGTAGTCAACTCTGTATCTTTCATGGATTTTTAGTCCTGACATAAAAATTTTCAACCATAGGAATGACTTTAGTACTGAAACTACCTTGAACTTATACCACCACACACATGAAATAACAAAAAAGGCAAATTTTGACCTGGAGAAGAGGGAAGTGCTGTGTTGATCCAGCCTGGAGTAGCTACAGTTTATGGTGGGAGATTTTTTTGCTGCTCGTGTCACAAGCAGAAATATGGAATCATAAGGCAAAAATGAGTAGCACCTTCAACATGAAGGCTGCCTACATAATTGGAATTCAGGGAACTACCCAGCTGCTGAGAAGGAATTGGTAGGTGTGGGATATTTTATGATAGCAGCCTTGTGGTGTGCTTGCAGCAAGAAATGCAAACACATTAAACTCTAAGGTAATGTTGCTGAAATAATTTGTGTGCTTCTGTGTGTGTATATATATTTGCACAGCAGCAGCAGTTATTGAAACTGATGCTAGATGTTTCTGGAGCTTCTATTGAGTGTAGGGGTTAGCTACATGTAATTTTGAGATGTGTTGGTGTTAGACATTTCTCAAACACGTGCCAAAACCAACAACCCAGTAATTGCTTTTTTGCTTTTCCATTGTACTCTGCTATTGTACCTGTTTCCATGTGTTTGCACTAACTTATTCTCATCTGTAGTGGTTTTGTTTCTTTTAAATTATAAAATTTACAAGCAACTGATACAAACTTGGAGAATTATAAAAGCTGCAAACACTTGAATCATCCAGCACAGTGATGCAGTGGGATACCTTGATAGCTTTTCTGAATCATCCATATTAATGTTGCTGTGATCATCTAAAGTGGGTTTTGTAACTGTGCATTTTTCCTCAACAGCATTCCAGAACAGCACTGCTGCAGTCGAGGAAAAACAGACAACCTGGTTTTCCTGGGAATGAAAATTTACAGTGAAGGTGCAGGTGTGAAGTCCATGGCAATTTTTTGGGCAGAGAATGGAACACAAGGCAGACGGGTTTCACTTCCAGCTTGGGAGGCTGCTCAAGGGTGTTGCAGATGGCATCAGTGTTTGGAATGTCCACAGATGCATTCCCCAAGAAGGTAAGGGGGTGGAGTGGATTCCCAGGCTGTGCAAGGTGCTCAGATCTCTGCTCTGGCAGAGCCCTGAGCTCTTCCTTGGGGCCTGGGGCTTCTCCCTGCTGGGCACCATGGAAGACAGGGGGCTGGAGGTGCCCCATGGCACACAAGAAGCACAGGGAGCTGTGAGGGGCTGGCCTGAGCTCTGCTCTCCATGCTCAAAATTGCAGCCTCTTCCCTCCTTAGCCAGGTATCAGGCCAAGGCCAGATTTTGGTCTGCTTAAATTCTCTGGTGTCACCAGAGGTGGGCAAATCTGCACCAGAAAGGATTCCCATATATGCAGCATATTAACTTTAGATATCACAATGTGCTGCCTATCACAATGTACTCCAAAGTTAATTCCCATCTGATCATCCAGGAAACGTCAGATTTTGCAATGTCTGTGATGGATATTGTAAGACTTTATCATCCAATGTCTCTCAAATGATAATGAAGGCAGAAAAAACAGTAAAGCAAATACCTCGCCAAATTAAACTCTGTTAAAAAAATCTGTTCAATTAATAAAACTGGCAAAGAATCTAGGAATGTGGGATGAATCCAGAAGAGTGACAGGTTTTTCAGCCTCAGCTTCACCCATCCCTAATGTTGGGGAGAAAGTGGTTAGCAAGTGAGATGGAATCTCTGAGATCTTTCCCTGCCCTTGGGATGGCATCTCTGAGATCTTTCCCTGCCCTTGGGATGGCATCTCTGAGATCTTTCCCTGCCCTTGGGATGGAATCTCTGAGATCTTTCCCTGCCCTTGGGATGGCATCTCTGAGATCTTTCCCTGCCCTTGGGATGGAATCTCTGAGATCTTTCCCTGCCCTTTGTTCTGTGGAGATCCCAGCATTAAGAGAGGTTAAGATTAGATTGGTTTACAAGGTAAGAGAATGAAAATGGTAAAAACATCTAAGGCAGTCTGGGAATGTGGCAGATAGCAGATCTCCATGATTTCTCCAAATCTCCTCCAGCCAACACAGGAGAGGGAAGAGCAGCAGTGTCTGGGGTTCAGCTCCTGAGGGGGTGAGTGCTGGCCCAGGAGCCTGCAGAGCACCCACCAAGACTCCAGCATCCATGTGGGACACCTGGAAGGGCCCATCCCTTCTGCAGTGACCTGGAAATTTGAGGGGGTTCCATCACCTCCCTTGGCACAGGGAATTGTTGGCTACAGGCTTTGCATTTCTCCAGGTGGTTTGTGGATTTCCCCAGGGAGGAGGTGGATCCTGAAACTCCATTTGAGAGCAGGGAACACTGAGCTCCCATCTGCTGCCTTACACAGAAATGTTCTGCTCTGCAGTTAATGTTGTGTATTCCCACAGCTGAAGGCTCTGATGGATGTGCCCATGGCTGCAGGATGCTGCTAGTTGTGTTTAATAGGCACTTAGGTGCTTAATATGATGTAATTGTTAACACAGCATTTCTACACTGTAATAAATCCACTTATTCATAAAGCTTCTGGAGAAAATGACCGAAAAAGAAATGATTGATGATTTTCAAGAGAAAAGTGAGAAATCTGTGTTTAGCAGAATTTAAATAGTAAATGCCCTCCATGAACAGACAAAAAGAGCCCACTGGAAGTTATTGACTGAACTAGTACCTGAGGGATATAAATTTGATGCACATTTCTTGCCTTGGCATTTCAGAGAGTCTTTTTCCACGTGAAATGGGATAGCTGACACAGAAAATGCTTTTACTCTGTTTTCCAGTTCTGTCACTTCAGCCAGGACAAGGAGCTCAGGCTGGCAGTGCTTGAAGGAAGGGAAGTGCAAGATTTGGAGATTGTAACCCTGTCACACTGCAATTTATGGTAAGGTGGCCATTTATACAAATTCATTCAGATGCTTCTTGCAAACTGTATTTGTTGTATTCCACAAAACTGGGCTGTGTCTTTCTGCCTTGGAGCAAGATTATGTCTATTTTTGCCTGGTAAACAGAAGACTGGTTTTCAGACTTAAACCGAAAAGCTACATTTAAAAAGAAAAGAAGCTTCCACTTGACGTGAAATTTGAAACAGTGTTAGGTAATTCAAAAGAGAATTTCACTACTGCTTGTTTCAGACTTGGGTTGAGTTGTAGGGGTGATGGAAAAAACTCTGCATGGATTCTTAGCAAAGCCTGAGAGTATTCAGTGCTATGCTTTATAGTTTGTCCATAAACAACAGAATAATAAAATAGCAGCAATACATTTAGCAGAATACACGATGAAAAGTGATGATTATGTATAAATTCAAATGCCTATTTTCCAGCTGCAGAAGTAGTATAAATTAAATCTCTTCCTTTGAGACTAAGAGCAGATCTTTAATTAGATTTAATTAATTAATTAAATTTTTACCTGTAAAAAAATTACCTTTAATTAATATTTTACCTGTAAAATTTGTATGAAATGAGGAATAACATGTTACTGTAAATCATCACAATCAGCCAGTGAAGGGTGGCTGTTGAATGATTTAGTATCACATGGATGAAAGGCAGGATGCTGTGGCTGCATCCAGGTGTAAGTGGCCTCCTGGAGAATTCAGAATTGTTTTAAATGTGGGCAAGATGTTGACTGAGTCAAGTCAGGCATGGATTTCCAAAGTGTCACGTCAATAATAAATGTGCTAGAAAATCCCATCCCAAAAATGTCATGGGAAGACAGGGTTGGACATGGACTCAGCAATTCCTGCTAAAAGGCAGAGGCTCCTCTCTTACTGGATGGAAACTCCATTTCTCCTCCCTCTCTTCTGGCCTAACTTCAAATCAGCCTGTGCAGGATTTTGTGTTATTTATGCAAACATTTGCACCATATTGATTAAGACCAGAGTACAGCAGAGCCTTTTATAAACCCTAATAAAATTCTGGCTATTGTCATCACTTGGCAATTCATAAAAGGCTGTGCTAAAACCCCGTAACCTTGTCTGTTCTGTCAAGAGTGTTCCCCTGTCAGATTCATGTGGTTTCAGTCCAGCTTTTTCTTTTGTCTGTCTCTGTGCAGACATAATGCTTAACAAGTGATAATGTGTAAACAAGAGCATGCATTATGCAGATAAATAGACTCCCACTGCTGAACAAGTCCTTAGCAGTTTGCATTAAAAATAAATACAGATGCAAACCCGAATTCAATATTTATTTTAACAGCAGGACTTTATCATTGGTAGCATTTCCCCGACGTTTCCAGGATTAAATAAGTGGCTTTTAAAAGAGATTCACCAGTCCAGAAGTTTGAAGCAGTTTAAACCTTTTCTTAATTGCACCAAAGGGAGAGATAATAACAATTAGCAATTCTTCACAATATCAGGAAATTACATCTGCATTAACTGACTGAGAACTGCTGGATCCATGCAGCTACAAGTCTCTTTACCCACTGATAGATGTGGCCAACAGAAGTGAGGAGAAGAAGGCACCAAGATTTCCACAGATGTCAGCATTTTGAATAATACTGAAGTTTTATTCAAGGCACAAAATGAGTTTGGATTCCATGCTCCATTGAAGATCCAGAGGAAGAAAGCATAACTCTCACTAGGCTGTTAAATATTTCCAGTGTGTGCTTCTCATTAATTTTAAAGATGCTGCTTAAAAGTAAGTTTGTCAGACATTCAAAACTAAAAAAGGTGGTTTATTTTTTTTTATTTTTCTGAGAGCATCACATTTCTAAGCTTGCCTGCAGCATTTATTCTTGCAAGCTACACTCAGTCTAGCTTCAGTCCAGTTTCCCTCATCTCCCCACTCCAGTGTTTTTGTGGTGATGGAGGTCAGAGGGGTAAATATGAGGTTCAAGGG
The DNA here is from genome assembly GCA_013400215.1 of Cisticola juncidis. Lineage (NCBI taxonomy): Eukaryota > Metazoa > Chordata > Aves > Passeriformes > Cisticolidae > Cisticola > Cisticola juncidis. The sequence goes on along the minus strand of VXBR01009997.1, from coordinate 92,233 downwards.
ATCAGTACTAGAGAAGGAAACAATGTTTAACTCCAAGTTCTAGATTCAAAATGAGATCACAAAAATTGGCCTGGTGGGGAGCTATCAAATGATAATGAACAGAGCAATGGGAGCACAGTAAGAACTGTTCACAAATATTTATTGGAATAAAAGTATAGATAAACTTTTGCATTTGAAATATTGCAGCAAAAAGGTGAGAAAAATCTGAAACACCTGGATAAGAGGTAGTTGCACTGTGTCTTCTGTTCACTGTGGATGTAATTGTGCTCTTTATCAGGTTACCTGTTCAAACATGCTTTCTCTTGCATAGACATCCATTGAAGCCATCCCATGATTTTAAATCTCTTGTTTCATTGTGCCTGTCCATCAAAAGGAGGAAAACACTTTCACTGTTGAAAGCTGCATTGCTGGGTGTAATCAGTTAAACCTGTTCTTTATAATCATAAATCTTTCTTCCACCAAAGGATCTTGGGGAGAAGTTTTATTCTTTATGTTGGCACAGAGGTAAAGAAGGAATTGGAGAACGGTTCTGCAACACCAAACTGAGTCAAGAAGGTTTGGAGCTGAAATTTTTCAGGCAGCATTTGTCAGATAGAGGAGCACTCAAGGTAAGTCAGCACTGCTGGCTGAGATCTCTCTTGCTGTAAATTTTCCTGTTGTAAAGTGAGCCCTGGAAATGACTCTGGAACCAGTGGGACTTCCCACATCCTGTTTGTATACTATTCTCCAAATTAAGAACTTGCAATGTGTGTGTGTTACTAACCAATTCTTGCAGGTTAACAGGATTTAAAAAGAACAAGGATCTCTGCTGTCTGCATCATCGTGATTGGGTGAGCTCAGACAGGGGATGGGACCTGGGTTGTGTCAAGTCCATGACCACATCTAAAAATCAGTAGCTATCAGTAGATTCCACTCACACTAACAAGGGGAGGATTTTTACCCTGCAGAGCTCAGCAGATGCTTAGGAGACTGTGTCAGGCTTTCTGTTTTGTTCTCTCTGCTCCCTAGCAAAGTGCACAAATGGTTAACTTTCCTGTGGCATCCTGGTCTGTTAATGAAGCAGGCACTTAAGATAATTATACTTCACTCTTCAAAACTTCCTGATTTGGCAAGCTGATCTATTTGGAATTCTAGGGTATTTATTTTTTGTTCCCTTAGTTCTCATTATACATGAAAAGCTGCATATTTTGATTGGTTGTCATTTGAAAGTCCAATTAAACATTTTAGAATCCGGAAAAACATTTGAAGACATTCCCCTCTTTTTTTTTTTTTTTTTTTTTTTTTCTTTTTTTTTCTTGCTGTTTTTATTGTTCTTGGGGGTTTTCTTTGGTGTTTTTTTTATTTCTTTGCCAGCAAAAACAAATGTAATGTTTCATTTGGGTGGTGCCAGCTGTCCATTGTGAATGCAAACGATGAGCCAGTGGAGCTGCATGGCTGCCTTGAAAGAATGAGTGAAATACAAGTTACACATCCTGCAGGTGCCTCTGCTAGGAGAATCCATTCACTCAGAGGACATTTAGCTGATGTATTGTACAGCTGGTAAAACAATGCCTTCAGGCTGGCTGAAAGTTTTTGCAGGAAATTAAATGCTTTGGAGTTTGCTGCAAAACATTATATAGAACCAGGGTCATTTTGATAGTGCTCCTTTTAGACTGCTAATTTCAGTTTTCTACCTCTTCCATCCAATCTGCCTCTTTTATTCTTTGTTTTAATGAAATAGATACAGTAAATTTCTAAGTTGATTTGTTGTGGGTTTTTTTGTTGTTTTTTTGGTTTTTTTTAACCACTTTATGATGCTCAGCTATAGACATGGCCAGCATTTAAGTGATAAGGAATGTGAATTGTTTGCTCTTTGACCCATGGGGTCTTTCCTTTTTGATTCTTGGTGCCCTAGTGATCTGTAATCTGCAAAACATTTCTTCCCATTCCAAAAATGGGAATGTCCAGATTCCCATGTCCGGATTTCTATTCCAAGGATCCTTTATAAATCATGACAGTTTAAAAGGCAGCAGAATAGCAAATGATGAGGGGCTCTGCAGTTTTTGTGTGCCTCTAATGGAAAGTGTTCACACTTAAAGAAAGTCAGAGTACATTAGTATAATCTGTTCTTCCCTTCAATTTCATCAGACTAATTAAAGATGCCTCCGAATCCTTTTGTATTCAGCAAAGAACACGGGTTCTTAAAAGCCATTGAGCTTTATGTGACTTAAATGCTTGTCTGAAGTTGACAAACAACTTCTTAAAAGCTTGGAATAAAAGGAAACTTAAAATAAGTAAGTGCCCATGTTCCTCGCAGCCTAAGCTCTCATGCAGCTTAATTAAGAGCAGGTTTATTAATTGGAGTAGCACAAAGTACGAACTCTTGAGACTGTGCAGAAGAAAAGAATAACAAAAACACTTAACCCATCAAAACTTGAAATACCAGAAAATTTCCTCTCCTTCCTTACAGTAATTTTAGGGGCAAAATTCCAGACATTCTCAGGGAGTGGAAGAAGGCTGGTGAGAGAAAGAGGCACTGACTGTGTCAGATTTTTTTACTTCTGAGGTAAGAAGAGTGGTCTGCACAGAGAGGGAGTTCTCTTAGCATCATCATCCAATGTGGGAGGCAATGGCATAAGTTTTATGCTGGCATTTTTTTGTCTGAAGCCTAAAGATTCAGAACAAAAGAGAGCAGTCCTCTAGGGCTCTGATGAGCAAAATGAGCATTCCCATTAAATTTGAAAACTTTGATAAACCAGCTGGATGATGTAGGTCACTTCCTACAAGACATCAGGTTTGGGATGCAGTGTTTTTCTGGGAGTGATTTCAATAACTACAGCAAAAAGAAAATCCCTACATTTGCAAGAATTCTAAGGAGCTCTGATCATAATTAGAGTGATGAGCTGGGGAGAGGGTTTTGGGGACTTGCAGGTGATTCCCAGGGGTGGAAGGGTAGGGAGGAAACATCAGCATCTTCCTCTGAAATGGTCCCAGTTCAGTGGCAAAGCCCAGCTTGACCTTGCTTAAACTTGAGGACAGATGATATTAGGAAGATCCTCAGTGTCTTATTTGGCACTCAGACCCTTGCAGAAAGGAAAGGTTATGCAAATTAGTGTATTTTCTTTTTTTTTTTCCTAGGCTGCTGACACAGAACACTGATGAGATTTGGGGGGAGATGTTTCAAATGAGAAACTTGGGAAGAGTTGACAGTTGCAGAAGGGTACTGAGGTCACCCAAAGACATCTGGTGGGACTGTCAGTCAGCAACACAAAGCAGTTTTGCCAAGTGCAGGGTAGGATAGAAAACTGAGCTGCATTGGAGAAGGAATAGATGAAGGTCAGGGTGGAATTCTCAAAAAGTAGCAAGGTTACAGAGGTGAACTACATCAAATTAGGCACAGGGCCAAAAGTGCACGTTAGAAATGCTGGTATGCACAAATGTTTATGAAAATTGGAGTAATTTCTGCATTTAAACATAAACCAAGTCAGCAAAAATTACAGGAGGAAAAAAGGTACCTCTTGAGGACTGTTGATTGCAGATCTCTAGCAGACAGTGAGTATAATCACCTCTGTTTATTCATGCCTCTGTTTTTGGGTCCAGTGTTTCTAATTTCATCCTTCCTGCCCTGTGTGTGCCCCCATTTCCTTCCCCCTCTCTCCCCACGTTGGCATTTTTGGTGGTCAGGAGTGTTCAGGTGTGATTTCTTTTACTTCCCACTATTTGTTGTCAGCTCTTCCTCTGACTGCTAGCTCAGGCTTTGCTGAGAGCTGATGCTGGGGAAACACCTGGAGGTTGCTGTTGTATTAAAAAATGCAGGGATATCCTTATTTTGTCCATTCCTTTACTGACTGCAGTGCCTGGGAGTGTTTTCTTACACCACCTGAAGGATGGCCCATCCAGGTACAGCTGGTTTGCAAAATGGGGCAGGAAGTGTTACAAGAACAGACATTTATGGAACACTGAATGGACAAACCAACTGAAACAACAGAGGCAGAAAATTAAATCTGAAGGGGTGAGAGAAAAACAGAGCTGTGATCTAAATACTGGGATATAATTTTTGAGCAAAATTATTGGTGTTCTTGTTATTTCTTTTTCCCTCTTGGGAAAGCAAGGTATATGGCACAGCCTCCAAAACAACACTGTCTTTCTTGTGAGCTCAGATAAACCTCAGATCCAAATCCAAGGAGAATCCTGAGTGTTGTCTGTCGTGGTTTATCCACAACAATGTACAGTGCAGCTCCCTGCCCACTGTCCCCAGCAGGGTGGGGAGCCAGCACTTCTCAGCAAAAATCAAAGCAGTGTGTTATCAACATCATCCCCACTAAATCCAAAACACAGCACTGCCCCAGCTGCTAGGGAGAAAGTTAACTGTCTCACCCAAAACCAGAACACTGTCCCTTCAAAGGGTTATATTGCAGATCCTGAGCTGTGGCAGCTGAGGATGAATTGGGTAAGGAAACCAAGCTGACAGCAAAGCACTTTGCTTTAATATAGAAACAGCCTGGAAATCAATCTGGCTGAAACTTTAACATGGCTGCAATGACATTTCTACAAAAGACTCCTTTGCTGGGCAATCATGCATTGCTGCTTCTTAGGAAAGCAGAATTCTTGGTTGCACAGTAAACCTGAATATTCACAAGGATAAAGCAAAACATGTAGAATACACTATGAGCGTGGAATAGCTGTAAGGACATTAATGAGCTTGCAAGAGAGATTTCAGTTGAATCTTGCATTCTGTCAGGACTAATTACTCAGTGTCTGGAGGAATGGTTCTCATCTCTGTTCTGGTAGCAATGTTTTGGGCAGTGCTGGCATGTTACCCTGAAAAAGGCTGTGCAGGATTGGATGTTGGTCTGGAACCCCAACACATCAATTCTAGAAATGGCCCAAACTTCCACGAGCTGCAGGGGTGCTGAGATCTGTGAGTCCACACTTCATTAATCCTTTTTTCAGATTTGTTCCTTTGGTCCAGTGATTTGTGATCCCCCAAGAAGTGTGCTGACCCAGGGGCTCTATTTGCCCTAAAAGGATTTCCTAAAAGGAAGGAGAGAAACCTGGACCTGAACTGCCAGGTTCTGTGGTTTAGGGAGCAAAAGTTTAGGGTAGGCTGGTCCTGTTGCTCTTCTGCTCAACACAAAGGTTCAGATTCCTTGACAAATGATGGACAGTGCCTCCAAAATTGGAACTTTGATCCCAAAGGAGCCCTGTGTTATTTTAACATAAAGAATGGTTATTAAACTGTCAGAGGGTTAATAGTTTCATCTTAATAATCTTGATAGATGGTGCACATTTCACCAGTGCTCCAAAAGCCCTCAATGATCTTTAAAATATTTTACTGTTGGCTTGCCCTTCATTTCCCAAGGAAGTCTAAGGAGAACTCTTCTTGCTAATAAATTCTTTAACATAACATAGCTGGTTGTCCCCTTATAGAAGGGAAATACATCCTTTGCTGTGCTGTCTGATTAATTGGTCTAATTTTATCAGGAAAATTAAATTCTCTTCATTATCTAGCAAGTTATTTAAAGAGGTCTGAGCAAAACCCCAGCCCATGAGCCTGATGACTTTATTAACTTATTACTTTTTAAGTGAGTTCTGTCTGAGGGATACCCTTCAACTTTGAGGGCTATTTGTCTTCTGTTCTCAGGATTTCAGGATGACAAATGGGATGTCAGATATGACTTACTGTGAGACCTTATGGGATTCATAGGAGTTGGCTTTTACCCTTACCTTTAAATGCTCTCTGAGGCAGCCTGTAAAGCTGGCCAGTTTTAGTCTCCAAAGCAGAAATCTCAGCGGATTTACAACAGCCAAAGTATCTGCACTCTTAACTGAGGGAGTTCTTGAAACATTATTGATCTTTGTGTGAGCAAAAGTAATAAAATATATGTGTAGAAATATGCATGGCAGCTGATCCCAGTTGTGTGTCTGTAGAGCACAAAACAAAGGAGATTCCTGGCAATTTTAAAACATTGTAAACTAAGGTTTTACTTCTCTTTATTAGACCTGTATCAGGAAAGAATCATTTCCCCAGATGTGCAAAGCTGATGAAGATCTTCAAGCTGAATATAACAACCACACTGAGGGACTCTGCCAATTCACTTTCTTCTGGCCTCATCCCTGAGGGAAAGGGCAACAGCTGGCAATGAGGTGAGACCCTGAAGGTTATAAATCCTCATGCTTTAGATCATAAGCCAATTTGCAATAACCTGGAAAAATTTCTTCACCAAAATGGTCATCAAGCCCTGGAACATGCTTCCTGTGTTTAGGAAGAGATTTCCCACAGGTTTATAGGATTGTATATTTGAAAGTATATTTGCTGCCCAGGACCATGTTCTGATGCATCCTGTACATCTCCAAGCCCCAGGAATGCCTCTGCAACCTCTCTGATCAACCTGTGCCAGTGCTGGGTCCCCCTCACAGTGAAAAAGTGTTTTCTGATGTTCAGGCAGCACCTCCTGTGCTTCAGCTCATGCCCATCTCCTCTTGTTCTGTCACTGCTGAGAAGAGCCTGGCTCTGTCATCTTCACACCCTCCCTTCAGGGTGGTGGAAACAATGAGTGACAGGATGAGTAGACACGGCCTCGAGCTGCCCCAGAGGAGCCTTAGGTTGGATATTAGGAAAGATTTCTTCACCAAAAGGGCCATCAAGCCCTGGAACAGGCTGCCCAGGGAAGTGGTTGAGCTGACACCTCCAGAGGTGTTTAAAGGATACAGTTCAGCAGTGTTTGTTTAGGGGTTGGGCTCTAACATCTTAAAGACATTTTCTAACCCAAATGATTCAGTGATTCAGGTATTTATCTCCACTAATCAGCTCTCTCCTGAGCCTTCTGCAGCCCAGGATCTTTTCAGCCTTCCTTGCTGCAAGGACACATTCCTGGCTCATGTTCCCTGTCCAGCAGGACCCCCAGGTTATTTTCTGCCAAGTTGCTTTTGCAGCAGGTTGGCTCCCAGCACAAGCTGCTTGTTCCTTCCCACTTGTAGGAAATTCCTCAAGGGCTGCTCCTTGGTGGTTGATGAGTTCCTTCAACTCTTCACAGAAGGCACTGAAGGATAATTTGCATCTACTTAAACAGAGTAAGTTATGACAGAAATGCAGACAACAGCCCACTGTAATGTATTCATGTATTACACTGCATGAAGTTTGGAGGGAGACATTAAAACATAAGTGAAAGCCTTTTATTGATTGCCCAGAAAGGGAATCTACAGATTAAAAAATGGCTACAGGAAAGGAAAACAGGAAAGCACAAATGCTGCAGAGTTCTGTTCTTGGATCCTCTTCATTTATAGTTCACTGCTTTAAGTTTTAATGCTTCCTGATAAATCATATGAAACACTCAATATTTGTATGTAACAATCCGAAATGTGTATCTTTATAAGATTAAAAGTACATTAGAACACAGAGAAGGTTGTCCATTATTTTTATTAGTAAGTTTAATATAGATGCAGTGGTCAGGCATATATGATTTATATATATACTTATATAAGATTTATATATGATACAAACCTGAGAGGAATATGATGTGGGAATGGCTGTGGTGCCATTGGAAAGTGCACTGAAATATCCTAAACCTCACAAGGCACAAAGTCTGGACAAGTATTTTATGGTAAAAGATAAAACAAACCCACCTGTGTTGTGCCCTTCGCTGTCAACATGATAACTTGTAAGTGTTCTTTTCCCTGCATCTTCCTTCTATTATTATCATCCTGTCTGAGCTAAATGACCTGTGACAGATGAGAAATATAGGATAGTTCATGGACAAATAGCACACTCAGAACTGGATATATTGTGAGAGTACTGTAACCTGCCATGCTGAAGCTTCACAGAAATGCAAAAGAAAGTTTTTTATTCAGTCTGGAACAAGTTTCCAGGTAGTTGATTAAATGAAGTGCAGGATGAGGTTTCACTGTGTTAGACTTTTCTGACTGAAGGATTGGCTTCTATGACTTTGTATGGAAAGTAAGAGCAGTGGGAACTTCCTGGTTAAATATGTGATGGCAAATCAGACTCAATGCCTCAATAAAAATAATATTCCTGGCATTCATGCTTCACTCCCTGAGGGTTTTGGAGATAGTTCCAGTTCTGGAGATATTTCCAGTTTTGATCTTTGGTGTGGAAGTTGGATGCTTGCCTCTCTTAAGCCCAGGTAGCAACAGCATCTTCATTTTGGACTGAACTTAAATATAATGGTCCTGGTGTTGGGACTGGGGCAGGATGAAGTCACTGTTTTAAGTCCCTTGTTCCCTCTATGGTTTTGTAAACATGTTCCACCATCAGAGCTGCACACAAATTAGCTGTCAGGTTTTTCATCTCCATGTGAGGTGCACATTTTACTCCTTCACAGAACAGAGAACGAGTCCTCCCATGTGAAGCCACCTTTTATTCCTTCTCAGGATATTTATCTGGTGGTAACCTGCCATTTTTCAGGAGCATTTGAATAAATGAATTATGGCCCCTGAGTTTTGTAGTCCTTTTTGTAGAGCTGAAGTGTTATAGTGAATCCTAGGCAGGGCATATTCCATGGTTAGTGTGTTGTTATTTTTATGTGCTACTTCCAAACACGAAGTTTTTTCCTTAAACTAATGCTGTTCTCTCCATGTAAAACCAGAATTAATTTCATGGCTGATGTCTCTGCTGGCTCTGTGTCTCTCTGATGCTGTGATAGAGCTTATTTCAGTAAAGGTAAAGCTTTCTTTCAGTAAAGCTTGGAACAACAATGCCATCTGTTCAGTAATGCCCTCTTCTTATCAATCCGTTTAAATAATGTTTAAATTTGGGGGCAGGCGAGTGATTTATTTGGTGTTAATGACACACAAATAGATATCCAGAAAGGATAAGATAGTTCAATGATAAAGGTGAGGCAATTTTACTCATCTTGACTAAGGAGCTTGTGACTCAAAAGTGTTTTGTTCTTCAGCTGCTCCTTGAAACATGATCTGGTTCGTGAAATTCTTATTTATTGGTTTGGCTGTTGGTTTTGAATTCTGTACCTGATAACCCAATGACTGATGCTTTTTAAAATTTTTTTATTTGCTCTGCAGAATTAATTTTTATTATCCCGAAGTAGTTGCAGTACATTTCTTGAAATTGATATAAGCTATGCACTTTCTGCCAAAATTTAGCAGCTTGTAAATGCTAATCCCAAGGACCATCTTGTCTCTGACAACAGCGTCAAATTACAAATTGCTTTTACAAGAATTTTGAGAGATGAAGTCAATATTTTGCAAAACAGCTTGGGTTGTCATCTGAGCAGAAGGGCACCCAAGGTGGGCTGAGAATGGTCACAAAATGGCAAACCAGTTATGAGGTCTGACATTTTTATAAGCTTTGGTCCATTTGTATATTGGGGTTGAATTGTCCAATTACAGCTTCAGGTTGTGGCGTGCCATCCTTCTTGTTTCCCTTCAGGCCCAAAAGCACAAACAATGCTGGCCTCAAGAGAATAAAACAAGAAAGATGGGACCTCACAACCTGAAGCAATTGGACAATTAAACCCCAATATGCAAATGGACTAAAACTTATAAAAATGTAAGATCTCGTGACGGGTTTGCCATTTTTTGCCCATTCTCAGCCCACCTTGGGTGCAGCCCTGGTCAGGCCCTGTCCTGCCCAAGGTGTATCCTGGAGGGTTTCAATAAATCCCTGCTTTATTCTCCAGCTCTGCCCAGTCTCTGTTCCAGCTCAGCCTTCCCAAGGCATCCCCATGAGTGCCACGTGTTTGGAGCATCAGCTCTTCCAGCCCGGATCGCTCTCCTTAGCCTGGAGCAGAAAATTCCTCTCAGCCACGCCACGAGGCCGTGAAATTGTGTTGAGCACCGCCGGTGAAAACAACCAGATCTGCTATTCCAGTGTAAGTGTCTGGATGTTTTTGAAGCTGTAATTTTCCTGTGCTGCTGTGTGTAAAGGTGACCCCTGTGCTGGCCCCGGGCAGTGTGCAGACAGCTCATCAGCGTGATTCATTCGGTGGTACACAGCCAGCATCGCCGCAGGATGGAGCTCCTCTCTGCCCTGCCAGGACAGAAAGGCTCCTGCTGGAGATGCAGAACTCTCCGGAGATGCAGAACTCTCCGGAGATGCTTTAGGGTTTGATTTTTGGGGGCAGCAACACGTTTACCAGGGGCACAAAGGTTGTAACCCTCATTTGGCAGCCGTGCAGGGAGAGGCAGGGCAGTGTCACCGAGGAGCCCCGAGCTCCTGCTGGGGAGGGAGGGCTGCACGATGCATTCCTGTGCTTTCTGTCCCACTTTCACCTCCTCTGGAATTGTTTGAAATTGGTTCCTTGCTGCCTGTGGCCACATGATGGCACAAATCAGTCAAAAGAGCATCTCTGTGATAAGAGCATGGAGAGGAGATGAGGCTGCTCAGGGTTTATCCCTGCTCTGCTGTCCTGATCCACGAGTGACCACAATCACAGGGAGGGACAGTGGTGGTGATTCAGACACAAACTTAAAAAATAAACACGGGGAGAAAAAATTAGAAGAACAAAACCAGTCTGAAGTAGGAGCAAAAAGCATCTCTGGAAAAAAAAAATAATAATAATTTTAAAAAATTGTCCCTTAAAAAAGGTTAGTCAGAAGAAAACTTCTGTTTCTCTGATTTGTTTTGGGTTTCCCTTCATAGGATCAGTAAACTTTCAGGAATCAGGAAACCCTTTTTTATTTCTCTTCTAAATCCTGAAAACTTAATGTGCTGTATTTTCTTTGTGAGATGTGTAATGAGGAGACTGTGTTTTACAGATAGTGATTAACAAATCACCAGTTATTATGACATTTAGACTTAGTTTATTACAACTTCAGTGTTGTAATTAAAACTAAATATATTGTACATACACTTCAGTGGTTCCTGTGTCCTGCGTTGTCCATCTCCCTTCCTCAGCCAGTAGCTTTAAAACCTTGCCCTAAATGTGTGCCTCAGGAGAAAGATGGAATTACTTGATTTCCAGTTCATTCCTTGCAGTGGAGAGGAAGGATGAAATTCCCAGCACCACTGCCTGTCTTGGGCAGGCTTCTATTTCCTATTGCCATCAGAAACATGCAAAGGTTGTGTGTAGCTCTCAGGAGAAGTCTCTCGGGCTACTTTGAAGGATTATTGTGCTTTTATTAACAATAATTTTGTGAGTTCTAGGTATCTGGTTCTAGACAGAAGTCAGGAAAATTAAAAGGAAA
>VXBR01009997.1:54513-81060 GCA_013400215.1 Cisticola juncidis | reverse complement strand
TAAAAAAAAAAAAAAAAAAAAAGGGAAAATCTGCACCCCTCAGGAAGGTCCTTAACCATAAGACAGAGTGCACTCAAATCCCTGAACGGAATGTGAAAATTCCCAAGCATCAAGCAAGCCTTTGACATCCTTGTTAGTAAACAAACCCAGCACAGTTGCATTTCCTGTGGCACAGCAGCAGCACAGCGTGTTCTGCCTCCTTCTCCCCTCTCCTTGCCCTTTTCTCTGTTCCTCCTGCTGCCCCATGCCTGGCAAACATTCCAGAGGCAGTGAGAACACCCGCGTCCCTTCTGAGCTGAGTGCATTAGGCAGGAATTTGAGAGGGTTGTTTTCCTGCCCTTGGGTACCCCAGCAATGGGAAAGATGCAGGAGTTCAGGGACTGCTGAGTGCTCAGCTGCTGCACCTTCCTAAGTGAAGGTAACTGGCCAGCAAGTGCAGAGTTTACAAATAAAAGAAAATGTTTTTTCTGTGGGGAATGTGCTTTTTGACCCCATAGCTGTTAGGTAAAATGGGAGGGAAAAAAGAAAGGGGAAAAAAAAAAATGAAACTGTTGCTGCAGGAAGAGAATTTTTTTTTTAAGAGGCAAAACGGCTTTACTACATCAAATTCATTGCACTGTACAGAGAAACTACTTAATTTTGGAATCATGCTTTTAGATGTACCCATACTAACTTTTTCTTTTCACAGTCTGCTGTCACTATTAATGCTTAATGATATCTTAAGCTGTGTTTGTCGTGCTTTTCTTTGTGAAGGATTTCATAAGCAATCCAGCAGCCTTTCACAGAATTTTTTTTTTTTTTGACCTGGAATACAAAATTTTCCAAACGAGAAGTACAGTGCAAGCCAAATACATCACAGCATTTTTTAGGTTGGAAAAGGCTTTTAAGATCAAGTCCCAACTTCCAAGTCCACCAGTAAATCCTGCCCTTGACCCCCTCATCTTCACATCTTTTAAAATCCTCCAGGAATGGTGACTCACACAGGCAGCCTCTTCGAGTACCTAACAGCTCTTTCCATGAAGAATTCTTCCCTAATACCCAATCTAAATCTCCTCTGGTGCAACATGATATTCAGAATTTAATCTCATTTGGCATTTAGAGAAAACACAGGGTGAATGCTCAAACTCGCAAGAATCCCTTGGGTTTTTCACTGAACATGGAGAGTCAGGACCTTGGTTTTGTATTTCATCCAATTAAATTGCCTTTGGTCCCTGACTGCCATACTAAGATATTCCATTAATTTGTATCCCAAAACCCCAAAGATAATTCCCAAATTTCTTATCTCTGATAATCATTTTGAAGTATGCTGTCAAGGAAAGGAATTAGGCTTGTTTGGGTAATATATTCTAAGCTTTGCATGGCGTTGCTTGCATGCCATCATAAGTAAGGCCTTGAGTGAAATTGGAGCCAGATAAAGCTCAGTGCTCTTGCTTTCAGATTTTCTGTAAACTTTAATTCAGTTCTGGGCCTGGTGGTTGTGTGGGAGCCTAATGCAGTTTGATTTTGATGGCAGGAATGCTGTTTCAGATGGAATATGGTGACTGGTAAAGCAGAAGGGACTACATGAAAGGTTATTTGGAAATTATATCAGCGAATAAAAGTTTAGATCTCCATGTTCTTGCAGGGGAGAAAGTGGACTGCTGAGGCAAGAAAGGCACTGAAGCTTTAATATGAGTGCAGAAAGAAGAATTCATATACCAATTCTGTGACCAAGAAATTCTGTGGTCTCTAGGAAATGCTTTATGAAACCTTTCAGTCCATCTGCTGGGTGGCTGAGGAGATGAGGGAGCCCACTGGAGAGGTCAGTATTTGTTTCCCAGACAAATATGCTGGAATTAGATGTTGTTTCCTGATGTCCTCTCTGGCAAGGTAGTGCTCCTCTAGCTGTGTTGCCCTGCTGGCTATCACTGAGTTCAAGGCAAGGAGAGTTTCAGCACCATGCTGGGAAAAACCCAAAAATCCAATCCCTGACATCTCCAAGTGCCAGCTGCCTGCAAAATGTCACCTTCCACTGTGGCAGCAGGCACTGTGTCCTTTTGGGAGCAATTTTCCCCTTGTTTAGCTGAAACCAGTCCATGGCATCATGACTTTGGCACGTGGCAGAAGATCCAAGGGAGCACAGGACACTCTTCCCCCAGTGTTTCACTCCTGCACCTTGAGGAGTGCCCTGCACACAAATCTTTGGAGCTGCAGTCCAGCCCAGAGATGCAGCCACTAAGGGACAGCAATTTGAATTAAGCTGTAGAGCTGCAGTTTGACTGCAGCTTTTAAGTGAGCTCCCTTCATTCTGAATTGTTCCCAAGACCCCTTTTCCTTTCACATCCTTAAAAAGTGATCACATTATTCTTGGGCTGTTGCATGTGGGCTCGAATGGAATTTAAACTGCCTGCCTGACAATGATGAATGAATCAACTCCAAATCCCTTGGTGTGGATCAGCTCTATGGCATAACAATAATATTGTTGTTTAACATTTATATTGAAGTAATACCGTGAGGACTCTCATCCATTCAGGGACCAATTTTGCTGAACCTGAATAAAACACACAGGAAAATAACAAGCCTTGTTCCAGAGATGAGGCTGTCTAAAAGACAGGGTGTACTGGTGGAAGGAGACAAACAAAAAAGACAAGGAGCAGAGTGATGTAAATAACAGTTCCATCTTTACAGGGCTTCACAAAATCTGGGTGCTGCCCAATTTTCCTGCGTGGTTGATCTGCCATGTTGTTTCTAGATTTTGCTCATCTTTTCCACTTACATCTTCTTTGCCTGTGCTGTCAAATAAGCTCTTATACCTCAGGTTTTTCCTGGCAAAGTTTGGAAAATACTGGAGAAAGGAAGCTGTCCATGAAATTCCATGTGACATTTTGTTATTACCTTTGGACCAAATTATTTTAGTTGGCTTTCTGTACCTTGGCATCCATATTCAAGTTTACCTGAGTGAATTCTTCCCTCCATGATGTTTGTGAAGCTCTGTCAGATTGTCAGATTCTTTACTTAAATCCAACTCTGTTGAATCTGTTACATTCCCTCCCATTTCTCACTTTGTGATTATTTGCAAATTTGCAGTTGGGATTCTCTGGAAATAAATATTATGTTTATTTATTTATTTATCTTTTAACAGATCCATTCTTGATGCTGTTCATTGTTCCCTGTGTCCAGCAGGAGAGAGATTTTAGGTCACTCACTTGGTCTAACTATTTTCTCTGGAGCCTAAAGCCACAAAGTTTTGGTAAAAGAAAACTTAGACCCCTTGTTTCAAAAGGAATAAAACATTCTCTTGATTGTTTTTTGCAAGTCACACCCTGGTTGTACAGTGTCACAGAAATGTGACCAAAAAAAAAAAAAAAAAAAGCGAAAAAGGAACAGATCTTCATAAAATATTTAAAATAATAATGTTTTTTAGCCCACAGGTAAGCTCTGTGCATATACACCCATGTATATGAAGCTGCTAACATACAGATTAAAATAAAATTTTGGCTCCTGTGCCACATCCCCAGAATCCCACAAATCAAGGTCCTGTTATAAATCTTAACAGTCCTAGCTAAAACATGGTTTAGTCAAAGGATATAAACACATAGTTACTTTTTGGAAAACATTCCTCTAACCTGGATGACTTGTGTCACATTATCTAACAAAATTCCTGTTATTTTGTGACCTTTTGCTAAGCTGGAAGCATTGGGTGATTATTGTCTAAAAAAATATACATGTGCTAAATTTAAATGCCAAGGAAAAGTGAGGCATAAAATATACTGTAAATTACAGGTTGTGATAAGACCATGGATAATTCCAAATGATAAATGGTTTAATTTTATTTTCACAGGAAGAAGCTGAAACAAGGCTGTACCTTGCTCTGAAATGACTCAGTAATTGGAGTGAGTACAGGATTACTGCATTTGTCCTGACTTAACATTTCGTCAGGATCATACAGAATTAATTTAAATCTTTGTGGTGTTTGTCAGAAGCCTCACACTTGCAGTGCCCTCTGCTCAGCTGCAGAATAGGCACAGCCTTGGCTATTTTAGCATTTACCTGCAGTGAGGATGTTGCAATCCACATTTTAATTTGGATCCTGGGGATTTTACAGACTCAGAAATATTTCTGGACTAACTAGGGAAGAGTGCTGTGTCCCTGCCAAGTGACTGTGGGATTTTGCTGCACAGCCAAACTGGGCAGCTCAAATACAGTTTGTATATTAACAGAAGGCTGCTATAGGGCTGGATTGCATAGAGGGGAAAAGCAAAACTCCATGGGAAAAACTGAGCAGAAAAGCACTGAGAAAAATAAATATTTATTTCACTAAATTGCTTAAACTGGTGGCTGTGATTACTTGAGCGATATGTCAAAATATATTTTGAAAAATGATGATTCTCCATTCCTCTGAAGACTGCAGTGTTGAAGAAAAATGAAATAATGGGAGAGGGGATAAACTCCAAGAACAGTTTTGCCTTTTAAGGCACGTACCATATCCCCCATGCCCAAGTTTGACAGTACAGCCTTCTCAGAGGTGCCTTTTGGCCACCATAAGCTTTAGTCAGGAAAATATACAGCGGTGTTTGACAGAATGTGCAGAAAGGGGAAATTCTGTTAGAGTTTATTGAATGATTGATAATAATTTAAATCCACTTCAGAAAAGCTGTTATGTTCTTGAATCATTTCTTGGCTAATGTGCTAATAAAAATGCATTGTATAATGCTACTGCTGGATTTCAAACAATTTAACAGCAAAAAGTTGCTTACTGAGGAATATTAGAGGTTCCTCCAGAAGACAGATATATGACAGTAATTATGATGGCAATGAACTGGGCCTTGTTTACATTTGTAAAACAGAGGGAAACCTTGCAAAAATCTTGATTTCAGGGCTGAGTTGAGCATTCAGGAGGGAATTACCTCTGCTCAGCTCAGCTGCAGGTCACGGAGCAAATCCTCCATTTCCATACATGTCAACAAGGTCAGTGGGAAGAGCCAGTGCAGATTGATCCAGATTTATCCAAAAAGGCATTCCCTGGGTGCCTTGAAGGCTCAGATGAGTGCTTGTTGTTTCCTTTGACATTAGCAGGGCCTTTGGCACAATCCCTGGTGGTGCTGAGGGTGCAGCTCAGCTGGTGAGACACGGACAGCACAAAGTGACAAAGGGGATGGAATCTGCCAGGACAGCTGGGCCCTTTGCAGAGGGACACAGTGACAGGGTGAGAGGGTGGCATGTGGAAAACTCCAGCTTCATATTAAAGATTGAATGTGGTTTTCCACCCTGAAGAGGGACAAACACTGGAAAAAAATTTACCCAGAGAAGTTGCTGTCTTCACGTCACAATTACATGATCTGAGATTTGTCCTAATGCACCTCTTGTGCTTGTTCAGCTTTATCTCTCTGAGGTTTCTACAAGAAACAGAGATTTCTGTTGTCATTAGCAGCACTGTGAGAATGATAGGGCTCTGAACAGAAGATGCAGTAGAATGGACAGGCAGGAAATGAGGCTGAACAGTTTAATAAAACAGTTTTCAAATAAATTGCCTGAAATGCTTTGCAGCTCCGGCAAGACAAGCCCCCAAAGATACAAACTCCTCAGGAAACAGAATTCATCTGGAAAATAATTTTCAGGTGGCTCTGTTGCGTAGATATCCCCCTGCTCTCCCTGCCCGCAGTGGTTATTCTTCTTTTTGGAATCAGCTATTTTATTGTAAAATCCAGGCTTTGCCAAAGATGCTTTTGGTGTGAGTGGGGTGAGAACTTCACTCTGGCCTTTGGAACCCTTTGAAATGCTTACAGAGACAAATACATGTTCAAAAGGACAACCCTAAAACACCAGGGTCATGCTTTAGTGAACTCTCTAGTTAGGGTGTATTCCTGAATAGGAAGAAGTACAAGGGAACAATCTGTAAACTCAAATAATATCATTTACTTCGGTTTGATGGATGTGTTTTTCAGGACACTGCTGTGCATAAGAGAACCTGTTTTGGTATTTTCCCTCTAACAATGAATTTGGGGAACATGTATCTCTCACCTGTCTTTCATCTGCCTAATTTTACACACACAAAATAAATAAAAGCGATCAGAGAACCACAGGAACTGCAAGATAAAGTGGATGCTTATGTGTTTGCTTTGCCATCTGCTTTATTTTGGACCAAATACCTGTGTATTCAGTCCAAAACCACAGTGTGCATTTCTTTATTATCCATGCGTGCTGCTTGCATCATATTTAATCATATTTTTGTTATTTTATTACAACTCTACAGATATGAATTAGGCAATTAAAACTCCTCCAGAAAAAGTTTAACACCTGTTCTTTGCCTTAAACATTGTTTAGAGAATTCAAAAAGCTGTGAAACTTTATTCTGTTGAACAGATCCTTATTACTTTAAAGTGCTACACTATTCTTGTACTCCTATTTTATGAAGGAGCTGTTGAAATCAAAGAGAAAAGCAGGCTGCTACTGGAGCTAATGATTACAAATTACGTGGCAGTTTTTGCAGCAAGAGACAGGAAGAAAAAAATCATTTTTTTAAAAAAATTTGTATTTAGGGAAAATCAAGTTCCCATGTTTTTAGGAAGGAAGACTTGCTAGTGGCCAACACCTGATGATTTCAATTGGCTTTGCTCCATCAGCCACATGGAAAACACCTGGGGAGCTGCTGCATCCCAGCCAAGCCTTGTTAACCTTTTGGCCCTCACAGTAACTATCAGCAGGCACCCAGTCAGTGCTACTGCAACAAACTGGCATGAAAACCTCCACCTGCTAATAGCATCTTCCTGCTTTCAGGATTAAATGAAAGGAAATGAGCTGTTTAATTACAGTCAGAGAAATTTTGCAATGCTGTGGTGCCTCGGATGGTGACAGTGACACTGGAATGTGTTTAAGGACATGGCTGCATGAACTGATGGCTTCAAAGGTGAGTCAGAATGGCTGCAGCTATTCTGTGTTAATTTTTTTCTTGTTGGAAGCATAAAACATCTTATTTTTACATAAAGATAATATAAACTGGGGATAATCTTCTCAAAAGCATGTGTAGGTGGTTGTAAGCAAGATTGTATTTGTGGAAATTTTTTTTCTCCTCATTGAAGTGCTCCTTATTTATCCCACTTTATAGGGAATTCTTGGCTGGTTTTTAATTTGTTTGCGTGCCTCACTGCTAGTAAAAACCCCCAGTTCTGGTCTCCTTTGTGCAGCAATGAAGCAGGGGAGAGATATTACACTGTAGCCAATATTTTTATTCTGTTAAGAGGGAGTTCTTCTGTTCTAATTTTTCTGGAAGATGTGGAGCAAAAAAAAAAACCTGCTGGAGCAAAGATCTTACCTGGAAGTCCCCTGTGTGGTCTGTAGGCTGATTAAATATGTCTGACTGTCCTTGTTTCATTTTCCATTTCTTACCTTGATCCCTTGATTATTTTAGGCCAAAGTCAGGTGGATTTTGAAGCACCAGCAGTGCCCCATAGCCCCTGTGGAGGTCTGGTTTGGATTTTGGCATGTTTTGGAACAAGGAATGCAAATTCTACTTCCTGAATGGAGAAAGCAATGCCCTGCTGGCAGCTGGACCAGTTCCAGTGGGACCAGCTTCACAATGTGTTTGCAGCAAGAAGTGATTTTTATAGCAATGTTGCAATCTGTCTGAATTCCAACAATTTTAATAGCTTGAAATATGAATGTATATCAAAATTAAGATGATCCTGTTAAAAAGAGGTCTACTGCAGCAGTAATTTACTTTTAAATTACAATTCCCCACCTCTCACTTCTTCCTGGTGGAGAAATAAGGACTTGGAGGGAGGGACTGTAAAGTCAAGGGAAACTCAATTCATGTCAGCTCTGTCTCAGAAACTCTCATTTATTTCTCCTGTAATGCTGGGTTCTCAGCATTATGCAGCCTTGCTGTGCTGAACTGTTGAGAGGCAACACCTTCAAAAAAATAAATCTTTAAGAGGACAAAGGGCAGCATTAATGTCCTACATGCTGTTTGAGTGTTTTGGGCTTTCTCATTCTGGTTTTCAGAGGAACTGTTGTTGGGAATGCTTGTCCTGCTTAAAAAAAAAGGCATTTCTTAGCATCTTTTTTGATCAAAACAGAGGCAGAGTGTGTTTTTGATTTTTTGTTTAAAAGTGACTTGTGAACTTTGTGGACAGAGGAATAAAAGGCCGCAATAAATTACGTTGTATTTTACATTAAATTGTTGTGGGGCAGCAGTTTCTGGCGAGACAGATTTGAAGCAAAATGGTTGCATGGTGCAGGTTTGCCTTTCTAGAGGTCATCAGGTTATGATGGACAAGATAAAGAGAGTTTTGACAATCTCAGATTTGCAGGGGTAGCTGTGTGCCTGTAGCCTAATGAAGATTTTCATTGTTTTAGTCAATGAAATAAGAAATGCTACTCTGAAAAGTGTTTGGTGTGGTCCCTTGGAATGATGATTTTAGTTCAAACAGTTGCAGAGCCTCGAGTCTGCACATTCTGACTGAATATTTTAGGACTTTGAACATTTGAGGAAATCAGTTATGCCACTCTTAATCTGCACAGCCACGCCCTCTCACATATTAATGTGTTTTTTGTGGGGAAATTCCTATGTTTTTTCACAGTCAGGATTTCTGATTTTGGAAGCACAGGTACAGTCTCACAAAGACTGATTTGAGGTTTGGGATCTGCTGAGCTCGACTTCCTCCTTACCTTCCCCTCTGAGTCCCTTCATCCCAGCTGGGACACAATTCCTTTTCTAGGATTCAATGAGACACAGTTTGTTTATTCTCTCTGTATGTTTTTGCCTTGCTGTTGCTAAAAGTAGGGCAAGACTTTGGAGAGAATACTGAGGTACAAATCCAAGTGGAGATTAAAGGAAATGAACTGTCTGCCTGTCACAAAAATCCTGGAGGTGTAGCTTTGGAGCACCAAGAAAACAAAGGAAAGATATTTCATGTGTTTTTGCATCTCCCATGTATTGTAGACTTCATCTTAGTGTTCTTTATGGCGCAGCTCCTGCATTGAGGGGTTTTTGCTTTTCTTTTTCTCTAGGAAAGGGAGTAATTGCTGGGGGTGTGTGGGATCTAGAGTCTGAGGATGTTTTGTGGTGGAAATTAAAATTTGGGTACCCCAGAGCCTTCAACCAGAAGCTACTTTTTGAAAAGCTGAGTGGGAACTTTTCCTTAAAAACTGGGGGTTTTTTCTAACACATATTTTTTCCCCTCTCAGTAATTAGAAACAAAAGCTGTTAATGAAAGAAACCAACTCTCTAAGATCCACACTTTTAACAGCAGTTCTGTCACTGAAGAGATCTGTGTATGGCATATTCAGGTTTTTGTCTCTCTCTTTGTGTGATGGGAGATGCCAGTGGCCTGTTAAATCATGGATCCGGTCTCCTTAGAAAGTGCTTTTGCTTCAAAACCTGCTGGGGAGAGCAGCCTCATTTTCCATGGTCTGGGGGATCATGAAAAGGGTCCTCAGTTTCCCACTGAAAGGGAAACATGAATGAGGGAATATCTCTGGGTTTTATCAGGTAACCCAGCAATAACTTCTATGCCACAGCATGTTCTAGGTACCATTTACCCTGCATATTAAAATATAAATGTTTTGAATGAGCAACATCTCTCTGAAAAGCTCACAGTCAGGGCAGTCCCCAGTTCTGGTTGGTGTTACTGGTGGTCATCTTAATTTCTGGTGGATTTTTCAGTATTTGCAGCATTTTGCCAATCTGATCTTTTGTTCTGGTGATTTATATCTTGCATTCAGGTCTGCAATCTTTCAGTGCATCTCTAAACCAGGCCTCTCAGTGCATAGTTAGCACTGGCTGTGTTATCAGTGATCAAATTTAAAAATTTGCAGTGCCAGTGACACTGTCACTGGCAGTGTCTGAATCTCTATTTCTGTTTATTATTTTATTTCTAGCTGTGGCAAAGGGACAGACATGAAGGCAGGAAGGCTCCCAGGAAACTGAAGTGAACATGCACAGGCATGCTGGTGCATTAATATGAATTTTAGGCACAAGGTTTCCCTTGCAAAAGGGAACATCTCTGCAAAGAATGATAAGCCCTGGGTTCCTTTTCTGCCTGTAATTGCCAGGGAAAAAAAGGGCTTAAATTGAACGTTCCTGGAGCACTGCTCAGTATCCACAGAGTGGATTTTCAGCACTATTTTTAGCCTGCTGGCTGGGTTAGAATGCAAATTGCTGTGTGCACTCTGGAGCTGCAGAAGTCCATGCAGACAGAAAGGAAAAGGGAAGTTGTGCCATCCCTCTGTGCCTCTCCTCACTGGAAAGTTTTACAGTTTTTTTTTCCTTGTTGTTACTGCCCGATATTCAACCTATTTGCTGCTACAGATCTTGCAACCACATGGGCTTTTTTGGCTGCTGCTGATAGTTTTACATTGATAAAGAATCTTCTTGTAAACACTGGTCCATCCCAAGCAAAATGAATGGGACCAGTGCTACTGTTTGCCAGCAGAGAGATTATCCCTTAAGCAAAGATCAGTCTTGGGCAGTGGGGCAAAAAAGGACAGACTTTTTCATAATGGAATGATCAATGAATGCCTGGGAAGCAGCTCTGAAGTGAAATGCTCTCCTAAATTATTTTTCCAGACCTGCTTATTCTTTTTAAAATAGCCTAAACACAGCCTAAACACAATTCATATTGAATTGGCAAAATGAAAAGGGTCCTAACACTTGCCACTCTATCCAAACAGTAAGGTTGGAGTAATTATCTGTATTACACTTCTCTGAAGAGATATATGGGAGATATATAAAAAATACATTTTGGTACCCTTTTAGTCCCACTGATCTTGCTCAGAACCTAGGTAGCAACCTAAAAACCTAATTTCTTGCATAGTTCCTCTCAAATTAGGTTTTATTTTGGCTTGATTACAGCCTCCTTTTTGCAAAAAACCCTCTTCTAGACTAAAATAACACTGGGGTGAACAGCTGTGAGTCAGTGAAATTTAGAGGTGGCAGTAGGGAGCCACATAAAGGCTCTGAGATCCTTAAAACAGGGGGAAGCCATCAAATAGCAGAAAAGTGGCAATCATACCTGCTGTGTGCTGGATTGCACCTAAACATGCAGCTCCTTGATTTAAATTTCCTGCCATTGACCAGCTGCTTGGATTCAGCATTTTGGGTGTATTTCCTGCTGCAGACAAAATGGGAAGGAGAACCCTGGTTTACCTCAGGGCAGACAGAGGGCAATGCTGCAAATCACTCAGGGTGTTTCAGTTTATTGGGGATTTTAACTAAAGCCCATCAGCATGCTTCCAGTTTGGTACTGATACACTTTTTTTTTGGCAATAAATCTAATTTTCTTTGCCATCTGAATTTTAAGCATCATCCAAGAGGAAGCAGTATTTGTTTCAGTTGTAAGATAAAGTCAATGTAGGTAGAAACTCCCAGCTCCTGTGGATTTATCTACAGAGTGGGTGATAATTCAGTCTGGGGAAGGAAAATTATTGGTGCTGGCTAAATTTAGGACACAGCATCACAGAATTCATTAGTACAATTAGTACATTTCACAGTGTTTGCAATGGGCAGGTCTTTTTCATATTTGTCAGGAGTCTAACACAAAATAATTTTTCTTTGTGCTTTAGGATTCTGTGGGCTCATTCTTTAGATTACTCTGCTCCACCACATTGACTCTGTTTTGGCCCCTGCACACATTTAGGTTTTAAAACTTTTTTTTTTTTTTTTTTTTGCATAAGCTTTAAAGTCCCCTGGTTGTTCTGAGAAGCAAACCCACTTTTTGGAGCCTCTGGGCTCTATGAAACAGGAAAGAAGAAACCTGTGACAAGTTATAATAGTCAAGGTCAATTTTGAGGCAGTGTGTGTTTACTGCCTCTTAGGGGAGTATCTTGCTGCTTTGCATGCTGCTTACTTGTTTCTGGAGCTGGAGAAATGCTGCTTAAAAGGATTAATTTGGCAGGCACTCCCGAGACTTTAGAAGGTAAACAACTGTTTCTTTTTTGTCAATATGGCAATTAAAGGCCGGGAGATTAAAGAAAAGAAAGTAAATGCAGTTTTGGCTCCTTCTGTAGATTGATGGCTTAGTGATCCTTTGAATATTTAATGAGGTGCTTTGATGGTTCTGGAGTAGCAAAATCCAGATCAGATGTGAAAATGGAAGTGAATTGCAAAGTGGGACTTATGTGATGCCCAGAATTAGGGGTGTGGGTTTTTTTATGCTCAAGATTGATGTCCAGACAGTTTTGGTAAATGGCACCTCCCATGGAAAGGATGTGCTGAAGGTGTTCAGATGTCTGGAGATTTCTGCTTTTGGCCTCTTTTGATACCATCTTTACCAAAACCTCTATCTAGTTCTGAATCTTGGGTGAAAGCAAGGAATCCTCCCCGTGAAGGCAGCAAAAGCATTAAAAATATTACCCTGAATACAGCTGTGAATTTCAGAGCCACTGAAAGAGTCAGAAGTGATGTCTAAGGTGATCTTCTGGCAGCCTTTAAAGCTGCTGGGACAGTTTCATTCTTAGATGCTTTGTTTACCTCAGATGACACAAAACAGACTTTAATATCATCTCTGGTATTTTCTGCTTGTCTCCCATTTTTGGCAGAACACTTATTACCCATCCTTAAGGGGGCGGCTCTCATGTCTCTTCAAATATATCTTCAGGGAATTAATTAAATTGTCTTTCTTAAGGTGGGTGGGCATTTGGAGGAGGTTTAATTTGAAATCGGAAATTAAAAAGTCTGAAGTTAATTCAGAATGCTTTTTATATGACATTATAGCTGGAGAAGCTGTCAAAGTGTTACCTGTGTGTAGTGGGAGGACAGCTCTTATTTTAATCATCTTCTTCCCCATTTTCCCCCCTGCCCCAGTGCTGTTCCTTCTGTTTTCAATCCCAAATCTGTTGCTTTTCTTTGGAGTGGGAAAGAGAGGAACCTTTGGAGAGGCAGGGCAGCAGAAATCCAGGTTTTGAACAACACCCTAACAAATTCTTCAGGAAGCCCTCAGTGCCTTTATTTTGGCACACCAGTGCTTTTGAAGTGGCAGCTCTGGCCTCAGGCCCTCTGGCTCTTCTTCTTGACAAATTCAGGGAGAAATAAATGTGATGGCTTTTCTGGCTAAGTGAAGAACTTTATTCATCCTGAAGTGCCTCCCTAGACCTGTCCTGCTTTATCAAATTGAAGAGCAGGGTAAAGACAGCCACACTTCACTTCCTGAGCAGCTGGATTCTGACTTTTTTTTTTTTTAATACCTTTAAATATATAATATTTATACCTTTAACCTTTAAATATATAATATTTATACCTTTAAATATATATGTATAAATATAAAATACCTTTATTTGCAAGCTGGATGATGAGATAAAGTTCACTCAGCAAACACCTGTACAACAGTAATCTACTCTGTGTCATTTCACTCTCTAAAACACAGTGAGGCACTATTTAATCTTTATTCTATAGTATTTGTTGGGTTTTGCGCCTTTTTGTTGTTGTTGGTTGGTTGTTTTTGGATTTTTTTTTTGGGGGGGGGGTTTTGGGTTTTTTTGTTTGTTGGGTTTTTTTTTGTTGTTTTTGTTTTTTTTTTTTTATCCCAAGTGATACTTAAATACTTCTTTGAGATTTTGAACAAATTTCAAAGTAAGAATGACGTGGCCACCCACTTATGCTGATCCATAAGTTTGAGGGGTTTTTTTTTCGGATTTATTTTATTTTAAAGTTAAAGATTTGAAGGTACAGCCATAATCTCACTGCTGGCTACATAAAAATGTCAATGTCCTGGATGAATGCTCTTGAGATTTTAGTGGCTGGAAGCTGACTTCATAAATCCCTGCTTTATTGAGATGTCTCTTGAATGTCCACACAGTTAGGTGAAAGTAAAAGATGAGCACTTACTACAGAAGTTACACCAGGTATCAAGTTTCTTTCTCTGACCAAAAGGCACTTGTGAAAATTGTTTGTAGTGTGTTGAAAGGAAATATGAAAGAGTTCATAGTTATTGTAAAGCTTATGTGCATGAAATTGTTTATTTCTTCCCTCAGCTGAAGTTTCCTGGTTGACTTATTCCCAATTCTTTCAATTTCCTTGCTCTTCCCAGCGCATCAAGTCACGGTGTGCAATTAGCACTTGTGACCCATGCAAAAATACAAAATTCCCCGGCTCCACAAGTGATCCCTGCACTTCAGCTGGGTAAGAGCAACCCTGGCAGTGCTCTGGAATTAAAATGCAGAGGAGAAAAAGACAGTGACAGGGCAGCAAGGAAGGGGGAAAAAAAAAACCAACAACAACAAAAAAAAAAAAAAAAAAAAAAAAAAAAAAAAAAAAAAAAAAAAAAAAACAAAAAAAAAAAAAAAAAAACAAAAACAAACAAAAAAAACCAAATCCAGTTCTTCCAAAGCACTCTGAGTGCTTCCTCCTGTATTTTGCCTTGGCTACATTTTTCACTGATGTTTTCTGCATTACCTGTTGGGGAGCTGCAGCAGAGAGAGCTTCTCCCAGGGTGTGTGAAGCTCCAGAAATTCATTAGAGGCAGCAGCCCCCAAGGCAGTGCTGGGGATCAAACTGTGAAATTGCAGCTCCTGCGGGGCCCTGGGCACAGCCATGAGCTGCTGGAGCTTTCTAGGGACACAGCACAAGCAGGGATGCTCAATCCCAGCAGCTGCCCTGTATTTATTCTGTAATTTGTGCTCCAGGGAATGGAACCAGAAGAAAAGTCCTTAAGGAAGTTTTTTTGGCAAAGTTCAGAATTCAAAAACCTTGATTCCTATGAGAAAGGATTGTTTTCCTGGTTTTTAATTTCTAATGATTTCCTTTCCTCTGTTTTCCTTCCCCTAAATCTCAAGTTTTTCAGACCAACAAAGAAAGTAATTTAAGCCCATAGCAGTGGAGGAAATTGTTACTTGGCTACAATATGTACAGGAATAGATTCTGGAAATAAATATACAGAATTGAGGGGATTCCACTCCTGTGGATTGTAGGGGAACCCAGGCAGGGCCATATAAAATATTGCAGGTGTGTGAAGCTGAATCATGAGCAGAACATGTAGTGCACACATTTCAAGGGAATTTATATCCTAATTTTCATAAATGTGGGAAATATATACATATTGCTTCCAGTTTGTCCCACACTGACTTTATCTTAATTATGGGTGGATCTGCTGGTTTCAGTGCTGTTGAGGAGAGCACAAAGTTACTGGAGGGTTTTCATGTTTTTGTGTCCATCTCCTAGCAAGAAAATAGCCCAAATGGAAAAATATTCCATCTCAGGAGGCTTAAAGCAGCATCCCAGGAAAAATGGTGAAGAATGGACATAGAATGTGACAATGTGTATGGAATATCCATGTTTGAGTGACTGGTTTGAGTAGCCATGTGTTTTTTCATTAATTTGTGTGTGTGACCCCAGTTGTATCTTTCATATAGGCATGTGTCAAAAAAACTTTCCTTTTGTGAATAATTTCACTACTCTAGGAAATCTCAAATAAATTCTACATAGATATTTTCTAGGACATCTGATGCTGCATTTGGAATTGTAGGCCTGAAACAAGAAAAAAATAGGGAGATTTTGATTGAATAATTCCTTCCAGGTTGCTACAGGAATTGTAAACCATTTGTCCAAACACATTTGCAAATATAGGTAGGAGGGAATCATGGCTAGAGAATCAGTCTAATTTCTGTGTGTGTGTGATTGTGAATGTATTTGACAAAGTATTAATTGAATAATTGTTCTTCATGTGAATCAAAATAGTGGAAAGGGAACTAAAGCTTCCTGAGAAACTGCACCTTTAAATATGATGGTACTTCAAAGAATTCTCATTGTAAACATTGCTATAAAACTATTTCCAGGGGAGGAAGAGGAAGCAAAGTTACTGAGGTTATACAAGGCTGCCTGTCCCTGGAGGTCTGTTGGGTGACAAAGGCATTATAGAATTCAAATAATGCAAATGAGACAGTTATAAAAATCAAAATAAAGAACAGACTTTTAATTGTAAATGTAACTAACTACTGGAGCCAACCAGTTCTAGGGATGAGGCACAGCTGCTGTCATTTGTTGTTTTTGCATTTATCCATTTTGTGCAGAGAGAAAGATTAGAGATTGTGGTGACCTCCTGTGCTCTTGCAATCCCAAGTCCTGCCTTAATAACATTGGGACACTGTGGAGGTGACAGGAGGTGCCTGGCAGGCTGTGGTCAAAGCAGGATTTGAAATAGTGAAACTTTAATAGAGGGAAAGTCTTTAAATGGAAGGCCCATTAAGGGCTTGTGGCAAAAAGCAAAACTGCAAAGTGTTTTAATTTAGTTTAAATGCTGCTGCCTTCGTGTATTTGAATTTATCTTGCAGATAGTTTCCACATGGAAATTGTAGTTATGAGTTTCAGTAGCACAGGATGCAATTGAATGTACTCTCTCTGGTAATTGGTAAGTGGTATTTAGAATGTGTTGCTAGTGAATTATTTATGGGCTTTTGTGCCAAAACCGAGTTTGTAGGAATAGCATGATGCTGGCTGGCTGGGGAAGATGCAGTTCTGTGAATAAACCTGTGAGATGCAGGTATTTTGCTGCTGCTGGTTTTGTTCCAGCTGGAAATGAAGCAGCTGGAAGGATTAATGAGGACTGAGGCAGATAAGGGCTTCTCTGCAGGAAGCACATAACAGGCTTTCCTTTGGACACCGGGTGCTTTTGAAGTTCTTGTCAGAAGCAGATTTAAGCCCGTAATTGTTCAGCTTTTGAGGAGTTTCCAGGCTTGAGATTTGCTGCATCTGGAGTGTTGTGGTACAGAGATGCTTTACCTCAGTTATTGGCACAGTCAGACTCTGTTCAGCACTGATTGCCAGAGGTCTTCATCTTTTTGAGTATGAGTACTGAAAAGTTGGGTTGCCCATGATGCATCATTTAATTTTGCTCACGACACCACTGATGACAGTCAAGAGAGCAGACACAGTGAGGTATAATTAAAGCTTTGCTTCGTTATTGCAGTTTGATTTGTGTGAAGCTTCTCTTTCACCCCAGGAAAGGCATCTCTCACCACACTGGAGAAATCCTCCAGGGTTCTGAAGTGTTTTTTGTAATACTTGGGTGAAAGGGTGAAATTCCTTCTGCTCAGCAGAAGGAATCCCCTACTTCAGCAGTGTTATTTTCAGTTTTTGACATCAGTTTCCCCTGCCATAAACCCAAATTTCAATGGTAGTCCCAGCTACCCCTATTTCTGTTCCCTGTATTGTCTTTACTGCTAGGGATGCATCCCATAGCTGCTTTCCAGGCTGCTTTTTGGAGCTGCCAAAAAGGTTTTCAGATCTTTACCCTGCTGGGAGAAAAGCAGGGCTTTTCTCTCTGCTTTTAGGAATATGCAGGCACTGCAGTGCAGACAGTGCTTGAACCTTGTAAATGCATGTGCCACAAGGTTGGGTCTTGTCTTGTTTGTTTAATGTCCAGCACATGGGACAAGGCTTTTTTTGGAAATGAGGA
The DNA here is from genome assembly GCA_013400215.1 of Cisticola juncidis. Taxonomy (NCBI): domain Eukaryota; kingdom Metazoa; phylum Chordata; class Aves; order Passeriformes; family Cisticolidae; genus Cisticola; species Cisticola juncidis. Next base: position 63,694 of record VXBR01009997.1, on the reverse strand, counting down.
TGTGTAAAGTCACCTGAGCTGTGGGTTGCATCCCTAAAAAAGGGACAGGGAATTCGAGAGCTTCGTGTGGAATGCCTGAAGGTGAACGTCCCAGCCCCTAAATAAAATGAAGGGGCCTTCATGCCTAAAGGGACAGAGGAAAACCCACACGTTCCCTGGCAGTCATAAATGGGTTGAAAACCATCCACTGCAGGGGATATTGCTGTAAATCTGTGTCTGCCTGACAGATTTACATCTACTTGCTTCCATAAAATCCCCTGTTAATGGCACAACACCTATTAAGCTGAGGTATTTCTAGCTATACTCTATCATGGTATTTTACTGGGGAGTTTGCATTATCCCCAGCGTTTCAGTGCTTATGTTAGGTGGCAGTTCAAAATGAAAATATAGGAACTTTCTCTTGCCTCTCAAGGACAAGCTTTTGTTTCTGAGCAACCATTCAGGAATGGCAGGCCAAATATTGGAAATAATAAGGCTGAAATATACTGTGCTCCAGAATGGATGAGATTTATTGAGACATGTTTGGTTACTTGAAGGGGGCATTCATAAGGTGCCAGCCAGATTCTTATGTTTTCTTTGTTGCTTTTCTGCCTTCTTTTCTGCTGTTTTGGGTGGTTTTTTGCATGTCCCAGTAGCAGTTGGGGAATTGAGAAGGTTATCTGTGGAGCACATGATGGACATTTACTTCTAACCCATGATAGCAGTGAACAGGAACAAGAATCTCTGCTTCAACATAAAAACTGCAGGTGAAATAATTGAAAGTAGCCTGAAGTTTTCAGAAGTTTTCTTCGTTTCCCTTAGTTTTGGGGTGTTTTAAGCCATCCACATTGAGAAGAAAAGTTATGGCACCAGTTAGCTATGGAATTTATGATTAAACTGACCCAGCTTTTGCCTGGAATTAGTGAAGGGAGAAGCAGAATTGAAGGGATGGCTTTGCAAGGAATAAAGTCACAGTGCTGGGGGCTGCTTCCCTGGCACTTCCCTGAGGAAATATCAGTGCCCCTGGAGCAGTGATGTGCCAGTCCCTCCTTTCAGAAGCTTCCAAGCACCCTGTGATACAGAAGGGGTTTGGAAAAACCTTTTGTGTTTCTTTAGTACCAGACTTACAAAGCAACATTTCCTTCCGAGACTGCCAATATGCTCCTGGATTTTCCTGTGGTGCTAATCCTGCACCCTGTGCCACACAGCCAGAAAGCTGCATTACACAGAAATCCTCTCATCTTTGAAGGGATAAAATATGCTATGTCCCCCATCTGCCTCAAAAAAACACAAGTTTTGTGATATTTTATTTTATTTTATTTTAATTATTTTATTTTTATTTTTTATTTTANTTTTTATTTTATTTTTATTTTATTTTTATTTTATTTTTATTTTATTTTATTTTTATTTTTGCAAGTTTGGTTATCCTCCCTGCAGTATGTGGAAAGAAACCCCATAAGAAAATGAGAGGATGTTGGAGAGCAGCAACAGCAAATTGGGGCAAAAGAATTTTCATATTTAAAGAGCATGACAGCCCTTTCTCAGTACTTTTCTCCAATATAAAAAAATAAATGTTATGTTTTCACAAAAACTGAAGTACAGAGACAACCTCTTCAATAAGGTTTCACCTCTTGATTGAAAAGGAAAGCTCAGTGAGCATAAAGAATGTGTGTTCTGCACCAAGAGAGGCTTAAAGGTCAGCACCAAGGTGAATAAATAACAACTGAGGCATTCTCACCTCAGCATAACCTGGCTGCTGCAAGATTTGAGGTAAAAATCCCATCCCGTGGTGTAATGAGGCAGCAGGGCAAGGTCCTGCTGGGATCTGCAGGGCAAGGTCCTGCTGGGATCTGCAGGGCAAGGTCCTGCTGGGATCTGCTGGCCAAGGTCCTGCTGGAATCTGCTGGCCAAGGTCCTGCTGGCCAAGGTCCTGCTGGGATCTGCTGGGCAAGGTCCTGCTGGGCAAGGTCCTGCTGGGATCTGCTGGGCAAAGAAGTGCAGAAGAACTGAAACCAGAGATGTCCCATCAGGGGAGAGATTTGCCAGAGCTGTATGTGAATTGTTCACCTGCCAAAACTAAATCTGCAGTTCTGGGAGCAGATGGGGAGAGGAAGCAAATTCCACAGTGATGGAAACGTGGGGTGAAATGAGCTTACAGGGGTGTCCCATGCACTGGGGAGATTTCTGTTCTTCCTCTGGGGAATTTAATCATTCTTCAAAATTGCAAGTTTAATTTGTAGCCATGACCTTGGGAAAGGCTTTGCTTCAGTCCTCTGATAAAACAGATCTAGATACTGGATGGGTGTGTGTGTGTGTGTTAAGGTTTCTTAATTTTAAAAGCTGTAATTTATGGATTCCTCAATTCTGTGAGTTACTTCAAAGCCATCCACAAAAGAAGTGTAGCAAATTAGGTTTTTTTGTTTTGCTGGGGCTTTTTTTTTCTGTTTGTTTTGTTGGGTTTTGTTTGGGTTTTTTTTTAAGAGAAATGATAAATTCTTTACTCAGATTCCTTACCACCAATGGCAAACTTCTGGAAGTTTGAGCATCAAAAACCCCGTGGTCGTTGCTGACATTACCTCTGTTTGAACTGGTTTTAGAAGGGCTGGTAGTGCACAAAAAATGTCAGTATGGTCACCCATCCTAGACCATGTGAAATTGCAGCATTTGTGGGTCCTATTTGTGTGAGGGATCTGAGATCTGAAGAGCTGGAAGGGGAGGTTTGTAAAATTGGAGTAAGCATGCAGCATTGAAAGGGAAGTAATTTGTTTTCTTATTTTTCAACAGAATTTTCTTTTGTCTGTGCCATTAGAGTGAAATGTGAGATACCTAGAGATACTCCTTTACAAGTAATAATATTTAGCTTTTTTGCTGGCAGAAATTCATGTGCTCCACAGCCTTGCCATCATTATTTTGTTGTGATTCCACTGCTAATAATTGTGCTGAATTTTACAAGGAGGGAGATGGAAGGATGGGAGGAAAACAATGTCTCCAGAATAGCTCAAGGGTCAGTGGCAAAGTGGCATTTAGTCACCATCTCCTCACTTATTCACTAATTCACATCTCCCCTTTGCTCTCCATGCTCCCTTTGACATTTTTGTGCAAGCTGCCTATTCTTTATGGTAATAATAAAGCAAATTATTTGCATAGCAATGCACGTTTCTCCTGGTACCTGTTCCCCTTCTGCTTGCACAAGGAGAGCAAAAGACTGATTCTGTTCTGACCTTTCAGTAAATTAACTTTGCTCACCTCTGTGTGTTTGCCTTCCCTGCCACACATACCTGGTTACCTTTTCAATTACCTCCTTTGCTATTCACATTATTTTCCCTTAAATTGTGTGGTTCCCCAGAATCCTCTGTTGAGCCCATGCTGCTTTGTGGAGAGAGATCCTTCTGAAGACAGGTGAGCTCAGAGAAAAGGTCCCAGCAGCTCTAGGGCTGGGCTTAGCTATTTGAATGTGAAATATTTGAAATATTTTCAGTCTGAGCTGCACCATCCTTAGGGATATGGTAAAAAAAAAAGCCTTTACTAGCAATTAACTGGGAAACAGGTGCCTGTAACTTCACTGCCAGGACTTATCTTCCTTCATGAAAGGAAGGGGAGGAACAAGGAGAGGGAAGATGAAATATGTGTAAAGAAAAAAAGGAGAGGAAATCCTTTTTTTCCCCAGTGTGTAAGGCATGCCATGTTTCATCTCTTTGTGCTGCACTGCTGCCATCAAGAAATTTATATTCTGAAAGAAGAAAAAACTGCCTCTTTGAAGTACAAAAGATTTTTCATTTTTGTTTGTATTTATAGTCCTGTGTGGAATGCTTCAGGTCAGATTCTTTTTCCTAGTGCATTTTTGATTTGTGCAATTTGCCTGATTTCTATATAGCACAAAGGAAGAGTTTGTGGCAATTAAAAGGCAAATAGTATTTGTCCTTTCAGGAGGAATTGCCAGCACCAGCAGCAGGTAGTTCTAGTGGATTGTGCTGTCAAAGGACTCAGCAAATCTGGGATTTAGTGCTTGTGCTGCAGCAGATTTCTCTGTGACCTTGAGCAGGTCCCTCAGATCCCCACTTGTCAAACAGGGATAATGGTGTTTTCCTCTCTGCAAGGTTTCTGTGAGCATAAATGCAATTAAACAGTGCAGGACGCCTGGGTGCTGTTGAAACGATGCCACCAAAGGAAGGGAAGGGAATTAAACTCAGGATTCATTCTTCTCACAGTTACATATGTTTAAATTGAGAGTTGCCTTGCTGAATTTGTTAAGGTTAAGGGTGCATGGCATGTAATAAACGCCAATCACTCGCTTTTTAGAATTTATGAAAATTTAATAAGGAATAAAAATTGGTTATATAAAAAAAAATAATACAAATGTAATAATAATAAAAGTTAAAACCAATTTTTAGAGTCAGGACAAATCATGAGACAATAAAACCAAAGAAAGGCAGCCCAGGCTGCGGCCCTCCCCTGTCCCAGACCAAGGTTGGTCAGGAAAAGGCCCCCAGAGAGGAATCTCTCTCTTTTTTGAGGAACTTCTTTATGAATATGCATATTTTATTGGAAACAGCTATTTTCAGCTGGTACTTGACTTTCAACCCTCTGGCCTCTTAAAGTCTGGTTTAAGTCATAAGAGGTTGTTTCTGTTGATAAGGAAAGCCATAAATTCTTCTTCACTAGAAAATGTAGGGGTCTCTGCAACTGTTATCTTTGTGCAAAAATTCTTGATTATTTTCTCTCTTTCTTGAGCTCAAAAGAATATCACACACATAGCTTCTATTTTAATTACTACAGCTTGATGTTAATTACAAAACTACATTCACTATATTATTCAAATGTTAATACAGCATAACTTTTCTACCTAGCATATTCCATACAGTAAATATCTGCCTAGAGCCACACAATGTGACTTTTTCACATGGCAGAAAATCAACAAGATTTGCTTACCCCAAAACTCAGGTGGAGCTTTGTCTGCCCCTCCTGTATTTACCCAGGGATGTGATGCTGTTCATGTTCCCTCAGGAGCTGGAGGGGTTGGCACAGCAGGAAAATGGGCAGAACTCAGAATTCAGAACTTAAGGATTCTTGAGCTGTCTCTCCATTTCTTCTTCTTCCCCTGTCCCAAGGCCAGGAATTTGCCAGAGTTTGGTGGAATTTGCTCTTTGTTCTCTGACAGGATGTTGGTACTGTTAGGCCACTTTGCTGCTTTCAAGGAAAATCATTTTATAGAGGAATAAACACCATTTATTCCCACTATGGAATTGTTTATTTGCACAGTGTGGAAAATGACAAGATTTATTTGCAGAGTGGGAATCCCTCAGGTATACTATAAATATAATTACAAGAACATAGAAATATATTTATGCCATGCTATCTGCATTTTGGCACCGCAAATCTTATTTCCTTGACTGTGAAAATAAATACTTTGGAAGAGAAATAAATCATTAATTTCTGCTCATGACTCAAGAATTAAAACACATAGGATACTGGCCTAAAAGACACACTTTCCTTTGACACACTAATGCAGTGGGAAGTCTCAAAAGATATTCCACAGAAATACCTGTTTTTGCAGAAGGGTGGAGATAATACTTTTATGAGAGTTTGGGATTATAGGCAAAAAGGTACTTGCTGAAGCAATATTTTATATTTTCAATGGAACCCTTTGGTTACAATGTGGGACATGGGTTTTCCAAACTGAAACTCAGAAATGGTAGAACTCTGTTATAAGGTGTGGGGTTTTTTTTTTGTTTGGTTTGGTTTTCCTGTTTTGTATTTTAAATTGTCCAGACAGTCAAGTGAGGGCATGTAGAGGGTTCTGTTGTCCTTGCAAAGCATTGATTCCTTCAACCACAACCTAAGGTTGTCTAATTAATGCTGATAAAAGTGAATATGACACCAGTGTTAACACTGAATTGATTCATATTTGGGGACAGATTTGTCTGTCTTTGGGAAAGCTGGAATTCACCTTGGTCAAAGTTGTGTCTCCTCTTTGTGCATCTTTCTACCTGCAGCATGAAGCCTGATTTGTCTCTGGAGATTTTATAAGGAACAGGCAATTTTCTTTCCAAATGCTGTGAATTTCCAGGTGTGGCTCTGATCTTGCTTGGGAGTCTGTCACCACACAAAATACATACACACTGGATTGGTGGGTTTATAAATTTGAAGTTTCCCCAAGCCAACTTCTTGTTTATTTATCAATTGAAGTCATAGAATTCTCACAGACTGCTTTGAGTCCAGGAACTGTGTCTAAATTAGGTGGTTTTTAAAGATAAAAAAAAAAAAAAAAACAACCAACAAACACCAAATCAACTCCACAACAAAAGAGAACAGAACTTAAATACACAAGAAAAAAAAAAAATCCTGATATTGATTGAAGGATTTGCAAAGAAAGAGAAGCTGCTTTAAACAGTAATTTGTTGTGATTGATTGGGCTTGCAGCTTGAGCTTTGAGTCTTATTTCTCATCTACATTTATCTGGTTTGAACCCAAAGCCTTGGACATGGTTCAGCCTTTTGTCTTTCAGACTGAACAGGACCCTGCTGTGAGATTAGGTCACAGTAACACAAAAGTTACTGCCATCACCTCTGCCCCCAACTTCCTCTTCAAAAAGCAAATAAATTCAATTAACCTGTCCTCATCTTAAAGAATGTTTCTTTTTGTGGCTCTCTGAACCTCTTGCAATTGTTCCTCATCCTCCTGGAAGGCTCAGTGCCAGCTAACCAATATCTACGATTATGTAGGAAACAAAGTCTCAAGTATAGAACGAAAATACCAATAATATTTCAGTGCAGGTAACTCTAGGAGGTCAATTTAGTTGTGGTTGGGCTGAGCAGTGTATCTGGGGAAAGTGAGACCTGATCTGTCTGTTCCCAGTTAGTTTTGTGGCACTTAGGGGGGCGTTTGATGGCAGTAATTCAGCTGCCAAATGCATATTAAATGGGTATTACAGCCTAGCAACAGGATTGATACAAGAGCAGATGCTCGTTCAATTTTCAGCAGTGTGATTCCTCATTGCCCAGCTCGAGTTTTACATTATTTAGATGCAAAAAGAGAAAATTAATTGCAGAGTATCACTGCTTCTTACCCGTGTAAGGCCACTGTATTATTATTATTATTATGGGTGGTAGTAATACCAGTAGTATCCTGTTCAGCAAAATTTTGCAATCCATTTCTTGTTTTCAGAGGATCATTTGATTAAAGCAGCTGCTTAGATCTCACTGATTTCTGAAATTCCAGGGGAATCCAAACATTTGGTAAATGTTCTCAGCAGGAACACTTCCAGAAACCAGTTTTAAGTGTACATTCGTATTTTTTGTGCATACCACAGCCCCAAATTACCTGCTGATGTAAATGAGGGGAAAATGTTAGGTTAAGCCCACTTATACCAGCAGGAATCCGGTCTGGGATTTGCTGTGATGAGCAGAAATACGTGAATATATTGGAGTTCATTTTACAAATCTGGCCCAGCATTGCTGCCCAGGGGTAGGAAAGCAGAAATACCACAGCAGGAATAGGGATGAAATGTTATTTGACCATGCTTGTTCTTTCAAAAAATCCTCCCGAAGAAAAAGCATAAATTGAACAAAATCTATGTATTTTGATACAGTGTATTTATTTTAGCAGGCAGAATAATCACACAGCTGGTTTGGAGTTTTGGATGTTAGGCAGCAAACACCACTGCTCAGTACCTTTAGTCAGCAGATGAAAGTGTTCTTCTAATTCTTTTGTATTTTTTGTGAAATTGTGAAATAAGAAAATTAACTTCTAATTTTCCTCACGTATTTCCAAGACGTTATGCAAATAAAGAGGATGTTCTGTGATTATGTCACAGCAAAAAAAGCAGAGTCAAATGTAGCAGAATCAGTATTTGGGAAATACCGTTTGCCTAGCTCTGAAAATCAGTGTTGCTATTTGAATAAAAGTGTAGTTTTTAGAAAAGATATGATGTGTCATAAGGCAGACTTGGATTTTGTGATTTTTTTTTTTTTTCACGGTTGGTATGAGATTTACTGTCTAGTTTTCCAGTTATGCAGCTTTGGCTGGAATATTATTTCTTTTTTGTTTGTTGTTTTGAGTTTATTTCTTCCAAACACGTAAAAGCAAGCAGGGATTTTCTTTTCTGGCTCATTTGCTGGTAAGCACATGGAACTATTTCCAGTATAAAGCATCTGGGTAAAGAGCAGCTCCATGATAGCCAGGTGATTATAACATCAGCTGCAGATACCCACTAGCAGGACTTTTGCTGGATGCCTGTTTAGGAGATCCAGATTTTGGCCAGTTTCCTAGAAATTTGTGGTGCCTCCATTCCAAACCTCCAGCCCGGGTGATGTTGGCTGCATGCACAGGAGACAAATGCTCCTGCTTGCAGTAGCATTTAATTCTTTCCTTATACACTGTAAAGTTTTATGGAGCAGAGCTGTAATACAGCAGTGCAGTGCTGCTGGGATTATTCCATGGAAGCCCCGTTTGGGCATGATTCCAGTGGGAAGGGGGCTGTGGATGTTCAGCTCCACTGCTGGGATTTTGTTGCCCTTCCCACCTTGCTGACGGCGGCTTGGTGGTGTGCAGAGCTCTGGGGAAGGCAGGGTGGGGAGCAAACTCTCCAGTCTTCCCCTCATCACATGGGTGGTGTGATACACGCCAATCACTCGATTTTAGAGATGTATGAAAATTTAATAAAGAATAAAATTGGTCACAAAAATGTAATGCAAATAAAAGTTTAAACAGTTTTCAGAGACAGGACAAACAATGAGACAAATAAGAGCAAAGAGGTCCGGACCACCGACCGTCCCCCCTCCCTCCCAGACAAAGGCCAGGAAGGAGAAGGGCACTTTTTGGGAGGAGTGTCCCCTTTTTGAAGACCAAAATGTCACGATGATGCAATCTTTATCTAAGACAGACCCGTTTGCCCAGAGTCCCCCTTCTAATCCTTGGCATCCAGAAGTCTGGCTTGACCAGGTGGCCACTGTGGATTCAGTCTGGCTTGACCAGGTGGCCACTGTGGATTCAGGGAGATTTGCATCTTTTCCTCTGAAAATTCTAAGGGGTGGGGTTTTCTTCTCGTTGTAACTGCTATCTCTGTTGCAAAACACCTCTGGGCCTTCTTCTCTTTCTCTTGAGCTAAAGAAAATATCTTACACGCAATTCTTTTATTACTAAAACTTAATGTTAAAAACTACATTTACTATATTATTGAAATGTTAATACAGCATAACTTTTC
>VXBR01009997.1:38166-54368 GCA_013400215.1 Cisticola juncidis | reverse complement strand
TTTTAATGTTATTTTTAATTTTTTTATTTATTTTTTTTTATTTATTTTTTAAATAGTATTTTTATTATTTCATTTTTAATTTTTTTTTAAATTATTTTATTTATTATTTTTGGGATTTTGTTTTGTTTCCCATTACTAAAAAGATACTCTTGAAACCAAATATTACTCAAGAATGTTCAAAACTTGAATCTGCTGTGGGTATATGTTCAGTTAAAAGTAATTTATCCCTTCTGGCTGGAAAACGAAGAATTTCCAACCAATCTTTGGACATTTCAGAAGTTCCTGCCTACCCTGAGCTGTCCTTAAATGGCCTTTCCATGCAGGAAAGGGAATTTGGGCTCACAAATCCCCAGAGCTGTGACATTCCAAAGCTTCCAGGGGGGCTGGGATGTGCTGCATCCCTCAAGGGGCAGATCAGGCAATCATTTAATAAAATGAATAAGAATGAAGTGAATGAGAGGAGTGCAGGAATATCAGAATATCAGAATATCAGCAGCTGCTGGCCAAAGCTCACTGAGCAGAGCATTTGTGGTTCCCACTGAATAGGACATGAGTCAGTAGAGTCCCTGAACAGAAGCTGCTCTGTGTTCCTGCTCCAGGAAAATTCAGACTGATTAAAATAATGGCTAATTCTATATCTGAGTGCTTCCTTCTCCTCTGCCTCCCTCCCTCCCTGCAGCAAATCCCACCTCATTTATTGGTTATTCCAAATTACTTGGGCACCCAGGATATATTTACTGTGGAGAGGTGTCAGTGGTGGTAAAGGAGGAGGAAATCTGCCCTGTGGGGTTTTTGTTTGTCCCTTTCCCTTTTTTTTCCTTGTACTTCTTTCCAGATCCAGCCCATAACTGACTGGGAGGGGCTGAGTGAATCTGTAGGATTTCCATTTTATTCCTCTTTGGGACTTTTCTGTCCATTTTCCTCAGGCACGTTGCTTTTAACTTGAATAAAATTCTTGGAAATTGAGCTTATCAGTGTGACTCGTTATTTGTACTGTAAAGGACAGAGACAAATCCAGCCCTGGCTCCCCTGACACTTCCTAAATCCCTGAGCACCTCTGTGCTCCTTTTAAAATATTCAGTTTCTCAGGAGGGCTCATTTGGCTTTCTGCCAATAGAAGCAGCCACAGGTTTTGAGGAACATTTGCAAAGTTAAAGCCCTCACACAGAATGAGCAGGGGTTGAAATTGTCCTTGGAAATCAAATTATTATTATTATTNTTTATTAAAAATAAAAAGTGCTTTATTCTCAGCTTTGTGCAGCAGTGTTGCTCAGCTCTTGGAGTGGGTTCAGCAGGCAGACCCTAAAGGGGCTGGAGGAATTCTCCTGCTGGGCTTGTTAAGCAAAGGGGAGAGATCAATTTGGGGTACATCACAAAAAGGTGATTTGGTACATCACCAAAAATCACAAAACAAAACAAAAAACAAAAACAAACCAAAAAAAAAAAAAAACCCACAAAAAATCCCCCCAAAACCCCCAAAAAAACCCACCAAAAAAAAAAACCAAAACAAAACATACAAAAAAAACCACACCAAAAAACCCCAAAAACAAAACAAAACAAAAAACCAAAAAAAAACCCAAAACCAAACAAACAAAAAATCCACCAAAAAAACCAAACAACCAAACAAACAAAAAAACCAAAAACAACCAAAAAACCCCAGCCTATATAAGGAATAAAATTTGCCCCATGAGGGCAAAGAGCAGGTGCCCAGAGCAGTTATGCAGTCCCCAGCACTGGAATATTTCAAGATTTAAAAATTATTAAAGCTCTGAACAACCTGATCTGACCATGGGGCTGCCCTTGGCCTCGGTGGGAGATTGAATTAGAGATATCCAGTCTGAATTATCCTATAAATCACTTTCTGCTAGCAGAAAATAGAAGTAAAGTTATGCAGTCAGCCTTGATTAAAAGGAGATCAGGGATTAATTGACGGACGTCAAATAGGAGATAAAATTTTGTTTAAATTGCTTTTTCTGGCAATGTTTGGACAATTCACAACTTCAGCAAGCAAATACAATGATGTTGAAACAGAATAAACTTTTGTGGGAGGTGTCTGCTTGAAAGGCTGGGTGACATTTTCCTTGCTCTGTGGTCCCTGCAAATGTTCTGTGTCATTTATGACCTTCCCCACAACTTCTGCTTTCCCCTACTGCCCTTCTCTTTGTGCCTTTGACATTGAGGAATGGAACTTGCTCATTTGAACTTTTTTTTTTTTTTTTTTTTTTTGGGTTGACAGGGTTTTTTTAATTCCATCAACCACCGGTAGGCAGGGATTTTTAGATTCAAATCAAAAGGGGATTTGTTTCCCTTCTGAGAGTGGATTACAAGAGATCTGCTCTGAATGCACAGAGAATCATCCCTGGTCATAGGAGGGGCAAAACTGAAGGAGGTTTCGTGCAAGCTCTTGTGAAATGTCCCAGGACAAACAGTCCAAGCTGGTGTGACAGTACATAAAAATGTATTTGGGTATGCAAACCATTGGTGATGGCAGGAATGATCCATTAAATTATTTTCTATATTAATCAGTCACAATTAAGTCTAAGTAAGGATAAGAGAAAGTTTCACCAGTGTAAAATTGTTTGTTCAGTAACTTTATGTGAGAATATGTTTCCTGGTAGTATTTATATTTCTTTCTATACCTTGAAGTGTTCCTTTAAAATTCTTCTGAAAATTCTTTGGGGTTATTTTGGTTTTGATGGTCTTGGTCTATTTGTGTGTTGTTTGTTTTTGTGGGGGAGTGGTTGAGGCAATAGAATAAAATATCTTTAATTCTTGTGTTAATTAAATCAGTGGCCAGTGGTTCTACATGGCAATGAAGCCAAATCCTTATGACTTTCAAATGTCAGGGCCTGCTGCTGTGGCTTGTAGAGACAAACAATCTCTTGATACACAAAAATCCTGCTGGGATGCAGTGAACTTTGCTGTTGGAAATTGAAAAGGGTTTAGATTTGCATGGAAAGTTATTTACAAGATGTCCTATTCCAAAAGTATTCAGAGACTAAAACTACAAAAGGAGAGTGTGTTCAGGTAATTTAGACTGGACCAAAGTCCTTCCCTGGCATTAAAAGACTTGTCCAAAATACTCATTGCCACATTTACTTTTTTTTTTTTTTTTTTTTTTAAGGTGAGAAATAAATACCTGGCTTGTGGCAATCCCAGTTTTAGAAAGTCATGGAATCTGCAGGGTGTTTAAATCAAAATCAATCTCTTTGTCCTCAAACTTGGTGCGTTTCAGATTTATTTCTCCCTTCTCGTCTTCTTCAGCTGACACACAGAAAGTGATGAAAATGGGATTCATTACAGCTGAGTGTGAGCTGGGTTTTATTGATTTATTTTTCATCTTTGTCAGTCTGTTTTCCTTTGTTTCACTTTTTGATGGGAACAAAGAAGCCCCTGATGTGACTTTTGCATGATAGTTTCAAAAATGTCTTTTCCATGACTGCATCAATATAAAGCCTTGCATGTAGTTTTCTATGTCTCTATTTTTTAATTAAAAGTTGATGAACCAGAAACAGGATTTCCAAGGTTATCTTTAGCTATTAACCTTGTTTAAAAGTTAGGAAAATCTCTAGGAAACATTAATACAGGTACTCTGTCTGCAAGGTCAATTTACTGGAAAGGTTGAATGGTCATTGTTTTGCATAGGATCTATTAATATTTTCTTTTTCTTCTTACGTTGATAAGCAGATGGTAGAAAAAGTCCAAATTTACAATGTTCTTTTTTTTTTAATAATGGAGAGTGATATAGCAGTGTTGGAGTCTATAACTCATCAACTGATTTGTAATCAATGAACATTTTGTAGCTGAGTTTATCTAGATTTGCTCCACAAATTCCTAATTTTTTCATAAGAGAAACATTTTAGTGCCTAAGATTTTTTTTTTTTATTTTATATTTTTTAATATCTTCCTTGAGGTAGAAATTTGGGACCCCTACCATCTTTCCTGCAGTTTGCGTAACACCTCTATTTTACCTTGGAACTTCAATTTAAAAAGCACTTGTCTCTGAATTGACCAACTTAAAAGTTATTAAGGAATTGATGATTTAGCAAAAAATGCATTCAGAATGAAGAGCAAATGAATTTACAGCTTAGTGCTCCTTTAGCCATGATTTGAAATGGAAGGTAATGCACTAAATAGAGGTGGAAATCAAATAAATTGAGCTTTGTACATGCAGGAACTGAGTTTATTGGGGGTGTGGGGAGTGGAAAAATGGTGTCAGGAGGGAACAGAAGAAAATGTCCAATGTGCCAGTGATGATGGGGACATGTCTCAAAAAAGAGACAGCTTTAGTTGTCACTTCAGTGCAAAGTTTGGACTTTGGAGATGGTTGAAAAACATGGGTAAACGGAAGTTTTTTTCTCCAAGAGAAAACGGAGAAGTTAAATTTGGCTGGCAGTGAGAGCTCCGTGGAGCTCAGTGCTTTGCCTTTATCAGATTCCAGCCAACATCAATGACCAAGATGTGGGAAATGAACTAATTGAATTTGCTGATGCCACAAAATCAAAAATTGAGGTCACTTCTGAACAGCAGGTAAAATTCAGAACTGATTTAGATCTGTTGTTTAAGGGGCCCCAAAGAAAGCAAACGAAGGAATTGCATGTCTACAAGTGGAATGTGATACACATTTGGCTTCAAAATGATTTCATGACCACGAATTAATGGGATTGAACTCAAGTGGGAGAAAATTGAAAATGACTTGGAGGTAATAGCTCCTGCAAGGTGCTGTCAGGGCAGGTGACAGGGTGCACCTTAGAATGTCAAAGAGAGGATAACTTTGAATTTTTAGCATTTAAATAAGATCCTCAAGAGAATGAGCAAAGCTTCAGCAGTGCAATGGTGAGTGCAATGCCATGGATAAACTTTTCTTTGCTGAAAAAATTCTGTGTTGCTGTTTGACAGTGAGGTGTTGAAGAACCTTAAGAATAAACAGCCCAGATGTTAATGGGGGGAGAAAAAAATCCCCTCAGGGGCATCCTCACCTTGATTGGTTTGGGGGATTCTTTTTTTAATTTTTTTTTTTTTTTGGTGATAGTAATGTGCTATATCTTATAAAATTCATAAAGCTTCCTGTGTTGCTCATCACTGTGCTTTGCTCCATCAATACAATCACCTTTGCCATTGAATTAATTGTCACATTGCAAGTATTTTGCCCCTACCGCTTCAATCAGATATATTTATCAGAATATTGTTTTTCTAAGAAGTAGAAGTTGTCTTCAGGTGCTGGTGTAATCCTGATGGTTTGTTCTAGGGTCAGAAATGCCCCAAGAAAATCTATTAATTAAACATTTGTTTCTTATTTCCCTTTCTGTTTGCTTGTCCAGTGATATTTACTTTAATGCCTATATAATCAGAGCAGATTCAAGCTGCCCTTTTCACTTTCCTCTTCTTAGGGTAAATGAGAGCTCAAATCTCTGTTCTATTTTGTTTCTTTGCACCAATCTGGTTTCTTTTGTGAGCATGGGTGTCTGGAACCTCAGGCACTGTTGCAGGTGAGGTTCAGTGTATTGTGAACTGTGGCAATTTCTTCTCCTGTCTGAGATAACCATGAGATAAATGAAATTTTGTCACCTGCCATAACTGCAGAAGTTAGAACACTACTAGATCACCTCTTCTCACTCCTCTGGTATTCCTGTGCAGCCTGCAGGGTTTCTGACCTGCCTGTTCTGGGCAGATTTAGGGTCAGATTTACCCAGGGGTACTGTCCCAAGGGCTCTGCAAGGACGGAGAGACAGTGCTGATTTCCTTTCCATTGTGTTGGAGAGAAGGAGGATGCAGGGAAAATTCAAATGTCACAGATCCCTAAAAAAGGAGGGAATTGATATCCATCATATCCTCTAACATCTGCCAGCATTGCACTTTGTAAGCTGTCAGGCACTTCATCAAAGATTATATGGTGGTGTGAAAGTTACTTGTAAATTTTCAGCTTTTTTTTTGTTGTTGTTGTTTTTGGGGGGGGGTTGGGGGTTTTTTTGGGGTTTTTTTGTTTGTTTGTTTGTTTTTGTTTTTGTTTTTTTCTTTTCCTGCGCAGCGCTTGGGAAGCAAATATTTCAACTGGAGCTTTTAGCAGCAGGAACATCACAGGCTGAGCATCCTCACACCCCCAGATCCCTTTCATCTGAGCAGCTCAGGTTCGGATTTTGTATGCAGCTTTCACAGCTCATCGCAGTGAACAGAATCAAGTGTTTGTGCTGCTGATGAACAACTCAGGCGGGTCTGTTTTGGAGTAAATCCTGCGAGATCAAAGACACCTAGAATAAGCAATGGGCTCTTAAACTGTGGTAATTAATTAACCCTTTGGGATGTGGCAGGGCTGTCAGTAATTGCCTGTGGCAAGCACAGGTAATTGGAGCTGTTGCTCTGAAGTCTCAGAGTTGAACCTTGGTTCCAGCAGGTAGCTCAGGGTCTCCTCTTTAAAATGCCTCAGAATAATACATTGCATTTCAGAAGCCTTTGCAGAATATCCTTTCCCGTTCTTAATTGCTTGTTTTATTTTAACCTCAGCTATGGAAAGGGCTTCATCCCTATTTTCTGAAACTATCTTTTGCTTCATCGCTGTTTATGTGATAGTTTTTAGCCTTTAATTGAATTTTAAATGTCAGCGGCTTCACGTGACCCGATCTCCAATAGTGTGTTGTGATCTTTAAAGTGCAACCAAGTCTCACAGAAATGAGGGAAAATTCTAATTTAACAAACAGAAAAGTGTCCTTTTTTTCAGCTGGGAGTATGAAATTCTGTTATGTAAGGAGGTAATTAAACTCTGAGCATGTCAGAAGAAAAGCAGAGTTTTTGTCTGCTCTTTACCAAAGGTATTTCTCTATATGGTGATTATTTTCTGTTTCCCCTCCATCCCCAAGTATTTCTGTTTAGGTAGGCAAATCCAGAGGCTGAGTGGCTTTCCAAATCCATAGTGAGCAGTGCAAAATTTAATCCAAGTTTGTCTGTGCTACTTGATAAGAGCAGTTCCTCAGCCATCTCTGATGCATGATTTGTAAACTTTCAACTGTCCAGTCATATTTTCTTCATTTTTCCTTTGGATATAATGTCATGTTTGTTAATAATAAGGCACTGATAAGAGGTAAGGCCTGTCTTTGCCAGCCTGTCCCTGCTTTTCTCTGTTTATTTGCAGCTTTGGGCTTGGGAAACCTTCCCTTGGAGCGATGAGGGAGAGTTGCAGCAAACCAGAAACATCCCCACCCCTTTAAAAGTAAAAAAAAAATCCAATTCACCCAGGAGATGGGAAACAGGGTGGAAATTTGAGTTGTGCTAGTTGCCATTGAG
This sequence comes from Cisticola juncidis, assembly GCA_013400215.1. Lineage (NCBI taxonomy): Eukaryota > Metazoa > Chordata > Aves > Passeriformes > Cisticolidae > Cisticola > Cisticola juncidis. Next base: position 47,090 of record VXBR01009997.1, on the reverse strand, counting down.
GGATTAAAGGCTTGACAAATGTTCCTGTTGCTTCAGTACATGGCACAGCCTTATGGTGATGTAACAACCAAGCTGTTTGGTCTGAAATGGACTCTGAAATACTTCACACATCCCTTTCCAGTGCTGCATCCTCCGTGGTTTCAGGGAGTGCATTTTGTTGGCGTAGCAGGAGTGGGATGGGTTCTGCAGGCAGCCCCTACCCTGCCCCAGGACACAGGAAATAAGTGGATTTTCTGTTTATTTTCTTCGAGACAGCTTGTGGGTTTGAAATGGGCTGCTGGGACAAGTGTGAACATGCAATAACATTTTTGTTCTTAGCTTCCACAAAGAAGAGTATTAACTTTTCCAGGAAGCTAAGAGCAGGCCTTTTTTTTTTTTCCCCATTAAAAATACTCGTTTTGCCCAGTTTGCTTTCTTCTGTTGCTGACACTGCTGCATTCACTCTGTCCATTAAAGGCAAGGGGAAGCTCAGCTGGTGTTTGTTAATATTCTAAAATATCCCCATCCATCACTCCTCGTCTGGGACTGATCCACCAGGCACGAGTCAATGACTGTTTCTCATGCAGGTAATTAAGGTACCAGTCACATCTAAGTTTCTGTGTCTCTAGATTGTTTTTCTTTTTTCTCACACTAAAATGTGCTGTGCCCAGAGGTGTGACATTTACATTTGGAAAGCAAATCAGTGCTTCAAGCTGCGTGCTAAGATTAATGTACTTCCTGCATTATAAACTGCTTTTTAATTCCTCTTGGAACAGCTGCAAATGGAGTTTTGCACAAATGCATTTGGTTTTTCTCTAGAGCCAGTAGGAGTAATGTCATTACAAATGTTCTTGGGCTGCTGTTAAGGAATGCTGCTTGCAACAGATACTCATAAAAAAAAGATGAGAGATGTTCATTTAAAGGAGTAGATTGTGAGTGTGTGTATAAGCATTAATTCAGAATCAGTGCTGGGTACAAATGTATTCCTTGCTGACCTTATCAGAAGTGCATAAATTCACTTTAAAATACACAAGCATTGCAAGGTGAAAGATGCTGCTGGGAGAAGGCTTTTCACTGGAGTGGGAATTCTCAGGTCTCTGTCCTAGGTGTGCACATGAACAGGGACCCCTAGAGGTGTAAAAATTCTACAAAATGCATCCTAGGGTTTGGGTTTTCCTTTCCACTTGGAGAGCTCTGAATTCTGAGGTTCAGGACTGATAAAAGCTGCAGCCTTCTGTCCACCAGAAGGACCCAAACAGAAATCAAGGATTGATCTACACAAAGTTTCTTGCACAGTGTTAATAACCTAAGAGAGGCTCTGCAGGGGCAGGAACTGCTGTAAATCCTGAAACAGCTGGGCAGGCACACATTTAAACGTGGGCTGGTGACCCAAAATCACCCAAAATGTGCTTTGTTCTTCCCTGGCATCACAGGAAGCTGCTGCTTCATCAGGATGCAGGCCAGGGTGCATCACAAATTAAATTCATACATCACAGCCATGGTTTAACTCTCACTCAATTTGAGGTTCTGCAAGCCTGGCAGTGTTTTTCAGATCTGAGGATTCTTCAAAGTCGACTTTAGGCTTGTGTTATTTTCTTTCTGTTGCTTTGCTCATTTGTTGGTATTTTTGTGGATTTGTTTGGGTGGTTTCTTTTTTTCTTTTTTTTTTTTTTTTTCCATGGAATTACAGAACCAGTATGAGGATGGGTTTATGTGTAGAAAGTGAGAATGACTCACCTGAGTGATCCTCTCTCCATAAGATACACCAGATACACCATGCTGCTCCAAATGATCCTTGGAAGAATTGTTGGAAACTCTGTTTCCAGCCTGAAAATCCATGTGCTCTCCTCCAACCTCTGCACACAGATGCCTACCCTGATGTAATCAGTGAGAACACTTTGGGAAAAATCTCTATTTCTGCCTTGCCTTTGAATCCTAAGAAAGGCTCCATTTCTTGCTGTGCTCCATGACAAGGAAAAAAAATATTTGTGAGTGGCCTTTTTTTCCATATTGTAGTCACAGAAAAATATAAAATCATAAAAGTCACAAGACAGGGGCAGAGGTTTTGTGGTTAAGTATAAATCTGCTTTTTCATGCATTCTACTCTTGTACAAAAGCCTGTTTAAATACAAAACCGTGTACTTCTGTCAGTGTTCTTTGAGGGTGTGTTTTAATCTGTGTCTCATCTTGAATATCTTAGAAGCTCAGGTTTAGGGCATGTCATAGTATCAGAATAAAAGAAATGTAGTTCAGTGGTGTCAGAAAGGAAGCTTAAAGTAGCAGATGTCAAAATGAACTTATCCCAACAAAGATGTTCAGGTGGTAAAGTACAAATGCTGTTGTGAAAAACTGGTGGAGCAAAGGCTTCAGAATTCACTTTTTATCAGTGTCTTGTAAATGGGGGAAGGTGACTAAAGGCAAACAGAGATGGACATCAGATACTTCAGCAGTGGATTTGTGGCCAAATTTCTGGACACTTTGTGCAGCAAAAGGATTTAATTTTTTTTGTCAGCTGCCTATTTATTTTTCTATTTTTTTGTTGTTGTTGTTTGTTAGTATCTGATGAAAATGCAGGAAGCTGAGAAAACATCTTCTATTTTGTCATAAAGAGTCAAAGGAATGTGTAAAGAAAATTATTTCTGTCTCAGTGTTAACGGGAAAAACACCAACACTGGGAACTCTTCAACACCGAGGAATTTGGGAAAGTATTTTTATTTCTTAAGTTAATAACTGCAGAAGCTACTCATGAACATCAGAAATGTTGATTCACAGCAGGTATTTTTTTCCATATTCCATTATCTTCTGGAGTCCACACAGAATAATTGTTGCCTGTTATTATTGTAAATCAAAATGGAACCAGAGTGCAAACTACCTGATTGGTGAGTAATTATTTTATCTAATAATTGAGTTCCAGCTCAAGTAAAGTCCAGACCATTGTCAGCTTAGTAAGGAACCTCTGGACTTTAATCAGGGGTAAAATAATATTCAATATTACAGCTTCTACATTTGCTTGTTTAGGGAAAACAAAGGGAAATACAAGCATGGAAAAAATTCTCTGTATATGTTTTGCTGGAGATAGAGAATGGTAAAATTGTGTTTCCTGATGTTGAATTTTTCAAAAGTAAATTAAAATAAATTTTAAAAAGTATTAGTAATGGACTGCATACATGACATATATTTCTTTACTGTGTTGCTTTCGAGGACATAATAAATAACTGGACTAATGCTGCTCCACAATTGTAAAGCTCATCTTTCAGTGCACCCACCTCCAGGTAAATGCAATCATTTCACTCTGTCTGAATAGCTGCAGAATGTTTAATGGGAATTGGGCTTCAAGGATGCATTTGCCATCAGCTTTCAATTTGAAGGGTTCTTAAATCTGCAAAAGCAAGCAGTTTGCAAATTGATTTGGATGAGCCAGCTCTAAGCCAGCAGATAGGAAATATTTCTTTGACTGTTTTGGCAGCTTAGCTTTACCTGCAGTTTCATTTCCTGTTCCATCCTGGGGTGTTCCAGTACTCTGCTTCACTGGTCCAACTGGTACTGAAGCATTCAGAAACCTGCCTCAACCTGGAGATTAATTTTGGTATCCCTTGCTGTATTAATTTCAGATTGTACTCCGTGAGCCTAAATACTTCAAATTTGTATTTTACTTTTCTTTTTTACCATAGTGTAAAATTGCTTCCCTCCCCGCTGCTGCCTTCTGTGACATTATCACAGATACATTTAGGATTATGATTTAAAACATAACTGTCTTCAGGCAGCTTGACTGTAGGATAAAAACAGTTTACTGAGCCCTATTTACTTCATTAGAGTGTGCTGTTTCTCAGTTAAACAAGTGAGCTAGCAAGAAATATTTTATATTTAAGGTAAAGTGGTTGCTAAGATCAACACAGACATTGACATTGGCTCAGATTAGGTTCCAAACAAGGAAATCATCATCTCTGGGAAGCTTCTGCCTGCAGCTTTCACTCCTGCAGGAGGTCACACAGAGACAAGTGCCTCATTTTTTAGAGGGCTGATAATATTATGATCACTGATAATGTTTCCTGTTAGCTGAGATAAAATCAGGTCTTTGGCTTTGGGATAAACTGAGTTTTGAAATTCAATCCTGATAAGCAGAGAGCTTTGCAGTGAGGCAGTGTGGGACTGACTGTGGGATGCTCAGAGGTGCAATATTTTCCCCTGATGTTGTTGTTTGTGTTTGATACTCTTTATAATACCACTTGTATCTCTGACTTCCATTTGTGATATGAATTAATCATTACTGACCTAGATATTGGACTCCAGCACTCACTAGTGTGGATATACCAGTTAAAAATTTCAGGTGGGTTATTCCAGTACAGGTTTTCCCCCTTTAGTGTTTTTCATTTTTCATTTGTTTTTGTCTAATTACCTTAGATTGTCTCCAAATATTCCTCATTGCCAAAAACCTCCAAGTTCATTGACAAATGAGGTGTTGAAAGCAAGTGATCTGCATCACAGAGTGAGACAGGGACCCTGATTTTGTAAACCAAATGGTAATACAGTTTAATTAGGCCAACAGAAAGAATTGAGATTTTTTTTACTGTAAAGGCTTTAGCATTTTAGTCAATCAGGACAAATATGAGACTTCAAAGTACCTGTGGGAATTTGAGGGGAAAGAGGAGGAGACAAAGGTTTGGACTAGCTCAGGAGCCTACCCTGAACTAATTTTCATTATTTGCTTTCCCCACAGTTCATGGCTATTTCTGATAACATCTTTATTAAGAATTCTAAATTAAAACCATTCAGAAACTTCCCAAAATAAGGTCTCCTTATTTTAAAAGGTCTCATTTCAAAGGTCCAGGATTCTGAACATTTTCCCTTGATGAATTTTGCCAACAAAATTCAAAATTGCATTCCTCTCAGGTTCAGTGCCTCGTACAGTAAAACATTCACACTTTCTCTCCCCACCACCCACTTGAGTGGTGACAGAACTACAACAACAAATTCCATCAAATCATGACAAGTCTACATTTAAATACAGATATAGACAAAATTCTTTCAGGGGTGTAGTTTAATTATGCATTTGGGCCTCTCAGAGTGATTATTGACAATTTTTTATTGTTGATAGTTTCTGCTTTGGGGTTTGTTGTTAGCTGTGATGGGTTGAAAGGAGATTTGGGTGGGTTTTTTTGCTCTTCTGTCAGATGTCTGCTCGACTCCTTGTGGTGTGAAACTTGGATTTTAGCCTCCACAGATTTGCACAGCAGACACAGATTTGTCACAGGGGCCACAGGAGCTGATTTCTCACATTATTGCTTCAGGGGAGGCAGGAATTCTCATGGGTTTGTGATTCTTCTCCTGCTTTCGGTCAGAAAAGCAGCGCTGCTCAAATGCTGTCGTGAGGGAAACAGAAACTGGTGCTGGGATATGATGGCATGGTGAAAACAGTGAGATTTTAATTAACAGCAGTGCTAATTAAAACAATCTTATTAATAATTGTTATAAATAATCATTAATTATTAATTGCTACAAGTGTAGCAGCTTGAGTGATAAGTATGAACATGAGGCAGAGTTTAGATTGTTACAATTCTGGGCTTCCACTGGATTTTCAGGTGTGATTGAACAGGTTGGCTTTGATAGGTAATGCATCACTGACTGTGATTTCTTATTGCCTGGTATTGGCTGATCCTTTATTGTCCTGTCTGTGCAGATGTGATCAATGTGGCAGTGTCCTAGGAGAGCTGAAACCAGGACAGTGACAGGAGGGCCAGAGCTGCCAATTTTCCCAATTGTTTCTTGTCTCTTATTGTCCTAAAATATTTTTGAGAAGGTGCCTGTATTCTTTGAAAGCATGGGCAAAATAAGGCTTAGTGTAGGGGATCAGGATACATTTTTTAATATTTTTTTAAAATACAAGAACTGGTCTCTTTTAATTCAAGTAGTTAACCACTGTGTCTTGCTGGTCTTTTTCTCGTGCTGAGAAACTGATTCACCTGAAGATGCTGAAAAACACCAGGGCAGAATGGAAAATGACCACTAAAGGTGTTTATTTGATCTGTGGAACACTTTGCATCAAGATGGTTTTGGTGCTAAGATTTCACATGAATCAAGTTCATAACAGAGAAATCCTTCAGTATCAGTGAAAAGTGCCTGACCACAAATTGGTGGAGGATCAAATTCATTTAATGAAATACCAATACATACCCAGCCTTTTTCTTAAGTTTTTTAGGCTCTTTGGCTACTGTCAAAGCAAAATATTTGGAATAAGTGGTCTTTGTTTGACACACTGGTGCTGCTCTTTAATCCCTCAAGACTTCAGCCTGCTTGTTTTGTAGGTTTTATTAAAAATAGTGTGGTCTTGTCATCACAAATTTTACACTGGGGAAAAAATCCCCACTCTCCTAGCATGTCTATGCTGATTTTGTTAATGTGCTCTTTTTGTTTCAGCTCCTTTCCTAATAAACACATTTTAATTTGTTCCTTGTAGCTGGCATGTTGGCCATCTCCCAGAATGACCATTTTCAGTGGTCTCCAAATGCCTATAGATCAAACATATATTTTGCTATTGTCCTTAAGTTTCCTCCAGCCTAATAAATACAAGGTAGTCTTTGCAAACCTGTTTTCTTTCAGTGGTAAATCACAAAAGGTCTGAAACAGATTAGGGATTTCTCATTTTTAATAGTGTGAGCTCCTTTGTGGAGGTTTGTCCACAAAAATTGAAAAAAATAGGTGTATAAATTTCCATTCATTTCCACATCTCTTGAGTACCTATTCAATGTTGGCCCATGCAGGAAAATCAGAATGAATTATGCACAGATGTTAAAAATGCCTGTGGGGTTGTCATGACCTATGCATATTTTTAGCCAGGCCCTTTGCTTTTTTAAGGCTTTCTGGTGGGCTTTATCCAGCAATCTAAACATAAAAACAAATGAAAAAGTTGCTCACTTCCCCTAGAAATCCTGTTTGCTGAACAGAAGCGTTCTTGCTGTCAAGGAAGCCAGCATGTAAAGTTTAAGTGGCAGATTAATGATGATAAAAATGGACTTTTGTCATCAGGCAAGGGATTTTCAGCTAAACCACAACATTTCCACTCAGTTTTATTACATTTAGCCCTTTTTATGATGCCCTTCCCCACCCTCTTTCTATCTTTGTGCCTGGAAGGTGCTGCATGGATTTTTGTTCCCTCTCTCCCCCAAGTCTGGCCCTGAGCATCCATCTCCTGTGGGTGAGGTGTCTGCATTTAGCTCTGGTAAAATTAAAAATAAACCCCCTGGCTGAAGGTTTCAGAAGTTTTGCTAAGTTAAGGGGTCTCTGAAAGTTTGCAGCCAGATTGACAGGTGAGAAAATGCACTGTGGTTTGGCTCTCTTGTGCTAAAATATTGTATTTTCCTGGAGTTTGCTGCAGTGATGGAAAGCTTTGTCACATAAATAATGCATTGATTTAGCTCAATTATTTGCTGTATCATTGCCTATGTGCTTAAGGAGTTATAGTTTACATATCTATTTTAAATAAAGCCTTTGAGAACAGCCATTAAGCTTTAGCATGAACAGTGGGGTGGGTTTATGTCAGAAGCTACAAATTATATCTTAAAAAAGTCTGACTAAATAACTTTAAGTGGTCTTTCTCTTTCTTGGGGAGTGCACACTATAACTTCTATGTAAGCAATGGCAGAATCTGTTGTAACTTAAACCTGTGCTGTGAATTTTATCCAAAATTGATAATTAAAAAAAAAAAAATCTGCTCTAGTTACAAGCAAAACAACCACCATGAGAAGGGAAAATGTTGCACTGAACACCGTATATGGAATTTTGTTTTTTCCTCCACTTGATCTCGTAAAACCCAGCTTTGAATAAGAGGCAACTGCATGACCCAGAACAAAATTAGATGATTTTAAATTTGAGGACAAGGAAGCCTTTATCTTCATATTACTATATTACAATTTCAATTTTTGTAAGTTCTGAAAAGTTTTTAACCTTATTTGGCATTTCTGAAACTTTGCATAGAGCATAGTTTAGACTTCTCTATTACAGTTACTCCAGCAAAGTAAAGGTGAATTAAAAATCAAGCCTGACACTCCAAATCTAAATTTTGGCATCAAAAGAAATAGTTTTATTTATTGCATTCAGTAGAAAAACATAAGCCAGGGTTTATGAAAAATCTCCTTATTTTTTCTTCAGATGTCAAAAAGCAAAGTGAGAGAGTGTCACCAAACTTCACAAATTTGTGTTTTTCTTCAGCAGAGTCTCCTCCACAAAGACAAAAGAGAAAGGTAATAAAAAGTAATTTACTGAATTGTCCAAGTTGCCCTTCTCTGAGGAATTAAAATATTCTCCAACTTTCCCCTTCTGTTTATATGATGCTATTTTAATTGCATGTCAGTGGCTTGGAAAAGGGTGGGTGACGAATTGCACCCACAGGAATGCTTGGCACATAATTTTTTTTGGACTTTCAATTTGATGCAGCTCACTTGAGGCAGTAAAGATGACATCTCTAGAAAAGGAGTGCATTACAGTCAACTTGATGGCACGATTATTAATCCCCAGTCAATCCTAGGACTTTCTGTGACAAACTAAATTTAATTTTTTTTTTTTTTAAGCAGCACCAAGCATTTGGTCTACCCTCTCTTTTCCTACCCAGGCCAAATATTTAAAGAGTACATTGAATTTTCAAGTGCTAAATAATCTGGCTAAAAATAGTACAGGTGAAATACAATTGCTGGATCTTTTATGAGAATTAAACACAAAAGAGAATATTTACTTGAGGTTTTTTTTAAGCAAGGGAGAATGAAATATTATGACTGAATTAGTAGGAATGATTATCTTCAAAACAGAGCAGTTGAACAGTTACAGTAAAGAATAAGGAAACCTGGATTTGTTTTTTGGTTTGTCCTCATGATTCAATATATTTTCAAGTACACAAAATTTAACCACTGTTGTCCTTTCATAGATATGTGTTTGGGGAGTGTGTTGGTTGGGTT
>VXBR01009997.1:26056-38126 GCA_013400215.1 Cisticola juncidis | reverse complement strand
TTTTTTTTTTTAATTTAATGAATATCTGTAACTTTAGGTCTTTTTATAATTTATTTTCTGGTAGGAGAAAAAAATTGATATTTTTTTACAGAACAAAGAGTAGGAAAACCCCACATTCTGGTCATCTAGCACTTCTGATTTCATCTGTTGAGTGATTAAAAAAAAATCTGTCAGTGATTATGGATGAGTTTAGAAAAAAAAGTGTATTTTCTTTAAACTGCTCTATACATCTCAAAATTTTAAACAGTGCTCATGAAGATAAAATCCCCAACATTGCTGATTCAAGGCTCTGCTATTTTGTATAAACATCCAGATTTGCTAATCTCTGTCTGACTCCTTTTCATGGCTGATCTTCATTTATGCACCTCTCCTTGGAGAGAAGACCAAGACAGGGAACTTTCACTTCTGGAATGAGTGAATCCCAGATCAGGCAATGATCCCATGATTTTTAAATTTTTTTATCCCGTTTATTTTTTTTGTTGTTTTTGCATTTCTTGGGCTGTGTTCAAACTCTGGATGTGTTTAAAAGTTTTTAAACCTCCTCATCTCACAATGGCCAGTGCACAGTCACCCCAGAATTTACTGTTTTCCCCAGCAAGGCAAAACAAGTGGGATTTATAATAATTTACCCACAAATGACTCACAGCAGTCAGATCTGAAGTACAAAAATAAATTAAAAATCAAACTCTGCTTCCTGCTGAGGGTGGGTTAAAGAACTTTTGTTTTGTCCCCATTAAGAGTGATCTCAGGAGAGGTGATTGACCTTTCTGATTCCATGGTTAGATATCTGGTCAACCCTCAGTCTGATAAGCAAGATCTAGACAGATATTATTATTATTATTATTATTATACACAGAACCACTCCCTTCTGAGCTGGAGGGACCCTCCAGCTGGAGGGATCATTGTGTCCCTCTCTTGAATGAATGGCCTGTAAGGGGATCAAAACTGCTGTTTGTGTGTCCTTCCATCTNTTATTATTATTATTATTATTATTATTATTATTATTATTATTATTATTATTATTATTATTATTATTATTATTATTATTATTATTATTATTATACAGAAATGTGCTAAAATCTTTCAGCTGGAATACAAGGGTGCTGTACTGATCCATGACTTCATTCCTACTTGCCCAAAAATCCTATAAAAATGTGAGATGTAAAGTCTGGCATGGGAGTTTCAAACTATTCAAAGTCTGCCAGGTGTATTCACCTGGGTTTGCACATTGATTGGGTTATTGTGGATTTTTTTTCCATAATCATACAACTTGGTGCTTTGGCAAAATAAAAGTAGCCAGGTTGGGATGGACAAATAGCAGGAAACACTTTTCATTTCTTGTCTGTCCCAGGAATCCTCTTTGGCAGAGGTCTGCTGTTCCTTCAGGGCTGTGTTGCTTGTTTAATGTTGTTGACTTGCAGCCACGTTATTGACAATAAACAAATTACAATCCAAAGTGAGGATTTACCAGAAGATATTTTATAGGTCTTAAAGGCAGCGCTGTCAGGAAGGATGATCTGGAAAAGAAAATTGTCTTTGTCCAGCTTCAGTGGTGGGAGTTTGTGAGGACTGAGCTGGTTAGTGCAAGCAGATGAGGCAGGATGCAGAAATTGAGCTGTCATTTCCCATTACTGCAGTGGGAGAGATGACCTGAGCCCTGTACAAAGATAATTTTGTTTCACTCTTAGCCTTGGCAAGGTTGGTGACTGAAAGCCAAACTTGATTTTTAGGTGAGGAGTCAATACAATGCAGGGCATGTGCTCTGGAATTAAATGCACAGGACAAATGAGGCTGAAGGGGAGGGAAGGAAGGAGAAAACCAGAAACTCTCTCACCCATTTTTGCTTCCCAATTTTATTGCTGATTTCTTCTCTCTCTGTTCTTTAAGTGGGTATCATTGTAAATACAAAAACAACAACAGCAGCAAGAAAAAAACCCTCCATTCAGGACCCAAAACAACTCCAAACCCTCTCAAAACAAAACACAACAAAACAAAACATCCCTTCCCTCCCCACAAGCTGGCAAAGGCTTCGGTGCTGCAGCTCTGCCAGGTTCTCAGGGGAAGGAAAACAAATCCAGTGACTCCTAACAGTGAGGAAATGGTCCTTTGACCATTGCTTTTGGAAATTAAAACATGGCCTGACTTTTCTCCAGCTGCTGCTGGATATTTGAGCTGTCAGCCTTCCAGTGTTCATTCAGCACAGGTTTTCAGGGAGGCACAGAATGTCACAGCTCAGGGATGGTCAATCCTTGATACCAGGAGTGCTTGGAACAGGTAACACCTTCCACTGCAAAAGAGGAGCTCAAAATGACCTTCCTTACACTGATTTTATGGGTCTGTTACCTCCTGTGGGGGCACTTCTTGTTAATATGGTGAGCTCAGAATCAGATCAGACACTCCTGTTTAGAGGATAATAGCATTTTGGTAACTCTTTTTTTGCCTATTTTTTGGTTTTGTCTGGTTTTTAGTAAAAATGGGAAATTAACACTTCGGTAATCCTTAATCCTCTTTAGATTTAATTCAGTCCTCACTGGTAAATCTACTTTATTGGAGGTGATTATGATATGAATCCTGCAGGGCAGTGTTTGTCCTTTCTTGCTTATGCCTTGTAGAACATTTAGGGCACAGATTCACACAGCAGCTCCCTCTCATACAAATCTTTACTGATTAAATTCATGTACTTGCTCAGATTTGCTTTATGACTCAGAGTTAAATATATACCAGAATATTAGTGGACCAAATATTAGTGGACCAAATATTAGTGGACCAATACCAGAATTGGGACCAAATATTAGTCCCAGACACCCTGGCAGTAAAGCAACATTTAGAGGTGTGATTCCTGTTTTAAAGAGTTCATGTCCTGATTCTGACTTGTGCTCCCTATAAATCCAGGGGAAAGGTGATCCAATAGTGAATTCTCTGGGCACAGAGTCTGATTTAGGAGAACATTTGATCATTTGAATTTGGAAGCAAAAGGTGGGGAAAAACACAGTAGCTCTTCATGAGGGAGGAAACTGTGGGAGTCAAAACTTAATCTGTTCACATTTTCTGTGGAAAAACAGTTCAGAGATAAACAGGGCCAATTTTTATGACTGCCTGTATGGAATTTTATCTTGATCTTTCCAGCCCTCTGCATGCCCTGTGTTGGGAGCTGCACACAATCCTCAATTTTCTTTCACTATGCCAATGCTGTATTACACTTCAGTGATGTATTACTCTTGCCCTGTGCAGGTCTTAAAACAATTTTCCCCTCCCTGTATGAATCTTCACCTGTATTGTTTTATTCCATAAAGGCTTTTACTTAACAGCAGAAAAGAGCTGTGTAATCTCTCCACTCTCTAGCATAAATATATTTATTGGGTTTTTTCCAGTTAATTTTTATAACAAATCCTTTTTTTTTTTTTTTTTTTTTTTTTTTTTTTTTTTGCATATCAGCTTGTAAACTGATAACAGCAATGTCTTTGAAAATAAAATCAAGGGGATATTAATTTCTGCTAAATATTCTACTTAATCCAGCAGGCAGGTGATTTTTTTTTTCTGTCATTAGAAAGGCTCTGTCTTAACTTCAGAATGATCAAACAATTGTCATCTAAATACTTTCCTAATTTAATCATATTTATTGTGAAGGGGGGCTGAGGGGATGAGGTTTGGTAGGTTTTTTTTTAATTTTATTCTGCTCAACAATTTCTTTAACTTCTATGAGGGACAAATTGAGTTATGAGCACTGTAGCCTCCAGCTGGTGTGTGAATGATGCTATCAGACTGGACTGAGCTGCTGATTTCATTGTCTAGATAAATGTTTGTCTGGCATTGGGACCTAACAGGAAGGACAGCACACAAAACCCTCTCTGCTTAGTGCCTGTGAATGCATTTTTTTTCTGCTAAAACAAATAGATCACAAAATTGCTGCAACTTTATTTTTTTAATAGAAGGCAGCCATTACTTTTGTAATCAAGGCCATAAAAAGCAGGTATGTTTAAAACTCAGGATTTTGAGATTGGTGAGTGGAATATCTGTGATTAACAGAGGGTGACATTTCATTGGTAGTGGAGAGGCTTGATGAATTTGACAAGAACATAAAAATGCAGCCTCTGGATTACTTTTAGTGGTGCATTTTTTTTTTTTTTTTCTGGTGATGGGGTTTTGGTGGCTTTTGTTTGGGGTTTTTTGAAAGTGATTGATTGTAATATTTTTACAACAGTAACCTCTGTGGAGTCTTTTTGGGGAAAGGCTGCTTTGATGGTCTGCTCATGCACAACCATAGCTTCTGTTTAACTCTACAGTAACTTAAAGGGAAGAATGCACAACTTAGCATTGACTGAGCATTATTGGAAGTTTTCCATGGACTGTGAGGGTGCCAGGATTTCACACACAAAGTTGAACAACACTTATAAAACACTCAAACTTTGTCCCAAGACAAAGAGATTTCTCTTCAATGACAAAAATCTTCATTAACGCAGAGTGAAGGTAGCAGCTTCCTTCTTCCAGTCCTTCCAGACCTTCAGCTTGAGGGAATTCAGTGACCTGACCAGTCTGCAGCCTTAGTCTCCAGCTGAACAGAGTTTTTGATTAAATTGGCTGTGTGAGGTCCATCTGCACTGCATGAATGAGAGATTAGGTGGGTGGAAGGGTTAATTGTGTGAAGGTTGTTGTTTGAGGTGACCAGACTGTCCAGTGATGGAGACTGGAGTGTGACCAAAAGTTCTGTGAGTACCCTGAGAGCACATTTGACTGCAGCATTCTGCTGGGGGGCAAAGTTCAGGTGCAATTAGGCTGGTTTGTAAGATCAGGGATGTGTGTGTTTGGAATGGAGAACAGAAAACATCAGAGGATAAAACTGCCTTAGTTGTGGAGTTAATAACCTTTTGTAAAGTCAGGGTAGGACTAAATAAGTACTGATTGCTGTGGTGTCAGATAACCACGTGTATGTGATCCTATATTCACTGGGACATTGCTCAGAGCCACGCTGCCCTTTGAGCTGGGACAGGGGGAGCAGTTCACTCAGAAATCAGCAGTGAATGTCAGGCTTATCCATCTGCAGGATAACCAAGAGCTCTGGCTGAATTTAGTCGTGTTTCCTTTATTTAGTTGCAATTTCTTGCAGGCTTGCAGTCGGACAGTACATACATGCGTACATTACATACAAGTGAAGGACATTTCTGATTTCCCCCTTCCCACTGCTATTGTGAAAGTTAAAAACGGAGATTATGGTCATTCACTGCAGGGCAGTGGTAGGAGTAAGAAATTCTCAGACACACCCTGCATTCAAAGTGTGGCTGTTTGAATCCATGGTCATTCCTGTAGATGTAAGCATGAAAAACACTTTGTCCCCCAGCATCAGCCATAAAACTCACACAACACCTTCAGCTTCAGCCATTTTTCAGTAAGAGTGAACTCTTAACAGGCTGGAAATGGCTTTTATGTGCCTGTTTGCTGTGGAAGGACACAGACTTGCAGCTGCTCTTTCCAAGTTCCCAGGCAAACCAAGCAAAGCTCTACAAGGAACTCATCTGTGTGTTGAGGAGCTCAGTTCAAGACACCCCTCTTCTAAAGGCTTCTGTTCCTCAGGTCTCTGGAAAAAAAACAAGAAAAAGGGCTTTTTCTTGTTTCTTTTTCTGCCCTGTGGCCCAGACCCAGACTGATTATGGGGCACTGGAGCAGAGAACATCCCAGGGACTGGGTCCCACTGGGCTCTGAGCATTAATCTTGGATTTGCCAGGTGGTTGTTACATGGTGGTCTGCTCTCCTGTGGGACTGTCTGCTGTGGTTAATAAAAAAGTGAAGAAGGCAGCCTGTTCTATTCTTCATACCCTTTTCTGCAGATTTTTGGTTGTCCAAACAGCTGGGAATGCCTTGCAGGGCTGTATGGGGAAGGATGAGCAGCTAGCAGTGATCAGAGGAATGAGGAAATCTGGTCCTGACTGTCCTGACCATGGACAAGACAGATCCTGGCAGGTTAGGGAGAAGGTCAGGAAGGAGCAAAGCTTACAGGTAGAAAGAATTGTTGACCTGAGAAATGTGTGCCCTCCACTTGCCCCTACCCCCTTCAAATTCTCCTATAGCAATACTTGGAAAAATTCTTCAATTCTGCTTGCAGCTCTTCTGAAAGAATCATAATTTTTTTGGTTTGACCAGGTCCAGTTCAGTAATTTCAGTGAGGTAAGGAGCCTTGTTCAGTTATCATCTGCTTGCATTTAAAAAGATGTGGTTATTGGGAATTAGGGATACTGACAAAAAGGGTGTGGAAAAGGCTGTGCCTTCCACAGTAACAAATTTACAATGATTGTGCCATTGTTTGTGCCTTGTGCCATTATTTTTGTTGAAGAAAACTACACAGCAAATATCTGTGACAGTGATTAAATATCCTCAGTTTGTGTGTATACCTGGATGAGTGAGAGGCACAGCTGTACTTCTAGGATGACTCAAAAACCTGGCTGAGAGAGCAGTTATGGATTAAGAGTGCAAGATTTGTGTGAGACTGTGGTTTGTGTGTCTTGGAAATTCAGTGAGAGTACCTTGTAAGAGTACCACAGCTACTAACCTACACAGGGAGGCTCAGCTAACTCCTGAATTTTTTATTTCTTCCTGTTTGCTTTCCTGGAACTTTTAGCTGAGTCTGTCATCAGGCTGAATATGTGAGCCAGACTCTTCCATCAGATCACATGTTGGTGTTATAATTTTGTTTTTTCTTTTATATATATATATGAGAGGCAGCTTGGAAATCTGACAGTTTCTCTTAATTGAGCTGTTCCTCCCAAAATCATTTGGATTAAATCTAGAAAATTGATACTTGCTGAAAACTTAAGGAAACGTTATAGGAAGGAAATCCTTTTATGTGTACAATCTCTAGGTTTTCTCCTGTCTTAAGGGGGAATGTGAAGAAGAAAAAAATCAAGGTTCCACAGCCAATATATCTTTGTTTGGGTTGAGAAATTGAGAAAGATCCTTTCTCAGCTTTGAAGTGAACAGGATAATTTGTCTGTTTCTTGCTATAACTCTTCCTATTCATTTCCTGCCTCTGTGTAACCAAAAAGGCTGTCAGTGACGGGGTGACCCTTAGGTGTAAGAAGACCAGATTAGCAAAAGACTCTAAATAACAAAAATAAACAATCCCTAAGCTCCAGAATTAAGGCTTTCCTCTTCAGGTAGAATACCAACACTGTATTTTGCTCCCAACATGTTACCTGGAGCACTGCATGCCCAGTGGAAGGATGGCACTGCAAAGGAAAGGAAATCACCCTCCAGTCCCTGACAGCTCAGTGGCGTTGGCCAAAACCCCCCAAAAAACTGGTACAAGCAAATTTTTATGTACTTATGGTCTGCTGTTAGCAGACTCTTGTTTAGAAGATGTTCTCTCTTTTGGTTAACCCAGAATTCATGTCTATAATTTTAAGCATCATTTACTAACTCTGGTATCCATATAAAACCCTTGCTTCCTTTTAAAGCTGGCAAATCACATCAGCTTTCTGAAATGGTTTTTGAAGCCATCCCAAACTCTACTGTGCATTATCAAATCCATTTTAATTAAAGCTCAGTTTCAGTTGATAGCTTCAAGCCTCGAGCTCCATAACTCAATTCTTCTCTCAACCATGTTGAACAGACTCGTGCTGAATTTTGAGCTTAATATAAATCTGCTCAGAGATTTTTCTGAAGCTGTTCAGAGAGTGTTTCTTACCTGGCACAATTTAAAAGTGAAAGGAATCTCGAGCTCTTACATGGCTGAAACAACTTTGCTAAAAGAAATACACTCTGATATCCATAATGATTTGTGGCCCCATCAATATTGCAATTTTTCAGAGAGGAGTGCTGGAGAGATGTGATGGGTTTAAGTTCACAATCAGGCAGAAACACCAATTTATGTAATGGTTTCACATTTGCCAATTCTTCTTTACCAAATTTAGTGTAGTGGTTTGAGTGTCTCCCAGAATCATCTGCTCCTTTTCCTGCTGTGAGATAGGATTAGGAGAAAAGCAAAGCAGGGCCAAACTTAAAATGTACAAAGATAAATTTATTAACAAATACTAAAAGAAGAGAATGAGAATCAAAATGAAACCTTCAAAAAGCTTCTTCTCCCCCCACAACTCTTCACTTTCCCACTGACAACATAAAGAGACAAAACCTGTGATTTTTCAGTCAGTTTCACCACTTTTAAATAGTTTTTCATCAGTTCTTAGGGAGAGGAACCTCTCTTAGAATTCCCCTGGAGACATCACCACAAGAAACAGTCCCCTGGTGGCTCCCATGTCACAAATCTGCAGCTGCCCAGGGAATTCTGCAAACTGAAATCCCTCTCATTTAGCAGCTTTTTCACAACTGCCTATGGGCCACATCAGCTTTTTTAAGGTACAGTTTAGGATGACTATTCTAGTATAAAATGAAGATTCTCCTCATCTATCTCCAAAATCATCTTCATCTCAAGAAACAGAGGTTTTATTTTCTCCTCTTCCCTAGGGCAGAGGGCATCTCTTTATCTTCCTCTATTCCAAATTCCCCATTGGATCACAGCTCTATCAGTCCATGGTTGTGACTGGAACTTGATGCAGAGCACTCTGCAAGTCACAGGGATATTTTAGTCCATTCCCCTCAGGCTGAGAATGGAAAGATTCTCTCCTCACTTCCTTGTTCAGCCACCACAGGAGGACAGGCTGGTATTCAGAGGGAGCTGGAGATGCTGGAGAAAAGGGAGGGATGCAGGACATTGGGACAGAGAAGTGCCAGGTCCAGTCCCCAGGGTGGGGTCTCCCTGCAGGGCAGCATCCTCTGGGCAGGGAAGCACCTTTGGAGAGCAGGGCACAGGGGCTCTATAAAAGAATATAAATATAAATATAAATATAAATATAAATATAAATATAAATAAGTTTATTTGAGTCTTCAGAGTTCTGACTCCTCTGTTAACCTTTTCAAACTCAAGCATAATATAATAATAATAATAATAATAATAATCTACCCTTAAACTTCAGCCTCTTTCTAAATAAGCCCATGATCAGGATGGCAGCCTGGTGAAATAACTGCATCAGTTCTTTAGCCTGTGGAATGGAACAAGTTATATGTTGGAAATAAATGTACCTGCACAGCCTATTTCTGCTGAGATTACTCACACACCAGTTACTGTGCTGATTCATTCTGTGGAATTATTTTCAGAATGCCAGAACTGAGGAAAAAATGGGTTTTCTTCTGCAAGTAGAGGAAAATATAAACTGATGGGAACTCTCTTTTAAAAGTTGTTTTTATAGAATACATTTAGGGACTAATTCTCCTCAGCAACTAAAAAGTCTCTCACAAATACACTTCTGTCTTTTAGCCGTTTAAGAATGGTAAAATCCTATATGTGCTGGCTAATTATTATTAAATTCTCTTAGTAGTTGTGAGCTTTTATGTCACTAGGTAAAAAAACGCCTTAAACCTGAATTTATGTAAGGTATTTACCCCACCATAAACATGTGCATTCTATCAATATTTTTAAGATTTGTATTGTTTATTGTTAAACGACACTTTTTCAATTAGGATTTGTTTTACTTAGAATGTGTGGAAATAGTTTTAAGGAAAGCAGGTGAAATTTTGTCAGATCATATCCACATTTAGAAATGTTTTGCCAATCCAGCTGATTATCATGGTTTGAAAGAGGATCCTGGCCAGATTAACCTCTTGTAGTGCTTTCCTAATGCCAGTGGAGTTGCAGCAGAAAGGGGTAATTCTACAGATTTTATATTGCTGTTAATCAAAGGCCTGGCTGAGTCAGGCTTTCAGCATTAAGTGAAATAAAAATAATAAATAATAAATTAATAATAAATCATAAGTGAATAAAAATTCCCTGTAAACCCAGAGGAGATCAGCCCATAAATCTGCAGCCCTGTTGTCCAGTCTGTAGTGTCACCTGTGGCTTCTTCCCTTTGGCTCTGGCCAAAAAAAAAAAATACCTTGGTCTTCTCCTTTTACTGAGTTGTGCCAGGATGTGCTCATTTTTTTCAAGCAGAATCCTCAGTTCTGATAACTGGGTGGAGATGTGGCCCAGCAGAGGGCTGGAGCTGTGAATATTTCAGGGATGTCTGTAAGAGTTTATTTAGTTTTCCCCTGTCTGAAATCAAAAATTGCAGATTTCAGTGCTCTGAATTCTGAGGGACAGGCACAGGGAGCCTGGGCACTGGGATTAATCCTTCCTGACCAGCCTCTCTTTCCTGTTTATGGAAAAGGTTTCAAAAAATCTAGACAGAGCCTGAGATCTTAATTTGATTACTGTAATAAACGCCAATCACTCACTTTTTTGATTTTTGGCAATTTAATAAAAAGAAAAGAAATGGTTAAAAAAATTAATACAAATACAATGATAAAAGTTAAACCATTTAGAGCAGGACAATTTATGAGACAATAAAAGACAAAGAAAGACAGCCCGGGCTGTGCCCCCATCCTGTCCCAGACAAAGGCTGGTCCGGGGAAGGCAAAGGCTAGGGAGAAAATTCTTTCTTTTTAGGATGGTCTTTATGAATATGCATTTTTATTTAAAACAAGTAATTTCTTCTGTTTCTTGTCACAAAAGAGTTGTTAAGTCCTAGACACCAGGGAGTCTGTCGGAGCTTGGGAAAAGTTTCTTTTCTGTTGATAAGGAAGCCATAAATTCTTCTTCACTAGAAGATTCAGGATTTCCTGCAAACTGTTATCTCTGTGAAGAATTTCTTCTCTCTTTCTTGAGCTAAAAGAATATCACACACACAGCCTCTATTTTAATTACTAGCACTTATTGTTAATTAAAAACTACATTCACTATATTATTCAAATGTTAATACAGCATAACTTTTCTACCTAGCATATTCCATATAATAAATATCTGCCTAGAGCCACACAATGTGACTTTTTCACAATTACATTTGATAGATCCCTTGGCAATATTCACCAATAAAGTTGCCTTGCTAGAAAAGCATCTCAAATAAGCAGCACAAACAAGTTGGTATCTTTAAGCAATGATTTTGTGCTGTGTGGAAAAGAACATTTGCTCTTTGGAAACCTGATCAAAAAGACTTCCATTGTTTCATTCCAAGAATTATTTGGCAGAAGTGTTTTTCTTTCTTCCTCTCTCTCTCTATATATATCTAATTATTCATCTCAGTGAAACTAAAGGTATTAAATGGAAAGGCATTTTAGGTATGTGAGCAGGAGGGAAACCACACAGGCTGCTGCATCATCCCCAGCTGCACTCAGGGACCAAGATAATTTTCTTTTTTTTTTTTTATCCAGTTAAAAAAGTACCTCTCCCCCAGCAGCAGCTAAATTCAGTTATGCTCAATAACATTTGTTTCCCACATGAGCTCTCTCCAACACTTGGGATAGGCTCAGATGCATTTCTGAGTACAGCCCCAGCAGCTAACAGCTATTTTGTACATAAATATACAATTTTTAAACTATACATTCCTGTATTTTCTCCCTGTCCCTCCTATTGGAATACTTATAAACATGACTTTTAACTTGTTTCTGACAGCAACTAAAGACAATTTCCAAACTATTTCACTTTTTTTTTTTTTTTTTCCCACCAGGACACCCTGGTTTGAAGTGTTGCTGAAAGCAGAATTCTAAACAGAAAGACAAAGGGGCCTTTTCATCTCACAAAACCTTTTGTAAATATAAACTATTTTCATAAACACAGATGTATTTTCTCATCTATTACACCTGATGGTTGTTCTTCAGCAATGAAAATATAAATACTTCAAAAAGTGGACAGCGGCAGGTATCTTAGTTATTTAGGATTAAATGCATCTTCCACTATCAGATTAAAGTTCCTCCCACAGTTTCATATTTATTTTTCTGTTGCACTTATCAAATGCTCTTAAAAAATAAAGCCACTCCAAGGCTGAGATTTATTAGAGCTGTGCATTGTTAATCACAACTTTTGCCACTAATTCTACTCAGAACTCCTGTAATGAATCAAAATTTAGGGTTACTCATGTCCAAAGTTATATTTCAGATCCTGGTTTTAGTGTCAGCTGCCTGTAAGAGGAAATCCAGAAATACTGGTAGGAGAGGGTTTTGTTGGGTGGTTGCCTTTATTTTTTTTGGTGGTTTTTTTTTTCTTTCTTTTTTT
>VXBR01009997.1:0-20822 GCA_013400215.1 Cisticola juncidis | reverse complement strand
TTTTTTTTTTTTTTACCATTTGGCAACTGCTGCCATTGATTAGGAACACAATGCAGTTGAGATTCAACAAAGGAAACAAAGAGGAGGTGTTAAAATGAAATATTCTGAATATTAGAAAAGGCACATCTGCACCTTTTAGGGTAATCACTTATTTATTGGATCTTTTCTTCCTGGAGTCCCAAGTTCCTGATAGCTGTAGGAAATTCAGCTCATAGAACTCCTTACTAGATTTTTCTCTCATTTCTCAGAAATTGTGCTTTTATCCACCAAATGTTACAGGTTTTCTCTGTTGCACTCCATTATCTGTGTTTACAAGCAGATGCTGCAGTTCAGAACAGCCTGAGGTGTAATTTCCTTGAGAAAAACCCACCAGTGCTGTCCTTTAAAGTCTGGTAAATGTTCTGTACAAAGCTATTGCCAGTTTTCCTGCCTGAATTAACATTTTGGAAACGTGAAGCAAAGACATAAATATCACACCAATGGGGCACATAATCTTCAGGAAATTATTACAGTCATACTGAGATTCCTCACAGATTCATCCTCTGAGTGCTCTCTTGTTATTTGGGGTGAAGCTGATGAATTGCTGGATCACTAAGTTGTGCTTGTTTGGAGTATTCCTCTACCTGGTTACATTTTTTTCCCCTCACTGTATACTGACTGCAATCTTTTTCAATTTATTTATAGCCAGATTTGTGACAAAACCTCTTCACATTCATGTGTTCATGTCTTTTTTTAATTTTCCTGTAATGCTGCAGAGATTGCATCTGGGGGATGTGCCCGTGGTGCATTTATGTATTGTTTTCTCTTTTTTTCTTACTCTTCTTCCCCTTTTTTAATCTTTCCACCTGTTATATCTGTGAATAGCCAGTAAAAGCCCCAACCCAAACTCAAGAACAAAATGTCACATAAATATTTAAAATATTCTTGTATTGAGCAGTAAAAAGGAAATCAAAGTTGAATGGAAAGGAAGGAAAGCAGATCTTAGGCTGTTTTAGTCTTATGGGGAGGAACTATCACTTTCAAAATAAAATATTTTCAAGTTTCAGCACTTGAGATAATTATTTAATGAAAATAAAAAACCTAGGTATTTTTTAAGAATATTTTTACTGACCAGTAAAGGAAATATCACTACCTGGACTGGGAAAACAGGGTGATTGTGCTCCACGCTGTCAATTTTTTTTTTTGGAAAAGTGGATTTTCCAGTGTCCTGATTTGATAAAAAGTGTAAAGATAAAAGAATAGCAGATGCTCCAGTGGGATGCAGGCTGTTTTGGGAGACCTTTGAGTCTGCTTGCCCACAGTGGAGAACACCAAATTCATGGGACAGAAGGGGAGAAGTAGGAAGGGAACTCAGCCAAGATGTAAGACATCTCTTTGTCCAAAGGAGAATTTGGAAACTGTTGGCACCTTGGGCACTGAGAATTCCAGGCTTTCTGTGCTGACAGGCACTGACCCCCTAGAAAATTCTGCATTTGACCTGAGGATGTGGAACAGGCTCCCAAAATTGAGTGACAGCACTGGGTAGTTTGAATAGAAATGTGCAATATCACATGGTGGAAAATTTAGAGTTTAAGGTTTTAGAGTTTAAGGTTTTAGAATATAGTAATATATATATTAAACAAGATGGAGGATTTAAGGTAGAGGCTGAGTCCTTCTCTTTCACCTTCTTCATGCTTCTGGGTGATATTTTGTAATTGTGTAGAGAAGTCTGCATTGTGGGTCACAGGTGTTTGGTTATTGGGTTAAAAGTAAAAATAATTTAGGTGTCATTTCATAATTGGACAGTTTATCCTTAAAAGGCCTCGTAGAGAGAGAGATAGGGTCCATTCTGTCATGGAATGTGTGAACTTTAGATTTCCTTTTGAGCAATAAGAACAGGTGAGGAGGTTCAGTCAAAATGAGATTCCATGAAAGGGTGATTGTGTTTTCAGCAGTGACTTGCACCAGAAATAGTCCCCAAAAGATCATGGTTTTCTCACAGTTTGCAAAACTTCAAGTCTTCAAGAAGCAGATTGAAGACAAATAAACAACCAGAAATGTAAATATCAGGATAGAAGGGCAGAGCCACAACTGATCCAGATCTATTTAAACTTTATTGATTTTTTTTTTCCCTGAGCTGAGGATGTGGACCATTATATTTAACATCCATTAGTGGTGTATTTAAACAAAACTAAAAAACCCCTTGTAAACATGATTATAGTTTCTTAAATTTCAGCTCCCTCAGCATTTTCTTATTTTTATGCATTTGATGCACCTCTGTTTTATCAATGCCCTTCCTGTGATATTTTAATAGACTTCAGGGCACTGCTGAAGGGGAAGGCAGCTGCCTTTGGAAAGCATTCCAAAAAATCTGAGCAGGTTTAAGGCTTCACAGTGCTGCCTAAAACTGCAAACAGCAGTTCTGCTGCAAAGCTCAAAGGTTCAGATTTCTCAGCTGTATTATGAGATTTGTTAACATTTAAAAAGTTAAAAAGACCTTTCTCTTTGCATCAGCCTCAGAGTTGAAGGACAATTTTTGTGCTGTTCCCCAGAACATCTGGCACTGCCACAGTCAGCAAATTGTGCTGAATGGTAGCACTATAATTTTCCATTATAGATGAACCACTGTTTTGAAACTTATCCATAAATTTAGCCATCAAATCCATACTCAGGCACACAAATAAGGGTGACCTGAGGTTCAGGACAGGAAAAGAAGACTGGAGGTCAGATTTGCTTTACACATAATGAGTTTTGAGCAGCATTGTGATCTATCTTAATCAATCAGTACTCAGAGTTTGTGGGGTTTGTCATAAACTGTGAAGTTTAACCAGGAGGGTGAGTTACAATTTGT
This sequence comes from Cisticola juncidis, assembly GCA_013400215.1. Lineage (NCBI taxonomy): Eukaryota > Metazoa > Chordata > Aves > Passeriformes > Cisticolidae > Cisticola > Cisticola juncidis. The sequence continues at coordinate 17,992 of VXBR01009997.1, read as the reverse complement.
CCAAGAGGGGAGTACCAGGAAAAAGGGTCTGGATAAAACCTATGAAAAAGCTGAATTTTCTAATCTTCTAGCAAGAGACTTTGCAGACTGAAAAATCTGCAGAAGAGAAAAGAAACTGCTAGATACGAGTTGGTTAGCTTAAAGAACGGCAAAAGTGAAAAGGGAGCAGAATGAATGGTGATTATGGACACGTTAAAAAGTAATAAAAGGGAATTATTTGAATTATTATAGCTGGAGGGGTAATTTAGGTCTAAGGCCATCCAAGGAGGAAGGAATTATGTGCAGAAAAATCTGTTTACTGGGAAAGAAACCATGCACAGCACAAAGAAACCTAAACAACTAAGAGAAGATTTCTCAAAGTGCAAGGGATAGGACTGGGGAAATATTTGAGGCAGATCACTAAAAGATGGTTTTATTAAATCCCCACTATATCCATGCATTTTTTTGAAGTGTGTATAACAATGACAAGGTTTTTGCAACCTCTGCAGTCCTTGGATCAGTTTGTGTCAAATATTCTGTACTTCCAAACAGGGGATCTGTAAACCTGCACTGCCAGCAGAGCTGCTTGTTTGAGGAAAAAATAGGTTTAAATACCAGGGTGGATCTGGGGCTCAGCAGAGGTTCTCTCAGATGGGTTTTCAGGTACAGTTTCCAAATCCCTCAAAAGCCAAAGGTTTATGTTCTTTGTGAGCCAGGAGAATGGAGGCAGTGCAGGATCTCAGGGACAAGGAGCTCCAGCTCCACAGTGTGCATTCAGCTGTGTAACCCATCAGAAATTTCCAGAGAAAACCTCAGATGTGAGTATGAGGGGCAAGAATAATTCATTTCTCTGTAACATTCAGCTTTAAACTTAATTTTTTTTTCTTTTTTCCTTTTTTTCTTTTTTTTTCTTTTTTTTTTTCTTTTTTTCCCCCTTAGTGATAAACGACTTGTAATTCTCCAGGTCATGAGTTAATCAGATGTTGTCAAAGGACTGCTGGAAAAATCCCCCCAGCTAGTTCTGAGACAGGTTTGTGTAAAATAAATAGAAATTCTTCAGGTGACACCTGGCAGATGCTGTGCATTGTGAAAGAGGCACATGGATGGCTCAACAGAGGTCCATGAGTTGTCCTGGTTTCTTCAGACTCATTATGTATTTCAGGCTATAATTTAGTGGCAGATTTACCTTCCCCACTGCAGAAATACTTTTCTCTGTATGAACTTTTATGTAATTCATGTGAAGCTTACTGATTCTGATTTGTGAAACTTAAAATCAAATCCTGTGTGTATTTTATTTCTGTGCTACTGTGCTTTTGTACCAAGAATGTGTTTAGATTTAGGGAATTCTATACAAAATTTATATAAAAGTGATGAGTACATACTCATGCATGATAGGCAAACAACTACAATTATAAGCATGATATTGCCATTTATTGCAGGTTCTTCATGGGATTTTCCATTTACCTCTTTTCTTTATCTTTTTCCTGTGGGTGGGAATTCTCTGTAAGCACTTCTCTACTCAGAGAAGTTGACAATCACGGCAAAATAAATTCCCTGAATAAATTCTTACTCGGATTCTGATGCATTCATAAGTTTATTTTGCAGTAGTTATCTTGAAATGATGGTGCTTTGCTTGTGACAATTTGCCCACAGGGCTGAAAAATTCCGATGTAGCTGAAGCAATTTTGGAAGAGCATCTCCTTTGGAGATAAAGTGCATGAAGTACCCATTTTGTAGCAGCTGCTGTGGGGGAGAGCAGTGGCCAGGACTGGGGGTTTCAAGGCAGAAGCTTTTGGAAGCAGAACACCAAATAATTTTTGTGCTTGGGTTTGTTTTGTACAGTGGGGAACAAAAAATCATTGGCAGCAATTACCACCAGAAATGTTATAGACTGGAAAACTTGCCCTGAACTAAAAAAAATCCCAAATTTCTACTTTCTAAAGATTTTTTTTTTAATATTATCTAGCTGCCTACCTTGTTGCAATACCTATCTTCCTCATTACTATAAAATTTACAATATCTTGACCTGCAGCAGCTATTATTTTAAACTCTAAATATCCTGATTTTTCAGTACATGGTAATTTCTCACTTATGGCAAAATCACAGCAGGTAAAGCCTAAATGGGAGACTCCAAAATACTCCAAATATTGGGGAATATTCTACTTTGTTTTGAATAAGTCTTAGTTTTCAATTTGTTTAATAATAGTTTGGCTTCTTTTTGCATACTTAAATAAGATTCTGTTTATAAAGTTATTTGGTGAGTTGTCTTCTGTCAAGCTCTTGTTGAAGTTTTTCATTCATCCATTACTCAGTATTCAGGGTTAAATGATAAGCATCATTTCAATGAATTTTCATTCATTTTCTGGAATTATAAAATCAAGATTGCTTATGCTATGTGGTACTTTCCTAGGGGGAAAAAATAAATAAAAAGGCACCTTTTCCTGATTTCTTCATGCTCAGAAAAAAATTCTTAAACTGAAGGAAGGGGTTATCAAAACTTCAATCTGGACAGCTTCTCATGGACATCCTGGGGAAATACTGGTTGTCCACTCAGTCCTTGAGGGAAGCCTGAAACTGCTCAGGGTTTGCAGCCTCCCAGATGTGGAATTTGCTGAGCTGAGGTTTTTTCTCTGCTCCCTTGCATAGTATGAAGCTNCAGGTGCCCTTGAGTCTAAGTCAGGCTTGAAGAGGTTGTTTTTGTTGATAAGGAAGCCATAAATCCCCCTCTCTCTGGAAAATTTAGGGGTTTCTGTAATTGTTATATCTGTGTGAAGAATTTCTTGGTTATCTTCTCTTTCTCTTGAGCTAAAAAGAATCTCACACACATAGTTCTTATTTTTGTTTGCTACAACATATTGTTAATTACAAAACTACATTCACCATATTATTCAAATGTTAATACAGCATAACTTTTCAATCTAGCATAATACATATAGTAAATATTTGCTTAGAGTCATATTCTATGCCTTTTTCACACTTTTTATTCCATATACAGCCAGCAAAGCCTAGCTGGAGCCCTGCTGGGGTGATCTCAATGATTTTCCCAGGGCTCAAGGTATGTGACGATCAACTCTATAATTGTTTCTCACTAATTGCCTCTCTCACCCACCCTTATTTTCAGCTCTCATTTGTCTCTCCCTTTTGTGCTAATTTTCCATTTTTTTTCCTGTGCTCGTTCCTAAATGGCAAAACCAGAATCAGGCTGCTCCCAGGCTCCTCTTGCTGCATCCCAAAATGTTGTGTTCAGCTGGGGCTGCCTGTGCTGCCTCTGTGTCTTTATCTGCAGAGCACATCCCGGGCTGAGCGTGCTGCTGCCATGTTATTAATGCTGCTCTAATTAGGCCGATCAGTTTTAATTAGCACACTGTCATGTAACAATCTCATAAAGCACTTTGTGTGAGAAAATTGATCTGGCTCTAATGCTAATTAGTTTGCTAGGCTCCCTACCTTGTAAATGGGAATTGATTGCTTCCTTCAAGCCCTCCTTCTTTCCTATTCAATAATTCTCCCATAAACTCTGTATTCTCTTCCCCCCCCCCCTCCTCACGTGAGTTTTTTTTTGTTCTCTCCATGTCTCTCTCAATTAATTCTGAGCATAACCCCATCTCTAGTGTAACCTGAAAAGAACAGGGCTTTATCACTTCTCAGAGAGGGCCTTCCTCAGTTATTTTTTTCCCCTCTCAGTTTGTGTTTCTCTCTTTTTTTTTTGCCAGATCAGAGGCCTGCAATCCTCAGGACTGTTTCAGAGCCAAAGCTGACAGGGTTAGGCCAGGTCAACCCACTCATAAATCAAAGCCAGTAAGGAGCTAAGGCTGCACCTTGAATCGAAGATTTATAAAGACAGCAGCATCAACATTACAAAAGGAGTATTTTATTGGGTCTCACATGGGATTTGTTTACTGGCAGTAAACTGCAGAGGAGTAAAACAACGAGGTTAATAAAAGGGAGAGTGGGCAACAAGATAAATCAACTACTCCTCTGTGCTCTTAAAAGTGCCTTGAAATTTGGATTAATTTGGTTAATTGTGAACATAGCGATGATGCCCAGAAAAGTATGAAAATTCTGGTTACATAAATTTAAATGTTGTTCTGGATCAGTTATGCTTTCAGGTTTTAAACAGAAAGGAAATTAAGAGGCAGAGATAAAACTGAGTGTTGAAATTTTGTTTGCTTTTCTTCTTCCTTCTAAACTATGAATATATTAATAGTTTATCTATCTTCGTATATCTTCATATACTATGAAGGTATTCTATGAATATAACCTATTTGGGATATTTAAAAGGAAAAAATGCCCAAAATTAAACCACAAACAAGTAAGAAAAACTACCTAAAACACCTTGAAAGATAAAAATGAAAACTTTATTTTTTCACTTGCCTGTGTATTTTTGTTGACATTTTGGGTAGAACTGGTATGGGATTAGGTGCATATATGGGTTTTATAAGTACTGGAATTGATGCCAGCCATCTGCTGTGCCCTGTTGGTTTTCTGAATGGCTGTTCTTGCTTTGGTGGCTCCAGACACTCTGTTCCTACCAGGTGTCTCCACCCTGGGAATGCTTTTTGGGGCTCAGCACTGATATCTGACAATTACACAGCAGGTACATGCACAGGAAAAACATCTTTGCAGTGTCCCAGGCTTGTATTCATCATTCTTTGCCTGTGTTTAATAAAAGTCTGACCATTTGCAGTGTTTGCAAAGCCAAATCCCTCAAGCTTGGCTGCACCTGCACTTCTCTAAATCTGTCTCCAGAGCTCCTTTTTAGTGCTTCAGACATGCACACATCCCAATCCATCTCTTTTCCTGGCCAGCTCAATATTTGTTTCTGCTGTTGCAGGGTGATGGGAACGAAGCAGCAGAAGGATCTCTGGTTATTGAGTGATCAGTCATTGTCCATTTCTGCTCATTGTGACATTTGTCATCTTCAAAGGTGAAGCTTTCCTCCTTCTTCTCAATGAAATCAAAATCTGAAGGCTGGTAAGATTTGATGGATGTATCTGTGTCAAAGAAATACTGAGAGATTATGCAGGATGTCAAATTGTATTTTTATGCAATTTATTAATTTTGGGAATAGATGCTTTCTTAGTCTTGAAATAATTCTCATTTCATTAGAAGAATTTTCTTTTCTTTTTAGCTTGTGGCTACTTGCTAAGAGATGTTGCTTATGCTTTAAGCCCTATGAAAGTAATATCAAATGTCAGTGTGACTGTTTCCTAACTTCCTGAAACGTTTTCATGTATTTAAAAAGCAGGAATTCTAGTTTATTTTACCAGAGATACTTATAAAATGTTGTCTAACTGGCAGATAAAAAGAAAGGAGCCATTTGAACTTGGTTAAAATGGATTTTTTATATTTGTAGTTAATTGGGCCCTGACATTATTTCTTTGTTCATTTCTATATTTTCTTTGTTAATTCCTGATGTTTCTTTCCTTGTTCCAGCAACATTGTTGAAAAAGTAATTAGGATTATACCTTGCCAATGTGCTATCTCCAAAGCAGTTTTTTGCTTTGCTTACATCAATATCTTGATTTCCCCTCCATCAGAACACATCTTAGTTTCCTGCCAGATCTGAGGAGTGGTGATCAATTCCCAGCACACTTTTGCTCTGGATATTCCAATCCCTTTATGGGAGATGGAAAATACTCTGATTTATGTCAATCTGCAAATGAAGCAGTGGCACTAAGGATGAGAAATAATTCTGAAAGGGAAAGGCCAGGATGAGAATCTCCTTATTCAATTCAGTTTACAGCTAAAGTCTCCCACACCTGATTTGTCCTGCAGGAAAAGCTTAAATTCTCTAACCACAGGCTGACGGAAATCTCCGAGCAATGGAAAATTTGCCAGAACAGACACATAAATGAAACTTCTCAGCAATTACCTTCAGCTTGTAATATTAAACTTGTCTGTGTTTTGATGTATATGTGATGTATTTTGACCAAGTCTTGTTCCCATTAAGAAACCTTTTAATACAAGTAAAACCTATAAATCCTCTAAATAAACGTTTAAACCTTTGAATATATGTAAAATCAAAGTCATCTCACTGCTTCTTGTGGATCTCAGACCATGGCTCCAGAGAATTATAGATGCCAATGGTCTTTTATCCAGGGGCTAGAGGAGATAAATTCGTGCATTTTCCCATCCAGTGTCTCCCATCCTGAACCCTTTTGCTCAGGATCCTCCAACACCTGCCCCATTTCATCCCAAAGCTGTCCCAGCACTGTGAGGAATAAATAAGAAAGGTCAGGGTTTGCCAAGTGCTGCTAAACACAACCCTCCTGTCTGTGTGAAAAAAGCAGGATGAAATTGGGGCACCATTCTGAGGGAACTGACAGGAAATTCTGATTTTGACCGCAGGATATCATTAAAAATATCTTCCCTGCTGTGCCATATGAGGCTTAATTAAATATTTGTTCAAACAGCCTGAGTTTCCCCAAATGAAAGGGAGTAGTATGAATACATTAGTATAATTTGGATACCTGAGCCTCTAAAATCTGCCAATTATGAGGAGTGAAAAAAGAATTGGCCTTGTTAGGCATTTTGGGAGGCCTCTCCTGAGGTCACAGGTGTCACTGGAACATGCCTGGATTATACAGGAATTGCCATAAATTTGTGGTTTCTGCTGGTGTCCCTTATTTCTCTACTGGGGTTTGCCCAGGCTAACATTTGGACACTTTCAGAATTCTGAAATTGGAAATCTGTGTCATGGACCCACCTCCCCTCACAGGGTGAGGGGAAGAATTCTCTTCTCTTAATGTCCTTGAGCTCCACATGATTTTCCAGAAGGATTTTTCTGTGTGATCCTGCACTGTCTCTAACAAAGGAGTTTCCCCAGACACTCTGGGGTACCCATGAGTGCCATACAGGTAGGATAAAAGTCCTGGATTTATGTCACCTCTCACTCAAAAAGAGCAAAGACAGAAAGCACTGAAAGAATAAAAGGGTAGCCTACAGATACATTAAAATATATATGCATTCACACACTTTCAAAAAATAGAAGTGGACCAGGAGGAGGCAGGAATTTTGTGCATATTTTTATTTTTAATAGAAAAATACTGTCCTGCTATTCTGAATTTTAAGGTGCTGAATTTTAAGAGTTTGTGAGGCTTTTGGTTGGTGATTCAACATCTTAGTTTGCATAAGAGTGTGATTTTTCACAATTATTTTATTTGAAAACATGTGTCACAGCAAAACAAGTTAATATCTCCATTGAACTGAAGTACCCTTTTGGATGGGTCATTTTCCCCTAAAGTATCTTATTCACCCTTTTAATGCAAGGAATGAGATCATGATGAAGTGAAATGGAGATTTTTTTGATCCTAAAACATGTTTGCTTAGGACAGGGCACAAGAATGAAAAAAGAAGAGAAAAACTCAGGCTGACGTTCAATAACAATGATGGTGTTTTTACCAAGGTGTGGTGAGTGGCTTTTTGAATATTTATCTTAGCTTGAGGAGGATGCTGAATTTTCCTAGTTGAAAATAACCTGTGAGTGTCGTGTGCCTGAGGCTCCCTTTATCTCCAGAGTGACTGTTTGCAGTGTTTGCTGTACTCCCCAAAATCTATCTGATCTTTATTTCTGATGTATACAGCAAAAATCCCCCTGCCAGCTGGAAAAAAATGAGTGCAGTGACATTCAGGGGTCACATTTAGATGATGAAATAGGTGTGGACTGTGGCTTTATCAAAGCTTGAAGGGGTTTGTACAGAACCTTCAACGCCAGAACAGCCCAGAGCAAATGAATTTTCTGCCTTTGGGATGCCTGGCTGGGCCATTGCTGATGTCATAATTCTATAAATTAAAATAAATATCAATAAAATGTCAATAAAATATTAATAATTTTTGATATCAAACAGGGAGTAGAGCAGAACAGCCCCACATTTGGGGATTCAGATTGGACCTTGGGTACACAGATGCTGGGGAAAAGGGACAGAGGCTCTTCCAGGCTTGGAGTTTGTGCCCTGCCCAGGTCTGGATCCATCAGCAGGGACTCTGAATGTCCCCAGGAAAGGCATAAGAATGACAATTGTACAAAAGAAAGAGGAGACAAAAGCAAAATGGTTCATAACCAACATCTGTACAAATAGGAACAAGCTGACTGTTTGATTTTGGAGAAAAGTCTGTGGCTGTTTGCAGCTGCAGGAAGGAGCTGAGCGCCTCAGAACACAGGAGAGCAGCTCACAGAACGTGCAGAGGAAAGGGGAAAGTGGGATTAAATTGCTGATTTGGAAAAAGCCAAACATTTCTGGTTTTACTGCAGTTAGGAGGACAGGGAGGAGGCAAATTTCTCTGCCCTGCTGCTGCTTTTGCCTCCTCTCTTTTTCCAGGAAGGAAGGATTTCTGGAAGGAAGAATCAGTAGCTGCTGGAGCTGACACATAAAATGTATTTTCTTTTGTTTTCTTCTTTTCAGTTCTGGTTAAACACGAGCTGGGCTAGAGGCAGTGCTGGGAAAGGCCTTGAGAAAAGGGAAGGGGAGACTTTGGAGGCAAAATTTCTTGCTGGGCAGTGACCTGCAGGCTTTGGGCTCGTGCCTGAAACCAGATATTCTCTTTCCATGGTGTCCCAGAGCATGGAAATTTATATTCAGTAAGTTTAGAAAGACACTGATTTAATGAGAGGGAGAATCTTAGGTTGTAATTTTTTTGTGGTTTTAATGTAAGTTGTTTTCTTCCCCTGGCAGCATATTCTGGTCTCTAGGAAATAGAGTGTCCTCTGTGAACTGAGTTACCTTGTGGGCTGTCCTGTTGAATATGTAAAAAAAATATATCTTNTTTTTTTTTTTTTTTTGTTAAGTGGGCCTGATTTAAAACAGGTTGTAACAGAGAAACTCAGAGGGTGAAAAAGCGCTGAATAGAGACAGCAATGAGTAGCCAGGACAAATTAGTCCTAATTAAACTTAATTATGGCTTAAAACTAATCTTTGTACAATAGCTCCTATGTCATGAAACGTCAGCCTCAAGGGTCCCATTTTGGAAGAGCTGAAATTGTTCTAGTGTAACAATGGGGGTTAGTACAGGCAATTACATTGCTCCATAAAGATGAAAAATTGTCTTTTAAAGAGGAAATTCAGATATTCTTGAGTGACAACTGCCATCAAAGGGCTTTTTCACTCCAGCACAGGATCCACTAAAGGTGATGGAAGTGGCCTGGTGCAGGGCAAACAGGCCCCGGGCAGTTTCTGTAATTTTGACCACAAATTGAATAAAGAAGTTTTCACCCTGCAGTCCTGCATGTCCAGCACCCTCCATGAACATCCAGCTCAGGCAGTGATTTCATTGTTTTATGGGGGCCTCAGACCAGCAGCCTCTCTTAGCATGTTCAAAATTCTCCCCAGGTCCCTAATGAGACAAAGGAAATTAGCAGAGGGGCATCTTTTTCTCCATGCTTGCATAATTTACTCTTATTCAGCGTGCTGTCTGAGCATTCATATCCCTTTCCTTCTTTCCATTTTGGGTTTATTCAGTTCAAACTTTTATTTAATCAGGTACTCTAATCCTTGGAGGCTTTTCTTTTTATATCAAGGTAGTCTCAGACCAAAACCAACTTTCATTGAATTTTGAATTTGTCAAATGTTAAAAGTAAAGATTGCTAAGATCCTAATATATTATGTTTATTATTTTATCTAAAAATTCAGTTATCACTTTTGCCAGTATAGGTAAGGCATGGATGTGTAACCAGTAGTTAACTGGAGTCCTGTACATTTGTATTTCACAATAGGCTAAACCCACAAAAGTTCCATGTATTTTGTATAGTTCTTCCCCAATAAATATCACACAGATAAATTTAAATGTTTACATGCAGGCCTTCTGACTGCCATTAGTACCGACAATGATAAATGCCCAGAGGTACTGGCAACAAAATGCCAAAGTTATAAAGGACATTATTCGTATATAAGTGTGTTTGGAAGAACAGATTAAATTGTTTCCTCATGTATATAATTGGAAAAAGAGTCTGCATCTATTATTACTTCCAAATAACATCTTTATCTTCATATTTGCTGGATGAGCTGCTAATTTTGCTGCCTAGGGAGACAGAACATTAAAAGCAGGTCTGTTCTCAATGAGAGAATATTATTAATTAATGTTATTAATAATTAATTACTAATTAATATTATTAATTAATATTATAAATTAATATTATTTATGAGTGTACAATTTCTGCAGGCCAATGCCAGGGTGTGAGGTGTGTGCAAAACCACACCTGTGTACTGGAATTTTCCTGGCTGAAGAGAAATGTAGGAGAGGAGAGAACACCTAAACTTAAATGTGTATGACTGAGGTTCACATTCCTTTCAGCTGCTTTATTTTATTTCTGCCTCTGTTTTTTCCCAGCTTTAGATTTATGAGGCACTGTGAGCTTTTCTGACTGCTTCTGAAAAGGATTCCTGGCTGCTCGTGCTGCAGCATCCAACAAATCACTCATTTCACAACGCTCATTCCTTTCATTAGATGCTATTCCTCATTTTCTGTACTCCCCTCATTTCATTACAGTAATTTGAAGGGTTTTGCATGCCAGTCTCAAGAGAAAAATATTTTATTTGTTGTTGGTTTGAAATGTGGATTTCATCAGCTCTGGTCCTCGTGTGGTTTTTTGTCACCACAGCATGAAAAATAGTGAAAGGCAACTGCACATTAAACTGAAGGCTAATTTACAGGTTCTATTTTTTGGAATAGTTGATTTTTTACCTTGAAGGAGAAGGACAGACTTACTGACCTGATGATTTCCCTTGTGGCTCTGTTTTCTCTGCTTCTGTGATTGAATGAATATTCGTGGGGGAAAATGCATTTTTGATACTTTTGTATCTGATGTTTTGCATTCAGAAATTTTCTTTTTATTGATATTCTTTGCATTTTAGCCAAATTACATCTATTTTTTTTTCATGGTGAAGATCTTTGAATGGAAGCTCTGTGAGGCATTAGGGTTTCCACGGTGCCAGATGACAAATAGATGTATTCAGAATACTACTTATGTATAAAAAATTGTACTTTTCTTTGAGAAAACAGTGCAGATATTTAATTTGTCCCTTGGGCTCCTCACTGTCTGGATTTGGGAAGACCACAGCCTTTCCTGTGTCTCCTTACGTGGGGAGATGGGAGGCCCCCAAAGAGATGCACATCCTGCAATACTCCTCGCTATTTAATACTTCTCTTACTCTCTAAGTGAAAAACCAAATAAGATTAATTTGCATTTTTATTTGAAGCAGACACACAGAATTTTTTTCTCTTCAGTCTCTTGGGTGTCACTCAATGGCTCAGCTTGGTTATTCCTTCTCTGAGCAGTGACATCTCCAAAAGTGAGTGACAGACCAGTCTAGAGGAATTTCTCATACCCACCCATGGCCTGGGGAGAGGATGCAAGAAATTCATCATCTCCCTCCCCTGACAGCTCCATTTCCCCCAGTCGACAGAAATAATTGTTACACCCCTGTTTTCTTTCAGCCACCCCTGGTAAAACTTTGGTCAGGTGTTTGTTTGTGACCAGATTTTGGATTTGCAGCTGCAGTTCTTGTGGCTGTTAGTCTGGGAGTGTAGCAAACACGAGGGCTCATCCATCTCAGCCCCCCACAGCACCAGATGGATTTTTGTCATGTGCCCTTTGGACACAGGGGCTTTGTGGAAATCCTTTTAAAAAGAGTTTCTTGAGGGGCTCTTCACCATTTCTACTTCTGTGTGTCACTGTGAGAAATAGCTAGATGCTGATTTTGTGGGGTTTCCCTTCTTTTTATTTTATATAATTGATCTTAATTAATTGCAACCCTTTGCTTTTCCAGTGCTTTGCTGGTAAACAGGTGCCTTATGACCTAGATTGTTATAAGCCAGTTCTCTTTATTTTCAGTTTTCTCCTAAATTGCCTTTTCAAGACCTTTTTAATTAGATCCTAGGCTTGTTTGACTTTTGGTTTTTTTACCTGCTTCAGGTCTCCTGTCCAGAAGGAAACGAAATTCAAGATCTTACAGCTGCTGCACCAGAGTGTTTAGCTCAGAGAATGCTCCCTAAGCATCCTAAGGGGTAGAAAGCTCCTACTTCTATTTATTTTTATTAATGACTGATTAATTCCAAAATCATATTAAATTTGTTCTCTGCTACTGCACTAGATCATATTTATTTTAGCATATCAAGCTTACTAGAGCTCTGTACTTTTGGCTTTTTGTTTTGGTTTAACATATGTCTTTTAATCAGGCATATCAGTATATTCTACAAGAAATACCATTTTCAGTATTCATACAATGTATTATTGATATATCTTGATACTTGTGGTCCACTGTAAGGCAAAAGAAATATAGGAAGGGAAGGACTACCTAAAATATGATACTGCTAATTTCATTTATATCCACGAGAAAAATGACCTTGTGAAGGTTTTTATTTGGAGCTGGGTGATGGTTTGACACTAAATGAGCCAGTAAGGAATTTTTCTTTCAGTGACTCTCTAAAAGCCCCATTAATTCCACTTTTAGAGACAGAAATTTCTAAATCTTCCAGGCCATATGTTTAGCTTACGACCTCATTTGTTATCAGACACAATGGGTCTATTTAATATTCTTTTAATGTGTGGTGCATATGTGGAAACTGCTATTGCTGGAGAGGGGAGATGGTGTTATTTTCCAACAGAGCTTCACTTCATTTTTACAGGAATTCTCTAAGTGAATTGCAGTGACCAGTGCACCAGGAAGTTTGGACTTAAAACCATGGTATTGATGAAGAATAACAAAAAGCTTTTCCTCCATGTGCAGATCTACCAGGAGGAAATTTATTTTATTTGGTGGACCTGGTTGTATTATACCACCATTTAGAGGAAGCTGCTGAATCAGACATTTCTGACATTTTTGCAACTTGATTAGGCTTATGCCGTAATTAAAGAAATCTGTCACTTTTTCTGCAGATATCTCTCTAATGTTTCTGAGACATGTGTCCCCAATCTGTTGCTGAATACACAAATGTAACTCCCAGGTGCTGCTGCACTGGTGTTTTTAATTGCATTCTATTTACTGTGCTCCAGAATCATCGTTTTGCCCTCATCAACACTTATGGTTAATTGAATACACGAAAAATAAATTTCATTAAGATCAAAGCACTAAGTGTGGTGCTTGTTCCATGCCTTCATTTCTATTCCACTTAAAACCTTTAGGTTGAGCAGATGTTGACAGGAGTTCTGAGTGTGACTTCTGGAGCAAACTCTGTTTCTCCTTTGCCTTCAAAGCTGTTTCATTTCTCTCAAGATCAGGTCTCGAGATCTCTGTGCCTGATGAGTAGAAAATTAAGATAATAATATTTAAAATTAGAGTGTGAAGCTCATAGCAGGTGACATAGGAGGGAGCTGTGGGAAAGGATCCTGTCCCTTTGCCTGTGTGTGAAGGGTGAGACTTGGAGTTTTCCAGCTGTGAGGGGTCCCCTTGAAATCAGTGATGCTACTTAAGGTAGAAAGCACCCGAAAAAGCAGAAAATGATGCAAAATTTTCTAGTGGAAACACTGATAAAAGTAAGATGGGGTACACCAAAAATCATTGTTCATGTGCCAGTGTTATAATACTAAATATTTCTGATTTAATACTAAATATTTAATAAATATTTCTGATATAATACTAAATATACTCTGTTTTGCCTTCCTGCCTAGAATGTTGTCTTGTGAGTGGAGCTGAATTAGACTCTGTTACATACAAGAGGTTCCAATTCCCCAGTTATTTGTGAGATGCAAGATTCCTTGCTGAACTAGAGGCTACTTTAAAATGTTGGATTTCTCTGCTGGTTCCAATCCAGGTGTTTGACAGTCAGCAGTTCAGGGGTTATGCACAGCAATGGGTACTTGAGAGTCTGTGGCCATTTATGCTTTTGGATGTCCTGGAAAATAATTTAGTGAGTGACAGGTCTGGAGTGATGGCAATGTGTGTGAGCAGTCAGCTGGGGGAAAAAAGAGAGCCTGGTTACAGGAATTATAAATGAGAGCAACTGCTTGGCTCCAGGAAAGCAAAATGAACTAAAAATACAGCCCAGGAATCAATGGTCAGAAATAAAGGCAGCCAGTTTGGACTTGATAATGGTTTTGTCTTTGGTAAACACTCTTAAGCGCCTGCTCCCAAAGGACAGAAAATAATACAAAAGTGAAATCTAAACCAAGAGAGTCACTCATCCATCCTAGATGGATCTCAGAATGCTGTAGCTGCCTGGGGATGGGAGAAGAAAAAAGGAGCCACAGGGGAGGTTTGGCATCTCGGCTGCCAAGGGGAAAGGAGAACTCGCAGCTCTCTGGGTACAACAGATGAGATTTCTGCTGCAGGCAGAGAAAATGAACCTAACAAAGACGTGGGCCTGGAGATAAGAGGGAGAGCTGCCAGGAGGAAAGAAGGTAGCTGTTTGGCTGTGGTACAGATTTTTGTGTGAATGCCACTGAAAAACATCCCCTGACTGGTGTGGAACAGGAGTCCTCCCTGTGGGGACATTTCCAGGCCTTTGCTGGGACTCTTGGAGGGCTGAATGCCATCCCCACCTCCCAGCTGTGCTGCAAAGGGACAGGGCCATGTCCTTTGTGTGAGGCTGCCCAGTTGGGCTTGAAGAGGGGAAACTGCTTTGTCTTTGGCTGGTACTGAGCAGGTTTCACAGGCCTTGGACAAATTGAGCATTATTGGAAACCAGGCATTCATCTGCTGGCTGCTGTTCCTCGTGCCTGTTTTTCTCGTTTTTATTCAAGTCCTTCTTATAAATGTCTTCCCAGTGGTCATAGCTTGCACTTTCCTGCTTCCTGCACTTTTCTGAAGCTCTGGAAAACCTGTAGTTGTGTTTTACAAAAGCTGCAGTTCAGCTACAAGAGCTGTAACTGATGAAGTCTCTCACAGTGAACTCCTTGAAAAATATTTTAATCCAATTTCACTGGATTAGCATCATGTGCACAAAGCTGCAGGTGATCTACTGGCTGTAATGGAGCATTTATTTCCTGTTGCTCAGGTTCACAGGGACATTCTGAGGTTCCTTTCAGCCTGATTTATCTTTTAGTCCTGAGTTTTGTACTCATACTTCCATGTAGGTCATCCTCCTCAGTTGGGTATCACTGGAAAGGAGAAGCAAGCAGGAGAAGAGAGAAGCAGGAATATTTTTTTTTTTAAATTCTGATGGCTTAAAATCAACCTTCCTCAAGCTAGCTCATCTTCTTAAAAGCAGTACTGCTTGTACTGAATTAGAAACTCATCAACACATCAGTCACACTAAAAAAAATCAGTCACACTAAAAAACTGACAGACTTCTGTGTGTCACTGTGAGAAACTGCTCGATGCTGATTTTGTGGGGGTTTTCCATCCTTTTATTTTATATAATTGATCTTAATTAATTGCAACCCTTTGCTTTTCCAGTGCTTGTTTGGTACCCAAACAGCTCAGGAATAGATCATTCTTTGTGGAATCTCCCAGCAAGTCAGGAAACTCCCATACCTCATCCTAGTGGCAGGAATTGTTGACCTTGTTTAGCAAATATAAACTGATATCACCCAAGCACTTTGCCAAAGAACTTACCAAATAACCTGGATTTAAATATGTGGGTAAAGCCAAAAAGTGCCATAAATGCCACAAATGCTGACAGTAAAAGCAATATAAAGCCTTTGAATAATTGCTGCTGTGCCAGATGTTTGTTCCCTTAAAAATTGTTGAGCACTTGTGCACAAACACCCAAAATCTTATCCAGGAGGAGGACAGGAGCACAAAATCTGAACAAAATCCAAGCCCCTGCAGGAGTGCAGGGCAGGGTAAGATCATTATAACAGCTTGGGCCATTTGTGCTCCCTTTTTTTATGGGGAACAAAGACACTTCACTCATTTGGGCTGCAGAGAGGAAGGGGAACAGCATAAATGTTGTTTTGGCAGGCAGTGGGCTGTGTTTCCACCTGGAGCCTGCCAGGTCCTGACTGAATCCAGATTTCAGACTCCAGTCCCTGGCCCTGGCAGCAAAGGGAAGGATCCTGTGCAGGGATGTTTGCAAAGGGACAAATGCTGTGCCAAGAGCCTCTCTCATACATCAGTCACTGCAGCTCCCAGGAGTTATGGGACAAATAACAAATATTGTATGGGGAATGTTGGAAGGAATAGAGACACTTCTGGAAATAGCAGCTGGGGTTTTAAAACTGCTTCTCCCTCCATCAAAACAAAACAAAAAACAAAAAAAAAGAAACAAAACAAACCCACAAAAAAACCCAACAAACCCATCCCCCCTAAAACCAAAAAGCAAAACAAACCAAACATGAAAGCAAAACAGAACAACCAAAAAAAACCCCAAAAAAAACCAAAACAAAAACAAACAAACAAACAAAAAACCAAAAAAACCAAACCAAAACCAACAACAACAACAAAAAATCCAGGGAAACTTCCAGAACTTCCAGAAGAGATGAAGTTGTCTGAGGCAAGAATTTTGGAGGTCTTGCTTGCTTAGAGCAGAGGCTGAGTGAGGGAGGTAAGTGAGGTGATTTCACACAGTTACACCTGTGTTGGAGCAGGTGACCTGGGTGTGGATGGAATTTTAAAGCCTACGTTGCTGTAATTCCCTAATAACTTGTCCTAGGATGTGGATGCTGCTTTTGTTGGTTGATATTTGTGCATTGACTGCAGTCTGTTGTGTCCTCTTGTGTTTTTAGGAGAGCCAGAGCCAAAGGAGCCTTTGCTTTAACAGAATTACCCAGAATTTGCTTTGGGGTTGTCTGTCCTGACAGTTTTGACTTCTGTGAAGTGGATCCAGTGCAGGACCCCTGGTTCTTCTGAGACCAGACAGGTGAGCTTGGGCATTGATATTGTATTAATATGGCACCTAATATAAAACTATTTCATAGTGGTTTTGTTATTCCTGGCATAGCAAATGATTGCTGAAACATCACTGTAAAAATTTAATTTCAGTGAGTAGTCTCTTGGTCACTTTTCCTGTCTCAAGGGTTGTGAAAAGCTGGAATCAATCCATCACTCTTTTATCAAAATTTTTACCCTTTTACCACCCCCAAAAATTCAAATGTAAAGTTGTTACTGGATACAAACCTCTTCACACACTCCACCCCTGGACCTTGGTGTTACTTGGTGTTAATTAAACTAACATATCAACAATAATTCATTCCCCCTTCAGTCAGGGGGAATCAGACACCTCATTCCAGACTGTCCAGGACAAAGGGCAGTAAAACCTTCCTGTTTCATTTCTCTTGCTTTAATTACTTTGTTTATTTAGCATTCAGTTGGATTTTTTGTTGCTCAGGAGAGTTGGATCTGTGGAACAGGGAGGGGAGTGCAGGTTGAGGTTTCAAGAGTTAAGTGGGAAAAGTAGGAGTGGTTATTAAGCTCATCTGGGATGTTGGAGGGAATTTGAGAGAGGACAGCTTTATTTCTGATTTCAGCAGAGTGACCCAGGCTCTGATTGATGAGGAGCAGAGATGTGAAGGGATTTGAAAGCAAACAACGAAAAATTCCCCATCTCAATACCTTATAAAATTATTTTCTTCAGTCTCTCCTGCTGGGAGAATTAAGGTGATAGGGCCTGTGTGGAAGCACTGGGAGGATCCAGCTCTGTCCTCAGATAAAATGTTGGCTTCTGTCACAGCAGGAAGCAGTGCTGGAGTTAAACCTCCCCAGGGATGTCACCTCCTGTTTTCCTTCCAGACAGTCAATGCCCACTGATCCCCTGGAACCCTGTTTAACAATGATCCCTGCAGCAGGAGAGGAGCAGCCACATGGCTTGCAGTAACTTGAATTTCAACATAAAATTTTAAAAGAGATTAATTTTTTTTTAAAGAGATTTTTTCTTCTTTTTTTTTTTTTCCTTCCTAGGTAATGCTTCGAACCCAATTTTATGCAGTCTAAGAAAAGCTGTGGCAGCCACCAGGCAGTTTAATACCAACGAAAGAAGGAGAATCCTGAGCGAGGTCAGCACAGGAGCTGTGCCTGGAGGACAGCCCCTCACAGGGTGCAGGCAGCAGATGGCTCAGCTCTGCCAGTGCCCCAAAATCTCCTAAAACACCAAATTATCGAGACCCTGAGGCCTCCAGGTGGGAGTGGAGCCCCTTTCT
>VXBR01009991.1:233942-276266 GCA_013400215.1 Cisticola juncidis | reverse complement strand
ATGGTCCCAGTGGGTCCCTTCCAATTCAGGAATTCCATGATTTTATGATTTTACTGTTATTCCACATAATTTTACTTTTACTAAAAATATCAGTGGCCTTTCATGTTCATTAGGCCTGGCTGTTTCGTTTAGCACCAATGTGATTGATTTCAGGGCAATGTTTAATCTCAGGTTTGCTTTCTTTTTTTGTTCAGATTTGGACAGTGACAAATACTAAAAGTTGCCACTGGGGTTGTTGTTTCTGGGCAGGACAATGTCAGATGGTTTTGTTTGTCCTTTAACATTAAGGATTTGGGTGCTTTAGATAAAAATAACTTATATAGAAACAAAGAGCACTTCCTGTTTTACTCCTAATTTGTACAACTGTCAGAGCCAGGAGATATGACAGACAGACATCTCGGGGACTGAGGCCTCTGTTGTGGCTTCATGCAGCTTTTCTGTTGTATTTACATTTTCCTGCAGTGGAGCAAACCCTCCTGCAAGCAACAAAGCCATTTGTTCCCATAAATCCACTACAGTGCCCTAAAGACCTCTCCAAAATTGTTTCAGCATTATCCTGGAATGGTGAGACACTGATTCCTACAGCCAGGAAAAAACACTTTTATAAATAATGCTGTTAAAAAGAAAAAGCTGAATTAAATCAGCATTTCTCAGGGAAAAACACCACGAAGGGGTAGATGCTGATATAGATTTGGGTGTATAAAAATTAAAAGTGCTTACAGCAATGCACACAGGGACATACTTGGCTCTTCTTCACTGATCAAGAAAATCCTGTGAGTCAGGAGCTCCCTTCCCACCTGCCCCGAGGACTTCTGAGCTGAGCTGATCCCCCCCAGACAAAGGAATCCTGTCAATGATTGTCCTGTGTGGGATAAGCAGGAGAAATGCCCAGAGCTGACAGGGACACACTCAGATTCCTCAAGAATGAGACTCTTCAGGCATTAAACCTCTCCAGAAAACCCCCAGTGTTTGTACTTCAAAGTCAAGAGCTCAAACTGCTTCCCCTGAGCCCATCAGGAAAGGAATTCCAACAGCAACATCCAAAAAAGCCTCCAAGATTTCCACACCAGCCCTGTGACAAACTGAAACCACCAAATTATTCCTTGTGTGTGGATGTGAGAGCAGACAGCAGTCCCAAATCCAAACTGCCCATCAGAGCACCCAACACCATTTGGTTGGGGGTTTTTTGATTTACTTGGAGAGGTGCAGGGAATTTCACATCCACTCCTGATTTTTGGCTTGTGGTGAGGAGAGCCTTTGGAGACCTTCTGTACAATAAAGTACTCTGAGTAAAATCTGCAGAATTACCTCTCAGGGCTGCACAGAACAGCATCAATAGAAATGTGGTGCCAGCTAATGGCTGCAGTAAGTGTCTCCATCCCTGGGGAATGATGGATGGAGGATTTATCAATATGAGGAGTGCAGGGCAGGGAGCTGAGCAGGCCCTCGTTATCGGACACGGGATGATGCCACTTCCATGATCTTATCTGGGAGGATTTTACTCAGGGCCCTGGGGGTGGGAGGGAGATTCTTTATGGAGAAGGAAATATCCATCAGGCCATAATCATAATCATCAGTGCTGCACTAAGTAAGCAGTTTTGGGGTGAGGAGCGCTGATGGAATAGAAATCAATGGAATTCAGCTTTTCTGCAGCTTTTGTTTAGAGCAAAGTAGGGGTAAAAAAAAGCCTGAGCATCACTTTGGTTTCCATGCATTACTCTGGTTTCTGACCCTTCAGTCACGTGCAGAAAAGGCTCTGAAGGAAATGTGAAGTGAACCACAACAAAACTCTGAGCTATTTAAGCATCTATAGAAAATCCACACCTTGACACTCACAACCAATAAAGGAAACACATTCCCAGCATAACCATCAAATCAATTTTTTTTTGGTTGGCCACAGGAGCACCTAAACCAGTGCGGGACATGAAATTCCTGCTGGGCTTTCTCCTCCCCTTGGTGTCTTTTCCTAGGGAAACGGAGTTGGCTCCAAGCAGGAGGAGAGCAGTGATGGATGGAAGTGGCTGCCTTGAGACTGATGTTCTGCCTCCTCCTAGCAGACATTTAAAAATCAGAACACCCCACAGGGTAGATTAGGGGATATCCTGGTGATTTTTCTACAATAGTTACAGCATGTTCTCCCTCCATGTCTTAAATTCCCTCTCCCAGTCTGGAGCACCTGTACACTGAGTTTTTGTTATAAAAAGCACAAATAAAATGTGCTGGCTCCCTGCCATCCAAGTCAAATCAGCACATTGCCATGTAATCCCATGCAGGGGAAAACAAAGGTTGGTTCTATGTCAAACTTGCTCAGGAAAGATCAGGAAATGCAGGAGTTAAAACATTCCAACAGCAGCACGAACTTGACCATCTACATCCTGAATATTTTATGGTATATTTATTGTAACAATATATTAAGCTACACATCCAACCACAAAAACAAAAACAGAAAGACAAATACTCCTCATGTGCACGGCAGCTGCATTAGCATTTCTGAGGAACTTCAGAATTCCTGACACTGCTTTTAATTGGACACTCTGCATTTCATTTCTATGTATAAATAATCAACAAAACACACCAGAGCTTCTGCTTTGTGTTTGTGCTGTCTCAGTGAGGTTCTAAAGCTCCCACACCACTGACAGGGATGGAAAATGAGATTCCCACACCACCAAATCTTCTGGAAAAAAAAAAAGGTTTTCTTTTCCCTGAAAGTAACTGAAAACCCTTCAAAGAGTCAGTGATCCTCAGGAATATTTCTGACCTTTGTGCCCTCTTTTCTGACCAAAACCAGTGAATCTTTTTCATGCTGTCAAATTCTCTGGGCAGTGACATCCTCACAACTGAGCTGCACCTGGACAGGACACAGGCTGCCCAATAATGCAAACAAAAATGCCTCAAAGACCTTTTCCTGAGCTTCTTTTTCAAGGATTTCTGGGTTTTTTTAATTGATACTGGCACTGTCCTTTAATAATTTCTAATAAAAAAAAGCACAGGCAAAGAAGGCAGTGGTGGCCAGTTGGCTGCCTCCCAGAAATGCCTGCAGCTAACGAGGGAGCTCATTTACATCCAATTCCAAACACATCAGAGCAGTTTAAGCCTTTAAAGATACTCAGGTCGAGGAGATTTCAGCACATGCAATGGGAAAGCTCAGACAAAAGCTCTGCTGCAGCCCCAACGTGCCAGGGCACAGAACCTGCCTGGGAGCTGAGCTTGGGATCCTCAGGACAGGTCCTAAATCCTAAAAACTCACAAATCCTGGGAAAAAACTCAGCTCTGCCCACTCACACCAGGTCCCAGCCACCACGGAGCTGGCAGGGCACAGGGAGGGGCTGTGGTGGCTCCAGCTCTGCTTGGGCATCCAAAATGTCTCAAAAATGAGGTTATCCTGAATTAAACCAGAACAAAGTTCCAGAAAATCTGGAGGTTTCCATATTAAAAAGCAGCACAGCTGGAGAAATACACTGGCATTAGTGACATTTCAGGAAATTCTGGATTTTTTTTAAAAAAATAATTTGGCCATTATTTCCAAAAGTTTTAATTTATCATCTTTAAATATCACAGCTGTTCCTCAAAACACACACAGCAAATCAAAGTTATGGTTAAGAACAGAGTATCCCTGTCCCTCAAAATTAACTTAGTGGCATTGAATTTTAAAAATGAATTGCACTATCAAAAAAAAAACAAACCAAAACAAACCAAACCAAACCAAACCAAACCAAAAAAAAAAAAAAAATCCCAAAAATTCTCAAAATACACATTTAACTGAGGGGTTTTCTCTTCTTTTGGTCTAAAATAAAGCAAGGCTTGTATCCTGATTTTTTTTGGATGAAATAAAGTGGAGTGATGAACAGGACACAGATAAGTCCTTTCCCATCTTGTCACTGAATCCCAGCAGATTCCCAGTATCTCTCATCCATGGATAGGAAGAAACTGACACCTATTGGCAACTTTAATATTACTGCATGGAGCTGCTTTCCCTCAAACCATGACAAGAACCAGCTTCTTCTAAGGAGATTTTTCTATAAATACAGAGAAAATATAAAAAATAATTTACATTTTTCTAATTGGGACTGAAAATGCATCCAGAAAAATGCAGACTCTTTTTAATAATAAAACTCTGACCTTTCCAAAGTAAATGATGAAGTGTAAAGGCATAGAAAACACCAATGTGCCCAAGGTACAACCAAAAATGAGCAGTGTGTAGATCACTGCTGATGTGGGTTTAATGTGATAACCTGGAGCTGCACCTGAGGTTTTTACACCTATTTGTGCAAAATGAAGAAAGGAATTGTTCAGCTGGTGCTGGATGGCAGTGTGGGTGCCCTTTACAATTAGTTACAGCAATAATAAATGCAGAAAAGAGTTAAATATTCACAGAGTAGCATTTGGGGTTGGGTTTTGGGTTTTGTTTTTTTTTTTGCAGCGAGTTTTCCTGATTCACAGAGGGAATCAGGATTCCAAATGATTTCCAAATGATTCACAGAGGCCTCCTGTGAGGATTTAGAGATAAAGAAACAAACAAAAAATGTGATGTGTCCACCTCTGAGCCCCAAATTGTACGTACTGGTGACGAAGAATTTTTTGGTGAAAGTGCAGCTGTCAAAGGCGGCGATTTTCTCCTGCAGGACCACGACCAGGATCCTGCAAACACAGAAATGGAGAGCCCACTTTAGCCATTAAAAGCATTGGTTTAAAGATTCAATATCTAAATGTAATTATTTCCAAAGCATCAATACAAAGTGTGTGGTGATGAAGTGCCAGGCTACCAATCCCTGGCAGTTATTGAGGGCTCTCTCCTCTCCCAACCACAGCAGCTGCAGCTCAGGAAGTGCAGGGTCTGATCCACAGCAGCTCTGCACGTTTGTGATCCAGCTCCTGCAGCCAAAGCTCCAGCAGAAACAAGAATGGAGCTGCAAACACCCTGAACTGCTCTCACTGACACAACAAGCAAGTCAAGGATTGGCAGAACACGAGCTAAATGTGAAATAATCCCACTGCCCACCTCAGTGCAGATTTATTTAAACATTTTATTCTAAAAGCAAAAGGAGTGGAATATCAAGAACATCAGCTCACAAACAGGGCTGAAAAAAGCAGAATTTGGGTCAATCAGCAAATTAAAGATGTAATTTTATGTGTTTGCTTGTACATTACACATTTTTGTTGCAAAGGCCATACCAAAGTATGCAGGAAACACAGTGCTGCCCCAAAAAATAGACCCAGAGATGCAAAGGTGGGAGCAGAGCAGCATCTGGGATGTTTTAGAACCAAGGAAAGCTTTCTCCCACACTGAGGACTTCCCACAATCAAATTTTTAAAAGCTTGACATGAAAGAAGCACCTGGGAAACCAACACATAAACCCTACATTTAGCAATATGACATAATTAATAATCTCTCATTAATTATTCTCTCATTAGGCAGACTGTGAGAAAGTATTTTTTAATTAGCTGTCAATATAGAGCATTACTAAATATTGTTTTAATAGTTTTAACTGTAAAGATACAACGTGGAAAGAAATTAATCACATCTCTCACTGACTGAAACACACAGCTAAAGCTTCATGTGAACATTGGGATTGTGTTACCTTTCAAAAGAGGATGAATCACCTCAGTCCCAACTCATATCCTTGGGGAAAGGCTGATGATTATCTCCCAGCAGTGTGAAATCAGCCTTTAACCCCTTTTTCTCTATTTTTTTCTCTATTTATTTTTCTCTCTTTTTTTTTTCTCTATTTTTCTCTATATTTATGTTTTGCCACAAGAACATTTCCTCTTATCCCATGAGAGCTCAATACCTGTGAAGGACTACATTAAAATCAAAATATCACCATCCTCCCCTGCTTGCTGAGGTTTTCAGATATAGAAAGAGTATCAGTTAGTTTTGGATATATTAGTAGTTTTAGTTAAATTACATCTTCCAACTGCTGAAACTGCAGGAGACAAAACCAGAAGAAAATACCTCAATTCTAACTTTTTCTACATTGCCTAAAATAGAGGAAACCAAAGAATAATGGGAAGGCTTTGACTGCAGGTGGAAGTGTAATGTGTGTATGTTGAAAACCTTTGGATATTTGATGGGAATATTTCCCAGTCCTGCAGATTTTTGTTTTCTTCTCCTTGAAGACTCTGTCTTTGTGCAGAAATGAATCCCCTAGATGGATGATTCCACAGGATTTATTATCTATTCATTTTTAGCAGCAGTTCACACTTAATTGCACAAGTTTGATGCACACTCATCTACTTCCCACCTGCAGCAAAACCAGGCACAGAAACCAAATTGTTCTGAATTTTCCAATGGTTTTTGTTACTATTTACTGAAGGGCCATCCATCCTGGCATGGCAAAATGGATTTGCAAAGAAATTCAGAGATTTCTCCATGCAGGGCTCTCCCTTCACCCCAGGAATTGGAATTGGATGCAGGGATTGGATTGCACCACTCCCCCAGGGCACCTGGGGCCACGGTGACTCAGGAATGGGAGGGTGAAGGGAACAGAACGTCAGCAGGGCTGGGACAGAAGTCACCACTCCAAATTCTCCCATCAGGAGTGCCAAGGGATCAGCAGATCCTCACACAAGGATCCTGGGATTTCTCCTCTGCCTTGAAAAGCAGCGGCAAACTACAAAGCAAACCACAAAACTCGGGTTTTGTGTGTCTGGGAGAGAGGAGGATTTCACATTAACTCAGCAGAATTTGATTCTGTGGACACAACAGATGCTGTTCTGTCAGAACTCTGGGATCCTCAGCCATTTTCTCTCTATCCCAGCCCAGAGATGCTGCTTTGTTATTTGACTCAGTGGAACATTATTCCCTGCAAACCACAGACTGCACACCAGGAATGTTTTGGATGTGCAGGGAGGCAAAATCTGACCAACACAAAGGAGAGAGACATAAACTCCTTAGTGCTGTGTGCTGTTTAAACTCTCTGTGATCCCATTTCCCCAGCTGTAGGTGGATCATCGAGGATTTCAGCGATTCCTGCTCACCCTTTAGCACAACTGAAAGAAGCTTAAATGATTTTTTTGGTTTGAGCTTCTTAAACCCAAAGCCACGGGGGAAGCACACTGGTGTATTCTGACTGAAATACTCCTTGAGAAACACAGAACCAGAGCTGTGCTCACAGGAGAGTAAAAAAGAGAAAATCAGGGAGGTCATACTGCAGAAATTGTATTTATTACCAAGATCTGGCATGCCAGAGTGAGCACCCTTACCTTTTATTGCAATGCAGGTCATAAATAGGAGTTTTGAACTGGATGGACTTGACCATCTCTCCTGTTCTCAGGGAATACAGATCCACACAGCAGTAGGGTGGGCTGGTGCTGAAAGGAATAATAAAAAAAGAGATTTTAACGGAAATCAGGATATTTTAAAAACTTTAATTTAATTCTTTCAGCCTCCTTATGTTGCTTAGAACACTAAAGGAAAAGTCACAGAATTATTAAGGTTGGGAAAGACCTCCAAGAACAGCAAGGCTTGGACCCAGAATTCCAGCAGAATCCTGGGGAGAAAAGGGTCAAAATAAAGCTCCTACATTAAGAAGAAAAACTGAATTATAAACTCCATGATGGCCATTAACCTGCATTACAACTGATTATCAAACACTTGGTTTTTCACCACCAGTGAGACTTTGGAAGTTTGAAAGCCCATCCTACTACAAAGATACTCCTCAGAGTAACCTCTCCTCCAGGGAGGGCTTTCCCCAGAGGAGCTGAGCTGCCTTGGCCTGATGCACACACCTCACCCACAATTTACATTTGGACTTTTGTTTGAACCCTGAAGATCTTTCCAACCGCTTTGTGTCACTTTTATCATTTTCATATAAATAAAAGCTCCGAGGCCATTTCTTAATGAAAAGGCTGAGTGGGAAAAGTGCTGAGTGTTGGATAGGGCTGAGGAGGGCAGAGCTGGAAACCCTTTTAGAGGCTGAGCAGAGGCTTTGATGTGGCAGCTCTGCTCCACAACACCTTTCTCCCCCTCCAAGAAAGCATTAAAACCTTGGCTATTTCTAGGTCAAGGAATATGAAGGAGCACAAATTGCCAGCTGTACAAACATATCCTGAGCATTGGTAAAAGAGGGTGTTCCCCCCTGCCCGGATCTGTTTTATTTTACACAATTTCACACAATTCCTGCCCCAGCGCTCCCTTGGCTCTTGGATCTGCTCAAGCTGCTCGAGAATTTTCTGGAAAGCTGGAGGATAAATGCCAACAGTTTACCCCCAATGCCTCAAGGTAATAAAATGGTTTATACAGTAATGTATAATGGACAATTATGTATATTACACATATATATTATGTATAATACACAGTAAATGCACAGCAAGACAACTCTGCATAATAACAATAAATAAATAATAAAAACTAAATAATTGTGAAAATAATTTTTGGCATTTTGCCCACTGAATTTTTTCCCTAAATATCCATTTTTCTAGGCTAATAACTAGAGGGTGCAATTTATTACTTCAAGCACTTCAAAGGCCCTTCAAAAACACCTTTAAACCAGTGAAACTTGAGTCAGTTCCTTCACATTAAAGTTCACTGCTGCTCAAAAACACAGAAAGCCACTGCAATATCTGTGAATAAACTTCTTAAAATTAAGTGGTTTATTACCTTCAGCAAATTATAGTATTGATAGAAGGGGAATTTCAAATCAGAAATCTCCAAAGTAGATACAGCTAAAATTATATCAACTCACAGTGACTGCTATTTCCACATCAGCCTGTTTGATATAAATTTTTCCAATTTATGGGTAATAATTCTGTCACTCAAATGTATAATTATTATTATGGCCTAATTATTATGATCCCTTGGCTGATCATGGTAAGACCATTCTACCAATGCTTTTGTCAACCACACTGGTAAAACCTCGAGTTCAGTGCCAATAACCAAGGAATATCTAGAATCACAGAATTCCAGACTGGGCTGGGTGGGAAGGGACCTTAAAGCTCACCCACTTTACAGGGACACCTTCCACTGTCCCAGGCTGCTCCTAGCCTTGTCCCTGGCCTGGAATATTTTATATGGATAGGTCAGAAATACTCTGAAATTCTGTCACAAATAAAATTCTTGTGGATTATTCCCATAGATTATCAGAAATATTCATTATAGATCCTGATTGTTCAAACAGCTGCAGAGAGATCAACAACTTCTTCAAAGGCAATGGACACAAATCCACCAAGAACTTGAAAATGTGGCAATAATAAATGTATAAACACTCAGGCTTTTGTATCTTCTCCTGTCTGAGTGCAGGGATGCAGGGGAGCAGCAGATGCTTTGTCCAGCTGGCACTTGGTGACATCTGTGCCCCACGACAGCGTCACCTCCTCCCAGCTCTGCTGGGTCCCACCAAGGCAAAAAAAGCTCTGTGCAAAATGTTTGCACAGAGACACCACTCAAAACACTCGTGCTTTTAATGGAAAAAAAATTAAAAGGAGAAGAGTGATGGAATCAACGTGAGGCAAATTTTTGTGTGCCTTGAAGGCTTTGTTGTCAAGGGTTGATTTTCTTCCACTCTGCCACAGGATGAACATCCCACTCAGAGAGAGATGGACATCAGTGACAGGTTGGTCTCATGAGTCTAGAAAGGAAAAAAAGAGCTTGGAGGTGTAAAACTGAAATAAAACTTTTGCTGGGAAAGCTGCCCTGTATGAAATGTTCTTTACATGGGGATTTTCCAGTCAATTGTGGCCTTAAATAAAATCATCTTTGGCCAATATCACTGCATTTTATACCACTCTCACAATGTTTTTTTAATGCACAGACTTGTTTTTATTAATTATTTTTGGTGCCTTTAAGAGGAGACAAAAATATTAAAACTTATACTGAAATCCTATTCGAAGTAACTAATAGTTCAACAAAATCTCTTACCAGGCCCAGCTTTAAAACCTGTAGGATTAAGAAAAAAACAGAATTTGCTGTAAATATTAAGTTGCTAAGAGCCTGAAATGGAATATGATTTTAAAACTTAAAGGGAAAACAGGTGAGAGAAAAGTGACA
This sequence comes from Cisticola juncidis, assembly GCA_013400215.1. Lineage (NCBI taxonomy): Eukaryota > Metazoa > Chordata > Aves > Passeriformes > Cisticolidae > Cisticola > Cisticola juncidis. The sequence continues at coordinate 266,281 of VXBR01009991.1, read as the reverse complement.
GCAATTCCAAGGAATTGCTGAATTCTCCTGTTCTACCTCTCTGGTGCTTCACAGAAGGGGAAGAGAAGCAAAACAAAACCAGAGCACAGAGTTCATGAAGTGAATATTGGAAAAATTCCTGCCTGAACCTTGACCCTGGAAAGCTGCAGCCTGAGATTTGATTATGATCTTCATAGCAATATTATGAACATGGGGAGACCACAAAGGCAATTCTGTTCTCCTCAAGGGCCCTGAAGAAGGTTTGCTCAGATTAACAGATTTCAATTCTGGAAGGATCATCTTCTCTTTCCAGGCCATGCACAAAATGTCCCAGAAGCTCAAAGAAATGATTTTTTACCAAGCAACCTAATCTTGTCTTAAAAGTCTTAAAAGACTTCAACCAACAATGAGTCCTCTATTTTTATGGTGAGCGGTTCCAACATTTTGATCCTTTTATTTTTATGAAATTACTTCTTAGTGCCTGATAGAATTGGTACATATTCTGCTTTTTGGCTTCTGTGTTTCTATCAAGGACACAAAAAGACTCATTGCCTTCAGTTATCTTTTGTCAGTGATCACCCAGAGCAATCCAGGCAGCAAAAAAGTGAATAAACTTTTAAGACTTAAATTTTAAGGTTTGTTTTCCAGGCCTAGCAGTAAACTCCTCTAAACCCTCTTCAGCAGGGCAATTCTCCCCTTCTTTCTGAGCAATGCACACCAGAATGAAAACTTTAAAAAAATAATAAATTCAATTCTTTCTTTCTAAACTCCACTGCAGAAAGAGCTTTCACTAGGACTTCCATCATCTAAAGGCTCTCTGCATCCCATCTTTTCACAATAAAAGCTTGAAAACTCCACTCTGTAAGTAATTTTCTAATTCTAATGGTACTTAACAGATTCATTCAAAATCAGGAAAAGCAGCACAGAATTTCTCAGAAAGTGACACCTCCCCCAAAATATGTGTGCAGCACTGAATCACAAAGCAGCAGAGACATTTTAAGTGCACCACAAATTGCAAAGAGCATGGAAACACTTATTTCTAAATAAGAAAAACCTGTACCAACCTTAGACACATGTTACTAGATCTAATCCTTTAAATACAAGGGAGGGAGTTATTTGATACAGCACTAAAAGAGTTGTGTTAAACACCAGGAGATACAAACTTCATTGCTGCATCTTCCTCAAATGTTTTAAATCTCTCAGCCTCAGAAAAACCACTCACTTTGTCCTTGTACTTCACCATCTTCACTGAAAATATTTTTATTATTTGCCTGTGACACAAGAAGCCACCAGCTCTGCACAGATCATTTTGTAATGAGTTTCAAGCTCAGGAATCTGCCTTTTTTTGACCATAAGGAGTAATTTTATTTCTGTTAATTCATCACTAAGGCATTTCCCAGGAAGGACTGGCTGAAGGATTGATTGAGGGAATAGATAGAAAACTGGTTTCTGTTTCCTGAATAAGCCTGGCCATGGTCTGTGAGAGAACCTGAGGCTCCACAGAGCTCTCCACAGTGACTTTTCTCATTTTGAGTCCTTTCAATAACCATGAACCCACTGCTGTTCCATAGAACCAAGAATTCCTTCATTTCCCATCTGTAGCTGAGGTGTCAGACATCAACCAGAGGGAGAAAATTTAACTGGATTTGTGCAAATATTGATTATTGCAACGATACCATGAAAGAAAAATAAAAGGGGAATCCTTAAAAACATCAAAATCTTGAAAGTATCAGAATAGCAACCTCCAGATTCCTTATTTTGGCAGCTCTTCCCACATCCAGCAGCACATAACACATCTTGACTCCTGTGCTCTCTGCCATCCCTCACTCTCATCATCAGAAGATTCTTTCCAGGTTTGAGGGGATTTTATTGGGTTTGTTTTTCCATTTGAGGATTCAGGGAGCTGACCAGAGCCACCTCGGTGTCCCCAGCCTGTGGCACTGCCATTGCTGCAGTGTAAAACCCAGCACAGGCTGCCTCCTCAGCTGTGGCTTTGCAGGGACACCAGGGAGTGACACAATTTCCACTCCACTGAGGGTGCCACATGTTCCAAGGCAGAGCTGTCCCATCACATTTCCAGCTCCTTAATACAGGCAGATTAATTCATCATCATCATCATTTGTTCATCTCCTTGGCCCTGGTTATCACTGAGGGGAAAGTGCAGCTGGAGCTCCACTTGAAAAGCAGGATCATTTTTTTCTGTTGTATTCTGGATTAGATTTTGCTTGTGTGTAGCTTAACTGGCCTTTTATACACAATTTATAAATCTGCACTGACTGATCCTTCTGTGAACACGCACAAAACTGGAGACATTTCTGCAAATCTTCATGAACACAAGCAAAGATTAAGTTCTGACAGAATACAACTGAATTTATCATACCCCTGTCAATGACTAATATTTCTGTGATCAGCTGATTAAGCCACAATCTGATGTGTTTCCCACAACAAAAATACAAAATTAAAGAGTTGCCTTGCCCTTCCTACTGTCAAATGGAGCAGAACTCACCACTGAATAAATGCACATTATTTGTATTGCAGTCCAGGATGGACCAAAATCAAAAATGTGGCAATTTTTGCAGATCAAGAGACAGCCACATGTCACAGCTGAAGAGGAAAAGATCACATTTCTGGGAGCACAACTCTGAGGGCAAATTGATGCTGAAATACCTCAGCCCCAGCCAAACTTCACCAAGCACATTAGAACCCAAACTGAGAATTTTGTGGAGCCACTTTTAGCCTCAGCCAGACACAGATTTTTAAAAGTGCCAGTATTTCTAAAACTCCAAAGCAAAATCAGAGGTTTTTTCTTTATTCTGAAGCATTTGTACTGACAGTATTTTCTGACTAATGGTATATCAGAAAGCAGCACAGTTAACACAGATGGCAGCTGATCATTTAAGCATATATACAATTATTGCATGTATTTGAGGCATGTTCTTCTGCAACCTGCATGCATTAGCAGCCTCACTTTGTTGTTTTAATTGTTCTGTTAAGCCACAATCTGATGTGTTTCCCACAAAAGAAATGAAATTAAGAGTTGTCTTGCCCCTCTACTGTCAAACGAAGCAGAACTCACTGAAATAAATGCAGGTTATTTGTACTGCACTAAGAGCCCTTCCGTATGTGAATGATTCATATTTTTTTCTCAGTATTGTCATTTTCTCAATATTGAACATTCTTTTCTCAATATTATCATTCTCTAAATATTGAACATTTTTTTTCTCAGCATTGTCATTTCCCCAGCACTGAACATTCACCCACTTTCCCCGCTCCTGCTAAAACCATTACAAATCACAGAATATCCCATCCTGTTGGTTCTTGTAAGCCATTCCTTTAGATGCCACGTTGGTTTTTCCCACAAAAAATATGAAATTAAGAGTTGTCTTGCCCCCCTGCTGAAGCAGAACTCATCACTGAAATAAATGCACATTACTTGTATTGTAGTAAAGGCCTTCTCATGTGTTTCTTCATGGGTGTGAATGACTTATACTGTTTTTTCTCAGTATTGTTGTTTTCTTAATATTGAACATCCTTTTCTCAATACTGTCATTCTCTAAATATTGAACATTTTTTCTCTTAACATTGTCATTTCTCCAGGTCCAGTTTCTCATTTACCAACAGGGCCACTTTCCCCGCTCCTGCTAAAACCATTACAAATCACAGAATATCCCATCCTGTTGGTTCTTGTAAGCCATTCCTTTAGATGCCACGTTGGTTTTTGGTTTGTTTTTTTCATGATTCATGAGCCTCACGGGCCCCTTGGCACCCTCAGCACCACCAAAGCCACGCTAAGCCCGCGGCTCCAGCCCGTCCCTGAGCCCTCACAGCCACTCTGGTTCTTCCCCACTATTCACAAAAACCTTGCTCCAACCTGTCTAAACTCAAATTCTTTTGCCCTGGGTGTCATTAACAGCATAAGAAACCCCTGGGGTTGTGCAGCTCTTCATCAGCTGGGTATTAAAGCAGGCTCTGCCTTCATTAGGAGATGTCTGTCAGCTGCACAGCCCTCTGCTAAGCTTTCATTGTTTATAGGCCAGTTTAGGGCTCAAATTACCATTTTTGAGGAGCCTGAAAACAATCCCAAGAAATAATTAGAGGGTTTTAGAGTGGGTATGACTGAAGCTGAGCAGGAATGGGCTTAGATCTCGCTTGAAAAGTGCTCTGAACAGCAAAGCTGCTCGGAGGTTCTGGTCACATCAGGTAGGCCAGGACTTTCCCAAGTGCACATTAATTATATGTTCTTAGGTAGTTCTTACTGTTTTATGGCTTGAATCACAGACCAGGCTCTACAGATGTGCAGAGTTCTCACCAAAAGCTGGGTTGAAATGATGAAATAATACCTGGAAATATTTATTTGTGGAGCCCCACGAGCAGCAAAAGGAATATTCTGCTTTTCCTTAAATTGGCCTTAAAGCTGAAACCCTCCATGAATTGCTTAACATCAAAAATAAACTTCAATTTATTTTATATCCTTTCTCCCAATGAAGATAACAATGCAGACATCTCCTCTAAGGGAGCACTCTTCATTAAATTTGGAGGAATTTCCTAATTAAAGGTGGTTGATATTCCCAGGAGGAATTACAATTCTAAGGAAAGGAACACAGAATTCTCCCCAGAGTCACCTAACACAGCTGATGCTGAAAAGGGAGATGCACTTGCTAAAACTGTACAGGCAAAATTGATTAAAACTTTGTTTTATTTTATTATTGCCTCACTGTAAAATATTATCATTAAAATGTTCTATTAATAATCTGAATCACCATTAATTTTAAAAATAAGTCTGTGAGCAGCCATCCAAAAATGTGTGAGGGGTCTCCTCAGGTGATAGTCTAATACATTACCTAGTTAGAATTAAAAGAAAGAAGGCATTAAGCAAGATCTTTTTTATGGCAGCTTTTTCACAATGCAGGAGCCTCCCAAATCTCCATTTTGAATTACTGAAGAAATATTTACTGAGTTATGAATTGAAATTTGCAAATTTAAAACTTAAAGCTACTAAGATATATTCATTCTGTTAAAAAAAATCCCCAGAACTTAAGAAAAATAATAATGATATCAGATATTTTTAATAGTATTTCAATTGTCTTTTCCTCTACTTTGGAGATTTAAAAGGAGCTCATCCATACATGAATGGTTGGGAACTCCCATGACATTTTCTCTGTATATTAAACATTTTTGAAGGAAAGGAAAGGAAAAGCACAGGAAAGACTCGAGAGAGCCCATGGTGAGGGAGAAAATGGGATTTAGTAACAGATGCAAAATTCAAATATTGCCAAGTTGCAGGGAATTACTGGAGTGGCAGCAGTTGTGTAACAACACAGGAACAGGGGCTGGAAGGTGAAGCAGTTTGCAATCAGCTGCTCCAACTACAAGAAGTGACAGCACTTGTGTAGGAAAAAACAGATTAAAGAGCATCCCCTGTGAACCCTCTGGGATCTGATGGCTTTGAGTGTCCTCAGGAAAAGAGAACAACTTCAATCACCCCGAAATTTCTGCTTCCCAACGTCCTTTAAACCCCTCCTACAGCACAGGACACAGGAATAACCCTAAAACACATAAGAAAAGAAAATATAATCCTCACTGCTCTTCGGGTCTGTCACGTTGATTTATAGCAGTTATTTCTGAGACAGACAAAAACACACACATGCAAACAATTACTCTATTTTTGTAGGCAACAAGTGAGGTGGGTGGTAACTGAGAAATTTTGAAAAATCTTGTCACAATATCCCTTTTTTTTTTCTGAAGTAACCCTCAGCACACAACAAACGTTTGCCACATCAGAGACTTTGCAGGGCCTGAAGGGGCACTTTGATTCCAGAGCGCTGCAGGCATTAGTGGGGACGTAATGAGGGTAAAAAGTTCAACCACAGCTCCATGTCTAGAGTGCTGCCAGAAATGAATTTCCTCTCATTCACTGGTTTCTACTGTACCCTCCCTGAGAAACATATTGAAAACACATTTATCTTTGTAGAGTTTGTTCCTCTTCTAATTAACTTTATAGCGTTTACAGTATTTAATAATTTAAAGTGGAAAAGCAGCAGCCCTGCCTGTAATGGTGCTGTGCATCATCTTTTCCCTGTGGTGCTTTTTTTGACAACTTACTGGGGGCAGGTTTGTGCTCCAGCTGGTTTTAGCTGCACTTCCCTCTATCTTTTCCATCCTTTCCATCCCTTCATCATGACACACACAGGGGTTGGAGCAGCAGTAAAACAAAACTGAGCCCCAGCTCCAAAATCTGCTCTCCCAAACCTCCACTCCATCCCCAGGATGCCTTGGAAAAGGTTTATCTTTTCACAGTTTCATAAATCAAAGCTTTAAAAGGTCAAAACTGCCCATGGTTCTCACCAGCTGGTCAAGGTTTGACCCTAAATACTCGTTTTCTCCCAGTTTTGATCCAAGATTAACAGTTTATTATAGTTCAAAGGTTATTTCTTACTCGAGGTTCACTGAGACAAACATTTGGAGTAGCAGAGGAACTCCAGAGCTTTCCTGCCTTTGGTATTTACACATGGAAACACCACTTTATTCCATGAAAACTCCATCTCCTGGAATCTGTGAGAAAATTCACAGAACTACCAGCAAATATCAACATTACAAAAAAAAAAAAAGTACATTTTTATAACCACAGAATCAACCTACAAGAAAAGATCCTGGGATCTGAAGAGCTCTTTTTAAGATGGAGACTCTGTCTTTAGCATGTAACAACCCCATCCAGCAGCACTAAAAGCAATTTAAACCTCTTTATTCCTGCCTTTCACAAAAAAATTAAACTGAATTTTCCTATAAGAAATCAGAGAGGGAAATTATTTTCATCTGCTGGGAGGGAAGGAAGTCTTTGCAAGGCAGCTGACACCACACAATTCTGCAGTTACACAGCAGCACAAGAATCTTGGGGACTCAAATCCTCAAAGGTAACAGAAATGAGAAAGTTTTGCCCAACTTTTAGAGGTCCTGCTGTACTTTCTATAAAAAAATCAAATTAAATTTGCTCTCTAGGCTTGAGAGTCTTCACAAAATCTGAGTTTTGCACAGTCTTCAATAAAAGCCCACAAATATTTCACAAACTTCATGAAATCTATTTCACAGTGCCCAATACCATGAAAATCACAACCATGTGGCCCAGACTATTTTTCTGGGTGATTTTAGGAACCAAACTGCATTTTCCATCTGGAGTGACCTCACCCTTTGCACAGCCCATGCAGGGCTGAGCCAGGTGAGTCCTCACCATCCCCACTGCCTGTGCAAGAGCATCCCAGGGAAAATATCCCAGGGAAAATATCCCAGGGGAAATATCCCAGGGAAAATATCCCAGGAGAGTTCCCCAGAGCAGAGTGAGGGCTGGGAACAGGAATTTCATTCACTCATTTCCCCTCTTGGGTGATCCCTGCAGGAATTTTGCTGTTTTGCTGACAAATCCTTTCCTGAGGCATCAAAAGCTACAGACACTTGGAGGGGACACTGGATTTTAGCTCAGTGCCTTTGCCATGCCCACATCACCCTGAAATATTAATTGAGAGAATATTAACGCTTTAATTGTGCTGTTACTCATGTGAAGCTGCTTCCTAAACCTGAGCACTCCCATGAACACATTCCTGAGCTGAAGCTGGGTTGGGGTTAGCAGGATTTCATCTACAGTAGCCATGAGAATAAAGCACAGGCTTCCTGCAAATCTGCTGCCAATTGATTTGCCTTGTAAACAGATCAGCAGGGGGAAAAAATGCTGGCTAGCCAAAGTTCTACATTTTGTTTGCTCCAACTACTCCTCCTTCTTTAATTCAGCCTAATTTCCTCTCTCCTCCCATGATTAATAAAGATTACCTCTTGCTTCTCATGCCCTTAAACGACCTTCATCCAATTCTTCAAGTCATCCCAAATTTTCCACCACTTGATATCATTAAATTCATTCACTTTTCTAAAAATATAAGCTGGAAAGCCAACACAGGCTAGGAGGGGGCATTGCCTGAGCTCCTGCACTCTCCCCAAAGGCCTCAGACTCTTTTTAATCATCTACTTCTAATTGCTTAATTAGTAGACCTGCATCATTAGCTGATTATCATACTTGCCTATGTATGATTCTGATATCATCAGCTAACCTTTTAGCAAAATAATTTGGTTATTTGGGGCCAGGACAAGGGAACCAAAATATCAAATGATTTTGTAAGGATGGCTTAGAGATCCAGTACCTGGAGAAGGATGGACAAACATTATTTATTATTATTTATTAGAGCTGTTGTGACAGGACAAGGGCTGTGACTGCCCTGTCCCTCTTCTCCCTGTTCCTGCTCCTTCATATGCTTTTATTTCCCCCCTGGAAAATAATTTTGATTATTTTCAGCTTTCTTTTTACCTATATTATCTACTGAAGGGCAAATTTGCAATCTCTCCATTTATTCTCAACTGGCTTTTAATAGCTAAAATAATAGAAATTATCCTGCTTGGTTTCCCTTGTAACTACTCCATTAGTAAAACTGAAGTATTTATTAACATTTACATTTAAACAGAATGGAAGTAATGTATTTTGGACCTCTCTGGTGTATTTGAAAGTGTTTTTATACATCCAGTCTCTTCCAAACTACAGCTTCAATAACCCATGTGGGGAACACAGGGTTATCTTCGTTTTACCACCTAGAAAATGCATTAATATGCACCAAACCCACCAATTATTTTGTGTGTGTCTGAAGATTTGTTTTTCTTATCACCAGGAACAAGCAGGAATGTCTTTACAAACCTCCACAACCCCAAAATTTAGGCAGATATTCTTTCTTTTTTTTGGTTTTCCTTTTAATTTGCAAATCTTGTAATCTAAGACTGAGGCTGACTGAACCAACCTCTAAACCAGCAGAGAAATATCAGCCAAAAACCACAATCTGCTTCCCATTTCTGTGTCAGGATTGCAGCTTTTGGGGGGCTGTGAAAAGAATTGTTTTGAAAAGATTATACAGTGAATTGTGGACTGCTTTGGGCTGGAAGGAGACCCTGCAAGATCTCTCAGTCCAGCCCTTCTGTGAAATATTTCAGTCATTTTACCAGCTGGAAAAATGTGATTTTTAAAATATAAAAATGCATGCACCAGAAAATCAGATATGAGGCAAAAGTTCCATCTTGTTCATAAGTATAAAATGACCATGTACAAGAATAGAAAATAAAATCTATTATCAGGAAATTCATCTGGGAATTAATTAATAATGGTGGCAACAAAAAGATATTTGGAAATTACAATATTGTGGTGTTGAAAACACAGGAGGGTTTGTAGGTTTGAGGAAAGAAAAACTGTCCATAATATTTGAATTTTCTATTAACTGAGGAATGCAATATTACAATGAAAATAATTATCTTCAGGGTTTGTTCATGTCTCAGGTATCTCAGTTTCCAAAACAAGAGTGTGAAGGAAGATTTTTACTAAACCAACACATCTTTAAAATTATAAACACACTGGATAAATACAGAGCAGTATTTGCACCTCTAGTTTATAAATAGTTAAATTTACAGGGCAGGCAAGAAAATGAGAAAAATCACCACAAACTGTTTTTTGCAAGTTGTAAATACATAAAGAAAAAATAATCTCTGCCTTCTGTGGATTTTAATTCAACCATTTAAGGCAGGTAACATTAATATTGCAATTTAACACAGTAATAACAGAGAAAGGCAGAGATTTGACAGTTCTTCCTTCACACACACAGTGATTAAATTCTTAATTGAAAAAGGTGTGGCACAGAATTAGTCTTACAACTGTAAGAAGATTTACTCCAACTGCTCAGCCATTAAATGGCTGTGTAGAGGATTACTCCTGAAAAGCAAATATTTTCCTGTAGGTAGAGATATAAATCCTGTGCATTGTAAACATAAAATATCTTAAGGGCCTCCTTTATAAGAGCAGTGATATAATAATTCTGTAGAGAGCACAAAACAAGACTATAAACTGATTTTTCTATCTCAGGGAAGGAGGTTTAACATGTGTCTTGCTAATAAACAGTGTGTGGCTGCAACAATGAAATGCTTGGTGTTTGTAATTTATTTGCTGCTTGAAAAATTATTTTTTAAGGCACAGAGATTGCTTTAAGCACTTCACAATAATAATTCTGACCTGGATTAATATCAGAAAAGGTTAATCATAAAGTTGTGATTCCACTGAGAATAAAATAAACTTAAAATACCTCTTTATTTATTTTATATCAAGAGTCTCTTTCTTATTCCCTTCCAAAAGCTTAGGTCATATGAAAATACATGTTGACACACCACAAAAATAGTTTAAAACCACATCCCAGTGTTATCCCATGAAGAAAAAAGGAACAAAGCTCTAAAAATGTCATCCACTGAGCTTTTCAGATGGCAAGACAATTTATAAATTCCTTTTGTACACAATATTCTTACCCAGAAGATCCAATGCTTTTGCACACACCAAGCAGAGGCCGCTTCTCAGCAAAATTATCACATTTCTGAGCACCTGATAAGAGAGAAAACAAAAGAAAAAGCAAATCACTACATCCTGTTTGTACAGTTTCCAACTTCAAGCTGGGGTCCAATATATTGAATATAACACAGAACTCACAGCTTGTGCAAGGTAAGAGGGACAGAAATTCAAATTACAGGCAGAGCTGGGAGCACTGAAGGACTGATCTTGACAGAGATGGAAAAGAGAAACAACACAAGCAGCAAAAGGTGGCTTGGGGAGGGATTTTCTGCTCATCCCACTCAGGGTTGGGATTCTGGGACTGGAACCAGTGGATCCTGCTCATTTCTTGGTTTTTAGGAAGTTCTCTGCACTCAGGCCCACTCAGGGTTGGGATTCTGTGACAGGAACAAGCAGCTCCTGCTCACTTCTCCCTGTTTTTTAGGAAGTTTTCTGCACTCAGCCCCTCGGCAGCTCCGCCTGGGCCTCACACTTTGGTTTCCAAGTTGCAAAAATGGAACCCAGGAGTGCCAAGCTCAGAGCAGCCCCTGCCCAAGGAAACAGGGCATGAAATTCAAACCACATAGATCTGATCCACCAGCAGGAGATTTAAACCTCTAACAAAACACCCTCCAAGGGGAAAGGACTCCTGCACCACCTCCCAAACACTTCTGGGGTGGTGGCACCAGCACAGCCCAGCAGGGTGAGTTTGTGCCATGCTGGGCCAGTTGTCCCTGCCCTGGGATCCTCTGCCACACCAGTGGCACCAGCCCTGGCACTGGGAATGAGCCCTGGCACTGGAAATGGGCACTGGGATTGAGCCCTGGCACTGGGAATGGGCACTGGGATTGAGCCCTGGCACTGGAAATGAGCCCTGGCACTGGGAATGGGCACTGGGATTGAGCCCTGGCACTGTGAATGAGCCCTGGCACTGGGAATGAGCCCTGGCACTGGGAGCCAGCCCAGTGTCCCCCAGGCTCAGTCACACCTCACCCCAGCACTGCTAAAGACACCACACTTCTTAAAATGGGGTTTGAGGAGCTTGGGGAACTTGGAGAACTCTTTACTGCTGCATAAACAGAAATAAAACTAAAATTGAAGGGGTTTTTTTTTAAATCTCACTTGTGCTTGTGAACAATGTTTAACTGAATTCCAGGGTATGTTTCTACCCCACTTAAATAAAAAACTAACAACCAATACCACCAATACCAACTTTCCTCCATTTTCTTTCAACCTTTGCCTTTTTAATTATCTATCTGTAAGTCTGCACTTGTGTGGTGAATAATGGTTTTATTTTTTTCTCCATTATACACCAAATCCTTTGATCTGTAAAGAATATTAGTGATACAGTCTGCTCAAAATTTAAATCTTAAATGCTGCTGTACAAAAAGAAATCATTTATTCAGAAAGGCACAACATTTAACAATATACATTTTGACACAGCAGACTGTTAATTATTAATAACTCAGGTACATGCATTTAATTTGTAACAAACACTGCTGAGCCCTCTCATCTGTGCAAGGAAAAATCTTCCCTCCTACACCTTTGGGTATTTATAAAGTCAAATGGGTCACATCAATAACTCCACCACCAACAATAGCTGTACAAGGAACCTAAACCAGCCAGATGGATTTTCCTTTTATTCCCATTATTTCGAGCTCTTTGGTGAGTCAAACCTGTACTGTATGTACTGACCTGTAAATTGATAAATGAAACATAAAAGTCTTCTTAAGAGTCTGACAAGCAATTTGTTTCCTTCCAGCCAGGTAACAGATGAATTCCATTTGTTCTGTTCCCAGCACTGAGGGTGAAATGCTGACCACCAGCAGCTCTGACTCTGATTTAACTGCAGCCAGGATTTCACCTGGAGTATTTAACTCTGCTTTTTTCCTTCTTTTTTTCACTAGGATACATTAGAGACACGAATTCAGGTGTTTCTTTATGGTCTAGTTTAATGCCAAGGAAGGGGAAAGAAGGAGGAAAAACGTGGAGTTCAGGGAATCCAGTGCCCAAAATCAAAAGCAATGCCAGATTTAATCCCCACAGCACAGATCTGTAAAATTTCTGCAATAGGTGCTTAAACTTCTGATTTCTGTCTATAATGACCCGAGCCCCTCAATTTTAAAAAATCCATTTTCTACTTCAATACTTTCAGAATGTAAATATTAATGCTGCAGGAAGGGATCATTACTGGGAGGGCTCTGAGGGCATTAAATCAGGTTAATAGCTGTCCCATCCAGGAGATTGCACAGAGTGACATGTGCTGGGTTTTGCCACGCTCTAATGGAGGCAGGAGCCTCTCCCAGGTCTGGGGTGAGATTTAATCTCCCAGGTTCTGTTGGATTAATTTTCATTTGTAAAATTGTGTTTATTTGCATGTGCGAGGCGCTGACGTTGCACACACCTGCTGCACACACAGTGTTTAACAAAATTGCAATGAAAAACAGCTCTCTAAATCCCTCCAAATACAAAAAGTATTGAAATCCTGTTGCAAAGTCTTTTTCTTAAACTCCTTTTATTCTAAATCCTTTTAACTCTGTCATATAACACTACAGCATTTATAAAATGCTGGAAATCCTGACAAATCACACAATTAAAGTAATGAAAACTGCCCTTCCTGCCAACAAGGCACCACCTTATCTACAGCTCCATTTAGCTAAATGATAGATTTGTTTTTTTTTAAAAAAACCTAATGTCAGTTAGTGTGCTTAAAATTGAAAAAAAAATAAAAGGAAAAAAAATCTCTTTGTGGCTAAATGAAATTTCATCCAAATCAACATTTAGGAGTTTATGAAGTCAAAAGGTAAACTCAAAGCAGCTTAGGTGCTGTGTGCTGATGAAACTGTGAACAGAGACCTCAGGGGCTCTCAATAATGCCAATAAAGAGAGGAACAACACCACCAAAGCTGCACAAAAACAAAACCCAGGGGATGCCACAGGAACCCCAGGCTGCTCAGAGCTCTGGGAATCAGCCTGGATTCCCTGAGGAGGGAATGCCCTGGATGAATTCACACTCTGACCCATTTAGCAGTGGTCAGAGGCACCAGGGGTGGATTTTCCTGGTGTGTGATTCCACTGAGCAGTGCTGCTCCTGCTCCACTAAACTCCTCTCATTTCCAGCTTTTCCTTGGAAATCTTGTGGTCCTTCCCCAGGCTGGGATTCCCTCTCAGCCCAGCTGGGTGAAAGCTTCAGGTGCATTGGTCTAAAGCACCAGAAAATAATGAAATTATTATTCCATTTCATTGGTGATGTGTTGATGGAACACAGGCCAGGCCAAAGCTTTGAAGGAATTGGAGTTTTAAAGTGTTGCCCTCCAAAATTCTGCCCTGCAACATCTCTAAAAGCCTGACTTGGAGAATTCCAGTCTGTAATTTCTGTAATCCACAGACTTTACCCTGCATTATCCCCAAAAACCCCACAGAACAGTGGGAGAACACCAGAACTCCAACACACACCTGCACAACCACCCCAAACCATGCAGGGCCAGCCCCTCCACCACACAGAACCTGGGATTATTTTTGGGGATTTAAAACCACTGAACCACCCAAGAGGCTGAACATACACAAACCTCACATCTGCCTTCCTTTAGAAAGGAACAGAAATATTAGAGCTCTTTAAGTGTACCTGCACATAAACCTGAGTCAGCTTTTGAGGTTCAAATCTTAATTTTACCAATAGCAAAGATGGGAGCAATGGAGAACAGGGCTAAAACTGCTGCAATATTTCAACTCTCAATGGGTTTTAATACCTCTAAATTATTTTTATTTCTTTTTCTTATTTGCTTTTTCTCCCTTATAAGTCAATTTGAGTGAACAGTCAAATTCACTGAGAGATGTAGGGCTATTACACCATCTTTCTGCAGGCAGCATAATCTAGAAAATGGCAATAAATTAATTCAGGTCGCTGGAGGAATTTATTTTCATAATGCTGAGACATGGAAATAGGTTTTACAGACAACCACTGATCTAAACTTTACCACACCAGCCTGTCCCCTTTGAATTGCCACACACAGAGCTGCTCCCTGGCTTTCTGAGTTTCTTGATTGATTTTTAAACCATGATTTTTAAACCAGCTCTACTCTGACAAATAGGACAGCACAAGGCAAAGCAGGTATTTGGCCAGGGGCTTGTAAAATGACCTGGGATATGTAATAAAAGATGGGAGATTGTAGCACTGAGTTCTTCAGAAAGCAGCGATATTCTGATTTTGTAGGTGAAAGAACAACAAAAGTAACTGAAATAAGTGTATTATTGGCTCAGCACAGACAGAAAATCCAGCCCCAGCACACCTGGATACACAGAAACAACCCCAAACCCTAAACCCAGCCCAGCACCCAGATCTGGTAGTGGAGAAGAGCCAAGGATGGCTCAGAGATATTCCAGCCAAAAGGTCCTGTCCCTAAAACTGCCAGAGCCCAGACTGGGATTCTTCACAGTCTAAACATGAGCTCTGCAAGCCCAAAGTGTGGTTACAGTGCAAACCCTCAGTCCCCAAAAAGGCCATGTACACTGTAAATATATATATATATTATATGTATATTATAAACTGCACAGAACAGTTAAAGCCCTGCCTGCTGAGGGCAGTGGTAGGTATGATCTGACCACGGGGAAGAGTTGATATTTGGGGGGTTTAGCATTATTGACAGAAATCCCTCCAGTTTGCAAGGCAGGACATCAAAATGATGCTGCAGAGCTGGGCCAGGACAGGTTTGGGGCTCAGAGCAGAGCTGGGCCAGGGCAGGTTTGGGGGGCTTAGAGCAGAGCAGAGATGGGCCAGGGCAGGTTTGGGGCTCAGAGCAGGGCAGAGCTGGGCTAGCTCAGGTTTGGGGCTCAGAGCAGAGCAGAGCTGGGCCAGGACAGGTTTGGGGCTCAGAGCAGAGCAGAGCTGGGCCAGGGCAGGTTTGGGGCTCAGAGCAGGGCAGAGCTGGGCTAGCTCAGGTTTGGGGCTCAGACCTCGGCAGAGCTGGACCAGGGCAGGTTTGGGGCTCAGGGCAGAGCAGAGTTTGGGTGGCTCAGGGCAGAGCTGTCCCAGCTCAGGTTTGGGGCTCAGAGCAGGGCAGAGCTAGACTAGCTCAGGGTTGGGTGGCTCAGAGCAGGGCAGAGCTGGGCTAGCTCAGGTTTGGGGCTCAGACCTCGGCAGAGCTGGACCAGGGCAGGTTTGGGGCTCAGGGCAGAGCAGAGTTTGGGTGGCTCAGGGCAGAGCTGTCCCAGCTCAGGTTTGGGGCTCAGAGCAGGGCAGAGCTAGACTAGCTCAGGTTTGGGTGGCTCAGAGCAGGGCAGAGCTGGGCTAGCTCAGGTTTGGGGCTCAGACCTCGGCAGAGCTGGACCAGGGCAGGTTTGGGGCTCAGGGCAGAGCAGAGTTTGGGTGGCTCAGGGCAGAGCTGTCCCAGCTCAGGTTTGGGGCTCAGAGCAGGGCAGAGCTAGACTAGCTCAGGTTTGGGTGGCTCAGAGCAGGGCAGAGCTGGGCTAGCTCAGGTTTGGGGCTCAGAGCAGGGCAGAGCTAGACTAGCTCAGGTTTGGGGCTCAGACCTTGGCAGAGCTGGACTAGCTCAGGTTTGGGGCTCAGAGCAGGGCAGAGCTGGACTAGCTCAGGTTTAGGGCTCAGAGCAGAGCTGGGCCAGGGCAGGTTTGGGGCTCAGACCTTGGCAGAGCTGGGCCAGGGCAGGTTTGGGGCTCAGACCTTGGAAGAGCTGGACTAGCTCAGGTTTGGGGCTCAGACCTTGGCAGAGCTGGACTAGCTCAGGTTTGGGGCTCAGAGCAGAGATGGGCCAGGGCAGGTTTGGGGCTCAGACCTTGGCAGAGCTGGGCTAGCTCAGGTTTGGGTGGCTCAGAGCTCCCAGTCCCAGCAGTTCCAGGGGCTGGCCCAGCTCCTGAGCTGACAAAGCTGCCCAGGCTGTGCTGGCAGCAGCCCCCAGGAGCTGCTGGAGGAGATCCCTGCATGAAACAACCCCTTTAAACAAGGCTTCATTATGCCACGAGGCACCACCAGGCAGAGGAGCTAACATCAAAGGCCTGCAGTTTTTAACGAAATAGTTGACAAACTATTAAGTTCTGCTGCTGTAAAGTCACCAAGTCAAAGCCATGAGCTTTCCTTTCACACCTGGGAATGAGCTGCTTATCACCAGCTCAGATCTGCTCCTAGGAACGTGCCAAATCCATCCACCAGGAGACTATTTTCAATAATTCCCTTTTTACAGCTTTACAGTAAAACAGTGTTTGAGCCTGCTGATGGTAATCAGCTTCTCCTTTACAAATTCCTTTTATTTCGTTCAGAATCATTAAAGCTCATGAGTTAGTTATCTAAGGCCTCTTATTACAGCTTTACTTTTATCTGATTCCAGATACTGGTCAATGATACATTCATGTACTTTTAATCAAAGATTTATTTAAACCAAGCCATGTAAAAAGAGACCAGAACATGTTTTTAAAAGGTTTGGTTTAATTTAATATGAGCTAATTTGAATAGTTTTCTAATGTAACAACTATCGTTGTCAGATGCTAAATACATGGAATTTAGGGGCAGAAAGACAATAACTGCTTGAAGGAGTTCATGAGTGTGATTTACTTGATTGAAAAATCAAAAACCTGTTTTAATACCAGAAAAAACAGAACCCCCAGGTTCTTCAATTAATTTACTTCATTTTCATTTCCATTTCCACTTCTTCTCTCCTTTTTTTTTTCCTTTGAGAGAGGAAGGGGCACAGACAACCATTACTCAGTGACACGTAACAGCAAAAGAGCAGCTCATTGGGAATTATGCAAGGTTCCAGTAAATGGAATAAAGGAACAACAGCCTTGGGAAGTATTTTACTGTAAGTTAGTTTAACCTGTAACAGTTACACAGCCACATATACTTTGTATATTCCTCTGCTCATGAAATCACCAAAACAATATATAATATGTCCATTAAACATCCTTCATTTACTTTCTTCAAAACACAAAATCAGTACGATTTACTATCAATAATTTGAACAATAAGATTTTAGGCTGAATTTTTTAGTTAATTAATTAATTAATTAAGAAATTCTAACCCAGCATAATCCCCAAACACCTTGGTCATATTAGAAACACGTTCTTTTCATCCAAAAAGTAAAACAACCAATTTAATTTAGACCCAAACAGTTCTTTCATAAGTCAACAATTAGATTGAGTTTGGATGGAACAGGGTAGATTTTTTAGAGGAATTTGCTTGTTTATGCACAGCTGCTCAGATTTTGCAGCAAGTTCTTCTTGGGGTTAACTCAACTTCTGGAAGAATTTTGTTAAATTAAGCAGCTTGGTTTAGAATTTGATGAAATTGTTTTTAAGCAGTGGCAGAGAGGAGCTGCACTCAAGGGATGATAAAATTTAAACTACTGGAAGGGTCAGAGTGAAGTTAACGTAAAATAAGGAGAAATCAGAAGCCAGTACCACCCCAAAAACCAAATTCTGTTGTCTCCTTGGTTTTGCTGGAGTGGAAAAGTATCATTTTAAGGAAGTTGTGGTGGGTGCTGATGTGTTTAGTGAGTACTCACTGATCTGGGGAGCCGGGAGGATCCGTGCAGCCCGAACCGGCCCATGGCGCACCGAGAACAGCTCCTGAGCTTCCCCACTGATCTGCAACCCACAGCAAAGCAAACACAGTCACACTCACAGAAATGGACACATTTCAGAGCTGAGAGGGTGGGGAGAGAGGCAGGGAAGTGTCAGAGTCCAGAACATCCCTGTGGCCGCCCTGGAGGGTTTGCAGACCGGACAGGGGGTCTGGGGTCTGTACAGGGGGGTCAGAGCCTCACACAGAGCCCAGGAGGGCACTGCCTCTGATCCCTGCCATGGCAGTGAATGCCCACAGTGTGTGAAGAATCACAAGCTGAGAGAACTCAAAATAAGTAGTATTTAGTTTATCATAGAATGTAAATGTAGAATCTGGGATTTTTAGTATCTGGGGCTGAAGGGACAAGCTGGAGGAATTGGGGAGTGGCCCCTGTGCTCCTTGTTCTTGCTTTCGTCCCCCATCTTCTGCTGAGTTGGATTTTAGAGATTGGTTTAGAGTAGAAATGCCATGTTAGCATAGGTAGTAGGCATTGGTAAAATTCTGTCAATAAAAAATACATCTTGGACAGTGGTTGGGTCAGGGAAATGGTACAAAAGGTCCAGGACCCTCTGATCTTCCCCAGTCCCCGCGTGTCCTGCTCTGCTGGGGAGGCCTGGCAGAGCAGAGAAAGAACTGAGATAATGGAGAATAAACAATTTTACGAAACATGCACTGGCAAACTCAGCTTGTTGTCTCTACCTTCAGTGTGAAATACTTAGGGCCAAGAGAAGAGGAAAAACCTGATTACCTCAGGTATTGGCGATTGATGAGAGACGGGAAGACTGATTCAGTGATCAAAATTCCATTTTACTCAAGTTTCCTAAAAGCTTATATACTATTTCAGACAGGTTAATAATTTTTACTACAATAATCAGGTTAAAAATCACACAGAAAACTCATGCATTTTACAACGACTCTTTGCTTGCAGAAGTTGATTGAATCTTCTCTCTTCCCATAAGCAGGGGTAATCCCCATCTCCTGTAATTTTCACAGTTCTGTTTGTTCCTGCCATAGCATGTTAGTTATCAAATTAGCTACACTAATCAAGTCTGTTTGACTCTCTGTCTTGTGTAATCCCAAATTTGGGGAACAGCAACCCTGAGGAGAATCCCAGGGAATGAAGACCCTCAGAGGGAAGTACATTGGTAAGACTCAGCCTAAGCAACCACTGCCATTTCTCTAATAATGCAATTATTGCAATTAATGCAACCATTGCAATTCCTCTATAATAAATATATGTTAGAAGCCTTGAATTAACTGTTCATGACCACACTTGCTTCTTTTGGAAGAAGCAAGACTTGAAGCTGACTAAAATTCACAAAAATTCATCCCACATTTCACGTGGTTCTAAAGGAAAATGCCAGCTCCACAGAGATCAATCACGAGTGGCAAACACAGGTGGAAAAAATGGGAGAATTTCATATATTGGTTCATTTCAAACTCCCCAGGTGTGAAAATCATGTTCAGAAATAGGTGGTCAAGCTACTTCAGCCTGTCACTGATGGCAGTGTTGAAAAGATTAAACCAGAAGCAGCTAAGATGAATTTCCAGACTTCCTGCAATGGTCACTCAATGTATTTTCATAAGTGCCTGGAAATGGATCCGATATGGAACGTCAAACTCCAGGAAAATGGCAAATATTATGAAGCTCATTTCCAACTAACCAGCAACTTAAACCAGATGTAATGAGCCTCAGAACACAGCCAAGGCTGGCATAAAGTTCTGCCAAACAAGCAGCTTACAATATCAGAAGAGAACATGATTTGGAATAAGGTTCTTAGGAATCAATAAACTATAAATTCAAGTGAACTTTTGGAAATGTCATTTTATGGTTGTTTCCATTTCTTTCTGCACTTCAGCTCACACGTCCAAGAAGTTAAAATACTCCTACTGTTTGACCAGCAAATCCCAAGTACAGGACTCCAGCTCTCAGCTTACATCCACTCTTGCCTGGTTATTTATTATCACTGCTCTAGGTCATGGGGGAGAATGAAACCCACCCCATGAAGCATAATTGTAAATAAAATTACTCTGAAAATACCATTTACTACAGAGCTAAGCCATCATTCTGTACACAATACAGAACTACTGCTTTTCCCTGTTAAGCCTGGAATTACACACAAATGTGGGGAAATAACATTTTAGCCCATTTTAGCCCAGCGGTTTATCAATTAAAATCACTGTTAATGACACCATCAGAAATCAACTCACTAAAGGTTTGCTGATGGCTTTTAACTGATCATGAGTGCAGTGTGGGGAAAAATAAAAAGCCTCTGGATGAAAACATCTGTATCCAGAAAAAACAGCTCAGGAAAATGTAGAGCACAGCTAAGCAGAAAATGAGGAAAATAAAAGAGGCACAGAGTAATAAAGAGATTTAAAAAATTAAGACAGCAGCACGTTTTCTGTCCACTGGAACACAGCAGCTCTATGAAAAAGGAAAGGAGGAAATGGAAAAGAAGAAAAATAGAAGGTTTGGGAACTATTATTATTGGCAATTAAAGGTTTTTCCCCCAAATCATGAAAATGCTGTTTCACACGTGTATGCACATCTCTGGCTAGGAATGAAAACAGGAGGGAAAGGAAGCAGCACAACAAAGGTATGGAAGGAGTGATTCCCATAAAATGTCCCAGCCCAGCTCAGACACCTCCTTCTCCTTTTTAACCCTGCCAGCACATCAGCCCCAGCTCAATCTACTTCAAAGTCACAGTCCCCAAAGGAAGACACACAGAGAGGGCCAAACCTGCTTAACTCTGCTCTTAAATATCCTGAACTCCAGGAGAATGTTTATCCAGCCTGGGGAGCCAAGACCTGGTACAGCTTAAACTTGAGACTTGCAAAGAAAAGCTTGAAATGTCCAGATACAAATGAAGTTTATTTGTACTGAGGCATTTAACGTGGAAATCCCAGCCCAGCTCTTCTCATGCATATAATGCAGTGACTTTTGAAAAATTAATATTCATTAAAGATAGTTTATTATTTTATACTGGGGGAAATTATAAAAAGTAAGGTTAAATAACAAAAGGCACACAATGCAACAGTGACTAAAATGAGATTACAGGTATTTAGCCCTTGTTTTGAGATCACTGTAGGTTAACAGGTCCTTTGCTCAGTCCCTGTAGCATCCTAAACCTGGAATGGTTTGGGCTCAGCCTCTGAGCACCTGCTGGCTCCTGGGAGCTAAAAAGGAGCAAATTTTAAGATAAACTCCAACTGGAGGCTTTGTAATGAAAATACAAGATGTCACCAACCACCAGCATCTTGTTTGCAAAGAAAATTCAAATTCTCTAACAGGCACAAAATAAAGTTTAAAAAGAATCTGTATGTGACACTACAACACTGATCACATTGAAACACTAATATTTAATCTAGCACAGTTTCTTAAAGTAACAGCTTTTCCAGGGGATTTAAGTTGTGTGTCCTTAACTGTTCTGTTGAGAGAGGGACTCATGGAAAACACTGCATATTGTGTCTGCCATGAATTAGTAAGAGCTTGGTTGTTCCTTGGTTTGCTCGGCACTGAAAAATGCATTAGGCCTTGAAGATTTTCTCCGAATTCTAACTAACTTCTTTCAAACAGCACCAGCAGCTCCTGGTGTCTGCAGCCTTACAAAACCCTGAATTAACTGTGGTTAATGCTAATGCCCTTCATTTATCTGTGGATAAAACTTTATTGCTGAGGTCACACAGATGCAATCTGCCTGCAAGCACCTCCTGCAGGGGACAGAGATTGTGTGGCCTGATCTTCCTGCCCTTATCTCACATTTATCCCGCCAGGAGCTCCAGTGGGACAAGGAATTGCACACGGAGGGGACAACAGGTCAGCAGTGGGCTGGCAACTCTCAGCCAAAGGCTCCACATCCCATTACCACTCCCTGGAGCTCCACAGTCTCACACACACAGACAAAATATAAATAGAGCTCCTGAATTGAAAACAGAGCTCTAAATTCTTCAAAAAGCACCTGTGAGAAATGAGGCTGTGGCTGCCATTTTGGAGTGGATCCAGCTAAGTAGCAAGTCCCCGTGGCAGCTCTCAGAGCTCTTAAAAGTTTTTCTTTCCCGTTCCAAAAGCCAAGAATATTTCCAAGCAGGTTTCAAGAATTGGATATTAAGCTGTAAAAGCAGCTTCAGGTACTGGTTGGAGGGAAGAGGGAATCCAAAATGATGGCTCTGAGCTGGGCTGGTAGAACATCTCAGCCTTCCCCAAACCTGGGATCAACCACAACTCCCAGACCTACAGGGAAGGCTGGAAGAAAAGATTCAAATCCCCCAAAAAAGATTCAAATCTCCCAAAAAGTCTTCATTAAAGGAGGAAGAAGAATCTTCTCCATTTAAGACATCTTGAGCTGCTGCTCCAAACCTGGCAGCCCAGGAATCTGCAGCACTGGGTCATTTTTGAAGGCACAGCTGTATTGTTTGGAGCACACCAGTTTGCACCCATAAAAAAAAAAGCTGAACAAAGGAAGTTTTGTTCACACTGAGGGTCAGTAACAGTTTCCAACCAGAGAAAATGGTTTTCACATGGTGAAAAAAAAATTAAAAAATAAAATAAAGCCAAACACACCAAAGTGAAGCGAAACTGAGTTTGGAACTCAATGCTTGAAGTACTGTGCAAATCTAGAAATGGAAATGTATAACAGGAAAAGGGAATCATCAGGAGGTTGTTTTTAAATATTCTGTTGTGAAGATATCATGATAAGATGTTAAATTATGATCATAAGCAATTGATAGATACCACCACCAAATATTGCTGCATACTTCCAGTCATGCTGCTGCTGAGAAAGTAAGGAAGGACTGGAAACAAATGAACAAATTTTATCACTTTAGTTTAGAAATTTACTCAGCTTTTCCAATGAAATCAGATGTTTGTAATTATCTGGAGATTGTAAGAATTTAGATGCTCAAGAATGTGACTCTAGTGACTGGATTGAGGATGAAGTTGCACCTTAGCACCTTAAATTATGGCAGTGCTGATGGAATCAGAAGTTCTATAAAACCACATTTCTTGCACACTGGTGCCTCCTCAGTGTAAAAAACCCAAAGCCTCAGCAAATGATTTGCATAGATGTTCTGCAAAGTCCTCAGAGATTTTTCAGGGTCACTAGGCCAGGTCATTACTCCATTTTTCTGAGTGGTACAGGCAAGTTGTTCCCTCTACAAACAGGCCTGGACAGAGGAAGGGTTCTTTTTAAATTATGAGTTTCTTTTTAAATTGTAACAAGAACCATTACGTTAAGATGATCTTTCTACTTCTGAAACTCCCAGCCTACAATGAAAAACAACAACACAAAAAAAGCAGCCAAGATGCATTCCCTGAACAGGAACATCTAGAACAGATACTTGGAAACCACATCAGGCAGAAACCAGCTCCAGTTGTCTCTGAAACATGAAACTGAGGGCAAGGGAAAAAACAAATTCCAAACAAAACACAGAACTCCGCTGCACCATTATCAAACAGCAACTCCTGCTGTATTCCCAGATTCCTCCCCACTTAGCCAGGAGGATTTAAGCCCACTTTTAACCTTCCCACCCCATTTGAGAGCAGAGATCAAAGCCCAGCCCTTGGGATGGACACCCTGAGCTGCATTTCCAAGGCCAGGCTCCCCCAAACACCCTTTGAAGGCGCCCTAATGGTGTCTCCCCTTTTGCAAATCACATTTTTGTAGTCCAAAAAGATCTTCCTGGAGGAGATGTTAATGTGAGAGCACTCTCAGGCTGCAGGAGAGGCACACAGAGGTGTGGGCAAGGCCCTGTAACACCATTAGCAGGAGTGTGGGCTTAGGAGCTGTCATAAACACTTCATAATCACTCACACACAGCCCCTGCTGCCTGCAACACGTTATTAAGGGCTGAATAGAGGGCCAATTGTAGGAATAAAAACGCACAATGCTGCAGATAATGACTTTCCTGAGGAGATCTGCACATAAATGTCAGATTGTTGCTTTTGCAGATCGAGCTGGAGAATGCAGGGTTGGTTGTTTTTGGGTTTTTTGTTGGTTTTTTTTTCTTAGCTGGAGTAACATTGCTTAATTACAAGCTAAATAGTCAGCGGGGCTAAAAAGGAAGGTTTGTGTAATAGTAAAGGACACAAAAAAGTGTTGCCAAATAAGCTCTTAAATATTAAGTCAATCACAGAACTGCCAGGTTTTATTGTGCTTAGGCTAAGCAAGGAGTGGGGAAACGCAAAGGAGAAGCAACAATGTGAAAAAAACCCCTCCAGTTTATGTAAAACCCCCTCAGGTTTATGTTAAACCCACTCCAGTTTGTGTTCCCTCCAAATTTGTTGGATATACAAATCCTGCTCTGCAAAGACATTTAAAATTGATGTTAAAGATTATTATTCTGTGAAAATCTCCACTAACAGAGGAAGCATTCCTGGACTAACACAAAGTGTCCAGGTCCAAGCTGCACCTCCCTGGCTGTGCTCTCAGAATTTCACAGAATATACAAATAAAGGGCTGAGAAAATGATGCAATATCCCCACAGCTGACACTCTGAAGGTGCATGGTAAAATATTTCCACATTTCTCCATTTCACTGCACTTCCCCCTGCTCATACTTCTGCAAAAGTTGAACAACACTAAGAGAAGCTGTCCTGCAAGTTCATTTTTGTTATTTTTCCTGAAATAACAAATGCTATCAAAAGCTAGGAATGATGAAGAAGTGAAATATATTGGGAAAAAAAAAAGAAAAAAAATAATCAGTCTGGCTGCACGGTCATTCTAGAAAAAAGGCAAAATCAGGAATTCCATGACCTGACGTGTGGCTCATTTGGACACAAGGAAAGGGAAAAAAAAAAGAAAAAGAGAGAAAGAAAAAGGAAAAGAATCCATCCATGGTAACAAATCTCCCCTTTTTAGCAGAAAGCACAAGTTCATTGGGATAACAACAATTCAGCTGTTTCCAATAGGGTGTTTTGTGTTTTTTTAGGATTTGTGAGCTCAGGCCGGTGAGATCCTCAGGGGATGGTAATTAATTAATTAAGTGACTGATGAGGCAGCCGCTCGTAGCTCGGTGTCCTGGCGCCACCGTGTGGGCGCTTGGTGAAACGAGAGAAAATCCCCTCTGGGCTGAAATATTCCCAAATTTCAGCCAGAATTCCTACATTTGAGTCAACAGTTACAAAATACTGGAATTTAGAGGAAGTATCGGGTCTCTCTCCACTTCTATTAAACATTTCTTCAAATGCAAAGCCTCATCAGCTTTTTTATTTCCTCATTCCAGCTAATGAGATGTAATCAGGAGGATAACAAGATGCAATAGAGAGGGGAAAAGTCCTACCACACCCATAACACTCAATTTAACCGAAATTTTGCTGTAGAAATTAACATTATTTTCTAAGCTGCTGGTATATAAACACATGTCCTACATAGCTAGCCAAAAAGTTGAAAAATGTACACATTTTTTAAAAAACAGTGTATTTTACAAAGGGTAAGAACTCCATTCTCTCTGCTTTATTCTCAAGCACAGGGTGTTGTGAGCAATTTTGCTTCTTTAAGTTCACAATTTTACAACCTGCTGTATTCAAGTTTATTCCCTCATTTTGAGAAATTTGTGGGGAATTCCCCAAATGAAGCCCCATAAACCACTCTGCACCACAACCCAGGGGTGGGGATGACAGAAATCAAACCCATATGCACAGAGCCCTTCACAGAATTAAAATTGCAAATCATGTCCATGACAAACATGTGATTGTAAAATATTATTAATATTGTCATGCTTGAGTTCTCGACAAACAAATCCTGTTGGTGTTTTTAAACCCTTGTTCCTTTATGTTAAAAAATAAGATTTGGGGTTTTTATGGAAGGGGGGCTACAAACTATTCCAGAATGGTAAACACTGCTGGCAGTTTGAGTCTGGAAATGAATTAGCAGGAATAATGTGTAAAAGCCCTCAAAAATGTGCAGGTACATGAAGTGAAGTGTTTGAGCAGTGCTCAGGATTATCTGGAGATAAGGACATCACACAATCCACACGACATTGAGGGGAAGTGTTGGCTCTTTCCACTCCAGTGGGAGATATTCAAGGTCTAAAATAAAATTATAACACAGTGGGAGCAATTCAAGGTCTAAAATGAAGTTATAAAGTTGAGAAAGGAAAGGAGAGGGGAGGAGGGAGGGGAGCTCTGCACTCACAGGAATGCTCCAGACTTGCATCCCATCGCTGTAGCCGATCAGCAGCAGCAGCGGGGGCTCATTCCCAGTGCTGTGGATTTCATGGAATTCCATATTCCTGGAGGTGTCTGCATGAGATTCCAACAGCCAAAACATTACTAGACAGCAGGATCCAGCTCTCAGCAACATCAGGTGTTTGCTCAATGTTAGAACTAAAAGCCACCAAAGTGCTTTCCACTTCCATTAGGAATTTCCATGGAAATATATTCCTTCATGCAAACACCAGTGCTGAAGTTTCACAGAGGGAGAGCTTTAAAATTTAAAATGATGAAGAAAAATTTTCTGGATAACAATGTGGCCTAAGAGAAGATGGTGATGGAGTCCCCAGTCAGACCTGAGCTTTTCCATCTGTTCATCCCTTTTTTCCTCTTTTTTAAAGGAAGGTTGGGGATGGAATGGGAGAGAACCTAAATCAGGGTTATCAGAACTAGAAATTACCTCATTCATCTCTGTGTGGCTTTATGGCCATCTTTGGCCAGTTAAGGTTTGTTTGCTTGGGGGTTTGTTCTCCTTTTATTTTTTAAAAAATCTCAGGAATTCCCTTTTTAGGTCCATAGAACAAAAGTCCTTAGAATGTTCTTCAGAATCTTTCATGTTGTGTTTAAATTTATTTTATGCAGCCCGTTCTGACTGGGCCTGGAAACATCCTCTTTCACCATCCCAAATAAATCTTCTGTCTCTGATGCCTTCAGTGAGCTTTGTTCATTCTCTCATGGTTGAAAATGTCATTTTAAAGGGCTTTTACTCAAGAAAATCATAATTTTTATATGATTATTCTGTTACAGATGACTGGAATTATTGCACATGGACCCAAAACTCACAAGAACAGGTGACAGAAAATGAAGCCATACCATTTAAATCTGCATTTTCAAATCTGACCCAGACAATTTTCTCTTTTTCTTCTGGTGGGGTTCCACTGTAGGCCTGGACAAAAAGCAAAAGAGTTGAAATAAGCAAGTTTAACAGTGGTTTTTCTCCCCCTATAAGAAGGAATTTAATTAAAAACCACAAGGTTCATGGAGCTTATTGTCACTAGTATTCACACAACATAACCGTGCTGAGCCTCACTCAGGAGTGATGTAAGAATGAAAAAAATATTTATAACAATAAATCTTCTGGGCAGGTAAGAAATGCCACGTGACTTAGAGTTAATAAAATTAACCACAGTGGCTTCTACAATCTTTAACTTCAGCAGTGTTGGAGTTCTCACATGAGGTGTTTTATCATTAAAATTCTCTTTAATTCACCTAAAAGCTTTGCAAGGCCAGGCTGAGGAAAGAAAGAGACCTTTACTACACAGTTTATATTTCTGACACCTTTCAGTTCTGTTTGTGGCAACTTTAATGCAGCCATTTAAAAGAGAATAAACTGCAATTCCAGGAGAACAGATCCACGTTTCAGTGCTGTGTTCTACAGATTCCCATAAAAAGATGAGATACAAAAGGAAATTGTGGAGTGAGGCTTGCAGTGTTTCCAAACTGGAGTTTTACAGTCCTCAGGAGAAACTGGTGGCAGGAACGTGAGCAGCAGCAGAAATACCATCACTTCCAAATGAATTATACTGAAATACTGAGCAGTGTTTGGGATTAAATATGAACACATCTTGTATAATCACTTTATACAGGCCAGAAAAGCAGTAACGTGAACTAAAAATATAAATGTAAAATATAAGTGTGGGGTTTATTTTTCAAAACAAATCACTTTCCACGCTCCCAAGGCAAGCTGATTTTTAAAATAAAACACAGACTGTATCCTTTAACCAGAGAGGGGGAATGGGAGGCTGTGGAATGCAGCAATCGCTTCATTTAAACTTGAAATATGTTTAATTTTAACCCTAAATCCAAAAGGTATTTCACAAATTGGTATTACTGAGGGCATTGTTTTTGTGTTATTATGGAATAAATGCACTGGGAATTCCTAAGAGGAAATTCATGAGGGAAAAAGACACCAAGTAAGCAGGATAATCCTTGGAATCAGAATCAGGATCATTTCCTGCATCAGCTGCAGGCTCCTCCACCATGGACCACAACTTTCCCAAAGTGTAAAACAAAATTAATTCCTTTCTGCCACTGGGAGGTCCATGGGCAACCAATATTCCAGTGCCATTTTTATATTATATATACTAAAATATATAAATGTGTTTGTTTGTCTATTGAATGAAATGATAAATGTACAAAGCAGAGTGAGGATTCCTGACACTGCTTTTTGTGCACTGAAAAAAAGGAGTTTTAAAGATCCACACCCTACCTGTGGCACAACATCTTGGAGGAAGGTAACAACACTTTCCATGTATGACTGTTCCCTGGAAAACAGAAGAACTTCAGCCAAAGGAGTTCAGAAATAATCATGAATATATTAAATTATACCAGCAAAAGGAAGCATGGGCAGGCTTTAGCACATAGGAGAACACTAAGCATGCAATGCAGGCACTTAATTATATATAATATATAATATTATAAATTATATAATTCTGATAAATTGTGGCCTGTAAGTAATGAAAAGACTAATTAAGAGTAATTAGAGTCTGTAACAAAGCCAAGTGATACCTGCTGATGGAATAACTGCTTGGGGAAAGTACAAAATCTAAATTCAAGGAATAAGCCGTGTTCTCCACATCAGAGGGGCCTGAAGTGGTACAGGGATTTGGAAATGATTCCTCAGGGGGTTTTCTATTTCATTTGGCTCTTACAAGGTGAAAATGAGGATTTAAACAATGACTGGAGCTCAAACAAACTCCCAGAGCTCCTGTGCACAATGGACAGTGCTGGAGTGCCTGGCAGGGGATGGAACCAAACCCTCCCTAAGGAAAGCAAGGAGAGGATCTTCAGGAAAGATTTTATAGAAGCTTATAATTAATAAACTTCCTCCTTGGAAGTTCATTAGCAGCACTGATTGGGGATGGTTTACAATGCAAGATACACTTGGTGGGGAGATTTAAATCATGCCTTGAGCAGCCTCTCCCTGCACCAGCAGTGAGGCCCCTGTGCAACCACAGCACACAGAGGGGCTGAAACCCTCTGAAAATTGATTTTTTGTGCCATGAGGAACACCTGAGACAGGCTGGCAGCAAGGGCTACCTTTAGAAAATCTGAGATTATTCAAGAAAAGCCTTCAGGTTTTCTTTAGTTGACAGCTTTGGCAGCTCCGAAATTAACTTTTATGCTTTTCCTGTGCTAACTCAAGATTTCTCTTAGCAACAAAAGAGATCTGTAAATTAGGAATTTCTGGATGTAAATTAGGAACTCTGGATGTAAATTAGGAACTCTGGATGGCCGCAGGTGCTTTTTTCTGAAGCTGTGCAAGATTGTTTTGATCAAAGCAGGAGTGTTCAGCAGTGAAAAATGGACTCTGGAGAATTTAGGATTACACACAGAAGATACTTGAACCCAAATGCTCCAAGAGCTCTTTGAAAAGAGAGATAAATGTAAAATGGGAAGTTTTACATTCCAGAAAGCCTGTTCCAGCCCATGAGCAAGCCAGCAACCCCAGGATTTCTGCATCCTGGATTGTCCCACTCAGCTTTACAAACAAGCTGTGGTTCCTCCTGTGCTGATTCCTCTGTGATTTATGTAGGTCACCCACGCTGGCCCTGCACACCTTTATTAAAATGCCTGGCCACAGGTAGAGGGTTAAATGCAGTGTCTGGAGCTGTGCTGGGAATGCCAAGCAGCCACAGTCATGCTGCCTTCATGGCTCAGCTCTTTTTGCACTTTTTTCCCCTCTCCCCAAGCACTTCTTGAACCAAAGTTGACGTTTGGGAGGTGTTTTATTCAGAGTGTGTGCACTAAATCTCTCCTGAAGTTGAAAAACTTGCAGGGAAGTGTCTTTAAAGTGGTTAAAAACAACATAACCCACAAAAAACCCCAATTTTCCTTTAATAATGATGTAGAAAATTAACATGAGCAGCAAAATGCTGCTGAGTGCTCAGCACACACAGATTCATCAAAAACATTGACATTTTTGAGGCACAGACACCTCCAGAACAAAACATATTTAAGTAAAAAAATAATCATCTTCATACAGTATTTTTCTATTATAATATTTTTAAAGTGTACGTTGAATAAAATGTTTTTACAGAGAGGAGATGCATTTGTTGAGGAATAATTGACACATTAAAAAAATGGCTGCAAGACAAAGTTCTACACAACTTTTTGTGCTATAACAATCAGTTTCTTGTGCTCTTCCATTAAAATTAAGTGAATCTTGTTTGTGGAAATCCAGAGTTATCTCCCCAAGGGCACAGTGACACCCCCTGAAGTGGACATTTCCATACAGCACCATTTTGCAGCAGCATAGCAAGAAAAAAAAATTGTTACAGGACTCATTTAACAGACAGATAAAACACCATAAATCTTCTAGGCTGTCTCACAGCCAAAAAGCTCTTTTGCCATGAAAGCATCCCCAGTGAAAATCAGGATGCCCAGGCATAAAAAGTGTCTGACCAGAGGGATGGAGCTTCTTCCTTTTTTCTTGGTTTTGTTATTTTAATTAAATTTTTTAAAAATCCACAATTCTCCTTCCTGGAGGACTTTAATGACAGGTTTTGTATGTTTTAATATATCCACTCCTGGGACAAGGTGCTGTTTAAACGAGCAGCAAGAAGGGATCACACGTGGCACATCCCTCTGGCCTAAGGAAGAAGCTGGCATCACTTTTCTAAGTTGCAATGTTTGTACAGCAAAATTATGCACACAACAACAAAACCTTGCAGTAATAAATTTTTAAATAAATAAATAAGCTTTAAATAAATCACTTTGGTGTGCAGTGGCAAAGGATCCCATTTAGGGAGACAGAATTGCCACGTGTTGACTTCACTGACAACGCTCAGTGAAGCACAGCATCAACACCAGTTGGCTTTGGGAGGGAAAAAACCCAAAGCAGCCCGGGCTGGGTTCTTCCACAAGAAAATCAAACCCATTTCAGTGAGGGCTGGCCTTCTGGAAGGTTCTTACGTGGCAGCTTGAGGGCGGACCAGCACTCCTCCAGTGCAGCGGCTGGGGCGGCGCGGGGACTCTGTCGCCATCGCTGCGGGCACACACCTGCAACAAACACAGAACTGTCACCAAAACTGCCACAGGATTATTTATTGCACGGGTTCCTGGTGTGTTCTTCAAGGTGGTGAGAGAAAGTTCACTTACATGGACCTGCAGCCCTCTATAAAGCACTTTTTATAATGAGAGAAAGAAAACCGCTCACCAAGCAGGCAACTTCTTCAATCACTACAGCTCCTGGAATGTTTGTGAAAACAAAACAACAAACCCCACAGATAAAGTGGAAAATTATCTCAAACTGTACTAGATGGTCTTTAAGGAGCTCTCCAACACAAACCATTCTACAATTCCATGATTGCAGATAGTGGTACAGGTACACAGTTGTCATCGCCATTACACAAACCCATTATTTACTAATGGGCTGCTGTCTCAGTAAATAATTATACAAAAATAACGTGCAATCACAATTGCAGCGTACTGTACTCGTGAAAATGTGGGTTACACTGCAGCTCACACATTCTGCTGCTTTATGTCAGCTTTTTGTGCCATCCTCAAGCTTTCCTTCACACTTCTGTTCTCCAGGGGAAATTGTGTTTAACATTCCTAAAGGCAGAAACACTTGGGGAGCACCACAGATCCCAGCCAGCCCTTCAGGGAACCCCCTCAGCTGCTCTGTTGTGTCCCCACAGCCCAAACCTGTCCATAAAGCAAAAGAAAAAGCCAAATTCCCAAGGTGGTATCAGTTATCAGCATCATTTCACGTCAGGCCAGACTTGGCAAGGGCCAGCTCATTAAGGGAGGCAGGATAACCTCTCATAAATTAGTAGCAAGATAATAATTAATAACAAAACGTTCAGCAGCACAACAGCAGCCTGACACACAAACCGAAGAACTCTGAAAGGCGGAATGTGTACAGAAAGGATGAAATCACCTCACAGACACCTGCGCCTGCCGTGCCGCGGGTGCCAACACCTTGTGCCACCCCACCCCGAGGCGAGGGGAGCACCGGGGCAGATTTTAGCTCCGGATCTGGGCCTCGCCACAGCCGCGCCTCAGCTCCGGGCACTGCGGAGCCGCCACGGCGGGGCCGAGAGGCCGCGACCGCCCGACCCTCCGGAGCCCTGACAGCGGCCGGGCCGGCCTGGGCACCCTCCGCCGCCGCTATTGAGCAACTCGCACCCAAACACCGCGACCTGCCCGGCCTCTCTCCCGCCGCCGCCCGGTGAGCGGGG
>VXBR01009991.1:212355-233493 GCA_013400215.1 Cisticola juncidis | reverse complement strand
GCTCTGAGGGGCCGTGAGGGGCCGGGGGAAGGTGCAGAACGATCAAACTCTACAGGCACAGAGTCCCGAGAAGGGGAAAGCCCCTGGGACCGATGCGTTCCCCAGCTGGAGCCTCTCCAGGCTGGAGAGCTCGGGGACAGCAAAGGTTCTTGAGGGGCAGGAGCTGCTGCCCCTCAGAGCTCGGTTGTTGTAGCAGCAGCTCTGGAGACACAGCTGAGGAGGGGCCTCAAAAGCCCGAAAGCGCCATGGAGAGAGACTCTGGATAAGGGCCTGGAGGGACTGATTACAGGGAATGGCTTCACACTGCCAGAGGGTGGATTTCGGTTATAGAAAGAAATTGTTCCCTGTGTGGGTGGGCAGCCCTGGCACAGGGTGCCCAGAGCAGCTGTGGCTGCCCCTGGATCGCTGCAGTGTCCAAGGCCAGGCTGCACAGTGGGTGCTGTCCCTGCCCATGGGTGGTGTTTAAGTTCTGCAGCCCAGCCCAGTGTGTGATTTATGTGATTTATGTGATTTATGTTCACAGGTGTCCAGCACCGCCCCGAGCCCTCAGGGTGACACACGGGCCCTGGCTCAGGTTTCCAGACAGTGGCACCAGGTCAGGAGGGGGTGACCTGCTCCGGGAATGCACCTGACTCTTGTGACAACATCATCATCCACATGCCAGAGGAATGAAACAAGGACTGAAAACATCCACAGAGCACCTGCCAGCAGGTTTGCACAGACCAGAGCTTTATTTCGCAACAAAAAGCTGTAACTCGGATTTGATCTCACCACAGGAGCCTCTGTTAACTTATCAGCGTCAATTCCCCTCTCAGCTTGGAATATTAATTTCAGAGAAGTCAAATGATAAAAGAAGTGGGCAAAATACCCAGGAGGAAACCACTGCCAGTTTCTATCAGCAGGGAATTTTCTATCCAGTGCAGAGGAGCTCTGGCTATTTCATTCTGACCCTCACCCAGCAGCTTCTCCAGGAAAAAATTGTGGGGTTAATTTGTTAAGAGGAAAAAAAATAAATAAAGCTAAAAGCTGGAGAAGCCAAAGTTTATAACTTCTTGAGGAAACTTCAATGAGGCTCACATTTCTGAGTGCAGCAGATTCTGTGGAAACTTAAATTTTGCATCTGTGTAGCACAAAAAAAACTGGGAAATCCACAATAAATCTTTTTTCTTTTGCATATTTAGTAACACAGTCATCTAACCGAGGTGTTACAGTCACTCTTTAGAAGGCTGAACACAAACTAATTGGAAACAGGTAATTATTACCTTACTTTGCTGCAAAGGATGTTGCCAGGTAGTTGCCACAGAGTTGTGGCCTGTGCAGCCTTTCCTCCCCATCTGGGGTAGAATTTCAACATCACAGCCAAACTTTATGAAGTGCAGTTACTTCCCACATCCACAGAAATAAATTCTTGCAGGATCCAGTTTGGACAGGCTGTTTCTTTCATCTCCTGAGGCAGCGCTGTGTTCCCAGCATGGATGAAAGGGAGAATTTTCAGGAATAAAATCCCCTGGGATTGCTGTAGCCATGGTAACACATATAGATAGCAGGCCTGCTTCCAACCCCTGGTTTATTGTTCCAGCAGTAAAGAACTGGATTCTTAAAATAACCATCCTGGCCACTGGAATAAAGTACTGGCCTTCTGCTTTCCCGTCAAAATAAAAATGTAAAAAGTTAATATATTGCTACAGTATAACATTCAGGATAAAGTGCCAAGATCAGTTCTGTCATAAATCTAAGTGGGATGTCTTATTTCCTAAGCCACAGTGAGAAAGGGGAGAGTACTCAGATATTTAATGAATACCAGATAAATATGAATATTTCTGTAGTAATAAATTCATATTTTGCTGCTGAATAAATAACAGAACTTAAGCTTGAAATAAAAAATTAAAAAATAAAAAGCATCCCCATCAAATTTTCATGTGTTTTATTGAGGTGAACATACACATGGTCCACACAGTCAATGAAAATAGTCATAAAATAATTTAAGAACTTGTGTTGAAAGGTATTAGCAGCACCATCGGTATTGGAATAGCAGAAAACATCTCAGGAGGGCAGTGATGCCTGGATAAAATGCCATCATTTGGGACAGGGGATAGGAATGGCTTTGATGGATGCTCTGGGGAGCTGGAGTTGTTAAAACACACTTTTTTTGCTAAATACTTTTGACGATTATTGTTACAAAAAATACAACTAAATAAGATACTGCATAGTATTTTAATTAACATGAAATCGACACTGAGGTGTGTAAAGCAAGACTCAGATCTCTGCTTCCACATACAATTCATTTCTGAGTAGAGAAATCTAAAGTTTAAAACCAAAATATAGACCTAGTGTATTCTCTAAAAGACACACTTTAGGTGGAACGTATCAGACTACGAAAATACATATCTTCCATTCTGTTTAATAATTTACTTTAGTTAAAAAGTTGTGAAATTCTCCTCACAAGAAGCGTATACAAATTGATGACTTTAGTAAATTAACAAAAAGGATTAATTTACTTTTTGTTTTCGTTTTGTTGGTTTTTTTTTAAAACAAGGCTTAGCCCCGCCGTAACAATTATACAAGGAAGAAAAAAAAGAGAGACTACATTTAT
The DNA here is from genome assembly GCA_013400215.1 of Cisticola juncidis. Taxonomy (NCBI): domain Eukaryota; kingdom Metazoa; phylum Chordata; class Aves; order Passeriformes; family Cisticolidae; genus Cisticola; species Cisticola juncidis. The sequence continues at coordinate 230,900 of VXBR01009991.1, read as the reverse complement.
ATGAAGGAATACAAATTTACACACATTTTACAGCGACTTATACCCTAACACATCTACAAAATTCACAGTTATAATACAAGCAAGGGATAAAGCTGTCGGATACCAAAAAAAGTTCCTACTTTAAAAAAAGACGGAGGGGAAGGAAGAGCCCGGGGGCGGCTCAGCACACGCACAGGGCCTTGCGGGGCGGCTGGAAGAGGGGCCCGCCCAGCTTCTTCTGCCCGCGGAGGCTGCGNTGCGCGCCGCGCCCGCCTCGCCCCGCGCCGGGCCCCGCCGCGGCTTCTTCAGCGCCGGGCCCGAGTTGGACTCCTCCAGTGTCCGCTTAAAGCTGGCCCCGGGCGGCCTCTCCGCGTCCTGCGCCTTGCCCGCGCCGCCAGGGGACACCTTGAAGGCTTTTTGGTCCGTGCCTGAGTTGGCCGAGTGCGAAGGGGAGAGGCTGACGGAGACGCCGGTGCTGTAGGACTCCTGCAGCCTCAAAGCCAGGGCTTTGCTGCACTTCTCCTCCTGCGGGGCTGCGCCCTTCGGGGCTCCTCCGGAGGAAGGGAAATTGCTTTTGGCAATCTCGTTTGGCAGCTCCAGGTATTTGTCTGAGAGCATGTTGCTGTGCAGGAGGGGAGGAATAGACTCAGCAGAGTTCGGTCGTGGCCAGGGGTCATCTTCTACGAGCTGAGGGAAAAGGAAACAAAATATTTAGGCATAAATACAACCACAGAATGATTTGGGAAGGGACCCTCAGGATCACTTAGCTCCAAACTCTGCCATGGGCACAGACACCTTCCACTATCCCAGCTGCTCCAAGCCCTGTCCCAGGACACTGCCAGGGACAGACTGGACCCCACGAGGGTACAGACAGCGTGTGGCACTTTCAGAATGTCCCTAAACCTTATCCAAGGCAGAAAAACCTTCTCCAAAGCAGAGTCACCTTCCCTCCCTGCTGAGAGGTGCAAACAGCTCCGACTGGGGATGTGAACTGCAGCTGTGGAACACTGAGGGACCTGCTGGGGATTCAGGGGAAAAGCTGTGACCTCTCATTTTCACCGGCAGGATTCCCTGAGGACACCGACACAGGCACTGCCCTGGGATTCACACACGGCCAGGGGCAAACAGCAGTGAGAGCCTCCTGACCTTTGTCGTGCTCAGCCCTCCCTGCATAACCAGGTAATCACAAACTGCTCCTCACAGCTGCCCACGGAGAGGGGCAGGGTCAGACAGACACCTAAAAATATTTAAACTTTTTATTGCCTATGGATTCCTCACTCACATCCAGCCACCCCCTGGGAAGCACAGTGAGGTCCCAAAAATCAGGCACTTCCTAAACTCTGACCCTCATCTCTTCTGCAGCCCCTGAGCAGTGTTTTTGCCTCATTCTCAGTTTTACCAACAGGAAAATGGGGACAATGCTTGCTGTCACTATCCACGGGGGGATTATGAAAATGAGTGTTTATGCAGTGCCCTGAAGATAGGAATTCTGACCTTATTAAAGATTTAATTGTGAACAAGTCCCTGGTTACTCGGTGAGTCCTTCAAAAGTAAATTTCAAGGCCATGCTACACACCCTCAGTAGAAGGGAAATTATTATTTTAAGAAAATATATATAAATATATAAAATACATATAAATATATTATTTTAAGAAAATCATGTGCTGGAAACTGAAATGCACACAGCTGAATCAGTCAGGGACATATCCCAGGTGAATAAACAGATGTTTCTGAAGCCATAACCCAGAACAACTCCAGGTTTAATAAAATGCACTCCAAAAGAAAAGCTAATCAGGATGTCACCAGCATCCAGACTGGTTTTCCACTCCTCCCTACTCCTCTGTAGCTCCCTGTGTGCAGACAAACCATTTAGATAATATCCCTTTGCACCATTTAGCAACACAAGAGGGAAGACCTTTATGAATGGAATTTTAAAGGTTGTTCTTCATCTGAGATCCTGCAGAACCCAGAAGGAACCAGATCACACACAGAGAGCAGCTCTGGCAATGCTCCTTCAGCTGCTCAATTTAATTTCTCACGTTGTGTCACATAAAACTTAGTTTTATGTTTTTATTGTGCAAGACATTTAATGTTGTGGCTCTTTTCCCCACCATCTCCTGCTCGTGCAAACAGCTGAGATTGAACAAGGCTTTGGGAAGCCAAGGAAAGGCAGAGGATGGACTGCTGGAGAGTGATGTGACAAAACAGGAAAATAAACCACAAATCACCAATTGAATCTCTCAGCAATCCCATCAATCTTCCTCACTGGCCTCAGGAATACTGGAATTAATTTGGTATTAGTAATTGCTGCCAGAAGCACAAGCAATTAAGAAATACTTTTGTTTAATTAAGAAACTTTAGTCTCCATCTATTTCTAAATTAATTGTTTTGGCAGGTAGCAGCTGTCAGGCATCAAGGCCATCCCTGCTTCCCTCACAGAAACGGTGATTGAAAATTTTAGGAGCACTTACAATTTAGTTTTTTTCCTCAAGATTTTGCTGGGTTTAAAGCTCTTTTCATGGATTTTGCTCCACTAGATGAAAGGGGAGGAGACAAAATTGAAGCTTGCCATTTTATTAGAGCTTGTTTTTCCCAAGGGAATGTTTAAAACTCCCTTTCTAATTTCTGCTTTCTTTTCCTTTGCCCAAAGGACAATTATCTGAAGATTCTGCAGAACATCAAAGGACAGTGACTTAAATCAGGAGCAGCTGGTAATTACTGAAACAAACAGCCACTCATAACTACACTCCAGTTCTTAGAGGGGGGGAAGAAAAGCCACAAAACAACAAAACAAAAACCCTCTGAAGAGCTCTGCTTTATGTTAACAACTCAAACTTGCAGCCTTCAGAAAGACCTTATGTTAGGATGTCTCTGCCTCCAACAAAGAACACCAAATCCAACAAAGGAAGATAATGAGATCTCCCAGTACAAAAAGAAAATGTTCTTTACAGCAACATGTGTTGGAACAAATTAAACTTAAAAAAAAAAAATAAAAGCCCAACTCCACCACAACCAAACAAACCCAAATCAAAGCACGCCCTGTCAGGAACAGGTTCACAAACTGCAGTCCCTGGGATGGGCAAGCACCTGGGCAAGGCAGGAAGAGAAACTGCAGCCCTGCCTTCATTTCTGAGGGGGTGTGTTGGACAGTTTCTTTTTTATACCTCTGATCCCCTCTCTGGTTCCTCTCTGTCTCTAAAGGCTGCCTTGAATTTTGGGGAGGAGCTCAGAAAACTTCCTTTAGGAAACAAAGCATTTCAAGGTTTGTCATATAACAGCACTAATTCCTTCCACATTAGGGAGGGAGCACAGATGAACAAATACCAATTAAACAACCAGCAGCAATTCTGAAAATTCATATATTGGAACACCAAAGGCAGAATGTTCAAATCTTTTAAGAAACATTGTTAAAAGTTGGTCCAGTCCTCCAAAGCTTTGCAGAGGGAAGTATTGAGGATATGTTATAACTGTGGATTTCACAGAATATCCTGACCTGGAAGAGACCCACAAGGGTCAACACCATATTTTGACAACTGAGCCAATCTCAGCAGACAGATACAGTAAAAACTCAAACTTCAAAACAGCAACGTTGAATAGGGGTGTGAATTGAGAGCTCAGGAGTTTCCATGAGTATCTCACTGTATCTCTGAGTGCCCCAGGAGGCAGGGAGGGGACACAGGGAGCCCTTACCTTGACGGGGGGCGTGCAGCAGCGGGAGGGGGTGAGGCTGCTGGGCTCGGGGCTGCTGTAGCTGGGCCCCTCGGCCAGGTTGAGCACCAGCTCCTCGTCGCCGTGGCCGTCCCAGCGCGCGCGCCCGCGCAGCGGAGCAATGCAGATGACGATGGCGCTGGTGTTGTCCGCACGCAGCATCCGCTGCCGCCAGCGGCCCAGCGCCCGCCCCACCAGCATGCGGGCACAGGACTGCCGCGCCTCGCCCTGGGGACACGGGGGACAGAGTCACACAGAGCCACCCTCCCTCACAGAGCCACCCTGCACAGAGCCACCAGCATGCGGGNCGCCCGCCCCACCAGCATGCGGGCACAGGACTGCCGCGCCTCGCCCTGGGGACACGGGGGACAGAGTCACACAGAGCCACCCTCCCTCACAGAGCCACCCTGCACAGAGCCACCAGCATGCGGGCACAGGACTGCCGCACCTCGCCCTGGGGACACGGGGGACAGACACAGAGTGTCACACAGAGTCACAGCACAGAGTCACAGCACAGAGACACCCCACAGAGCCACCCTCCCTCACAGAGCCACCAGCATGCGGGCACAGGACTGCCGCGCCTCGCCCTGGGGACACGGGGACACAGAGTTACACAGAGGCACACAGAGCCACCCCTCACAGCCATCCCGCAGAGCCACCAGCATGCGGGCACAGGACTGCCGCGCCTCGCCCTGGGGACACGGGGGACACAGAGTCACATGGGGTGTCACAGGGACATGGGGGACACAGAATCGCACAGAGCCACCAGCATGCGGGCACACAACTGCTGCACCTTGCCCTGGGGACACACAGGGGACACAATCACACAGAGCCACCACACACAGCCACCCGAATCCAGGCACACAGACTGTCACACCTCGCCCTTGGGACATGGGGGACACATGAGGAGTCACACAGAGCCACCAGCATCCAGGCACACAGAGCCACTGGCACACAGGAGATCACAGAGGGCCACCAGCACCCATGCCTCGCCCTGGGGACACACAGGGGACACCACTGAGTGTCACAGAGTCACTGGCACACAGGGGACACTGAGTGTCACAGTCACTGGCACACAGGGTGTCACATGGAACCACCACACAGAGCCACCATCATGCAAGGCTGGCACCCGGAGCCACCGTGTCACCATAAGGCACCTCATGCCACACACATTCCTACAAACTGTGCCCCACAGCACCCCCAGAAATAGTGATTAAAACATCTTCCTTCTTAAATCCACCTTTCAATCAGTTTGTCGCACATTCCACATAGATACAGTGCTTTAAACTGTATAAATAACTTGTAACAGGTTGGAACACAACCTACAGTCTTTCCCAAGGCCCTCATGGGGTTTGCAGAGTGTTTACTCTCTGATGCCCCAATAGAAATTCTCAACTGTTTTGTAAAATAAATCAGAGAGTAATTTAATTTAGTCTAAACAGTCTGCATTATAACATGCACCTTAATGTGAAATAAATTTAATGATCAGACAGCATTTTGTGTAACTTCTTTAGAGAAGAAACTCATTATCTCTGTTATTACTCACACACAACGCCCTGCTAGTCAAATTTTCCCAAAACACAAAGCAAATAATGTAAATTATGGTAACACCCATGGTATTTAACATCAGCCACACTGTAAAGTTTTATGTGGTGGCAAAACCATCAATCTGCCTAAACCCCCCCAGCTCTGTGGGGCACCTTCCATCCCTGACAGACCGAACAACCTTTAGAGGTGACCAGGATGACATTTCCACTCTGACTCCTGGGCTGTGCTCTCACCATGAAATGCTTCTTCTCCTCGTGATCCTGGCACATGGAGATGGCATCCTGGGGCGGGATCATGTTCCAGAGCCCATCACTGCCCAGGATGATGTACCTGTGCTTCTGGGGGTCCAGGGTGTGCACGCTGGTGTCCGGCTCGGGGGACACCACAAACTCCCCGCTGTAGAAGTCATAGCTCCAGAGATCACCTGGAAAAGCAGGAAATGGGTTGGAATTGTTACATAATGTCCAAGATATCCCTCTGGCTGCCCTAGAAGGTTTAGAGACCGGACAGGGGGTCTGGGACCTGTACAGGGGGGTCAGAGCCTCACACAGAGCCCAGGAGGACACTGCCTCTGATTCCTGTCCATAAGAGTGAATACTCACATGCAGGAAGAATCACAAACCCTAAGAATTTAAAAGTAAGTAGTAGCTAGTTTGTTATAGAATATAAATATAGAAATTAGGATTCTTAGTATATGAGAGTAAAGAGACAAGATAAAAGAATTAGAGAGTAGCACCTGGCCTCCTTGTTCTTGCTCTCGTCCCCCATCTTTTTGCTGAGTTGGGTTTTAGAGATTGGTTTAGAGTAGAATTGACATGTTAGTGTAGGTAGCAGGTATTGGTAAAATTTTGTAAATAAAAAGTGCATTTTGGACAGTGGTTGGGTGGGAGATCCCGCACTGAAGGTTTGGGGATCTCTGACCCGCCCAGTCCCCGCGTGTCCTGCTCTGCTGGGGACGCCCTGCAGAGCTGGACAAGAACTGAGAGATAATTTAGAATAAACAGCCTTGATAACACTGCTGGACTCAGCCTGTCTGCTCTGGCTCTGGTGTGAAACACCCAGGGCAAAGAGAAGACTGAAAACCTGATTACCCCGGGGAACAGAAACCCCGAGGAAACTCAGGGAACAGCAACGCTGGGGGAGACCCTGATACCCCGGGGAACAGAAACCCCGAGGAGAATCTCAAGGAGATCCAACCCTGAGAACATAACACAGGAGAAATCTCACTCTTGGGAAACAGAAAAACCAGCACCATCAGCCTTGAGTCACTGGCAGGAACATGAGGAAATTCCAGCCCAGGCACTGCTCAGCTGCTGCCGCCTTCTAAGCATATTTAAACTAAACCAAGCTGTAATCAGAGATCTTCTACTCTCTTAAAATAAGTATTTGTAGAAAAAGGAGAAATGAGACAGATAAATACCTAGAAAATGGTAAAACCTCAACTATCTCCAAACTAAAACCTATCTGATTTAATCTGAGTTCTCCTTAAACAGAGGTAAAACCTTGCTTTGTTGGTCCCACACCTAATGTGCAAATATTTGGGCGTGCAGGTGCCACAGGGAAGGGACAAAGGAAAAAGCCAAGGAGGAGACTGAAGCCTTTTCCCTGTGAAATTCCCTTTGCCATTCCTTGTCCTCCCCAGCTCGAGCATCTCCTGCAGACCACGCGGAGCTCTGTGCAGCTGAGCCAAGTTTGGGAGCTGGAGAGCAGCCACAGGAACACAGGCACTGCCTGAGCTCCAGCAGGAAGGCAGCAAATGAGAGCTCAAACCTCTCCCTAGGATGGCCTCATGCAGGGAACATTTCTATTTTTAAATCTCTCTCGCTGTGTGAATGAGTTTGGGGTCACCTCAGCAGAAACAAAGCTGAACAACGCATCTGAGTCAAATCATCCCCTGGTTCAAGAGCTCCCTCTGAACCATCCTCAAAAATCACTCCAGCAGAAAAATCCATTTCCATATCAATTTATTTCAATTCTGTTTATCAAGTATACTTGAAAAATTAAAAACCTTTCCCTAAGGCTAGGCCTTCAAATCAAGAAGAGTAATAATTTGCCCTAACACCTCTTTTTAAAATTTATTTCCATGTTCACAAACAGCTCCCTGTAGTGATAAGCAACAAAAAGTGACATGATTATTACTTGCAAGCACTGGCTACATTTTTCTGGCAATACGCACAGCTTCAAAAGCAGAAATTAATTAAAATGTCAGAGCTGAGCAGCAAACAGAAGCTCAACAACTCAGTAAGGTTTTGTCGGGCTCTTCCTTTGCTTTTTGCTGGAGCTTCTTCCACATCCATCAGCACCCTTTTAAAGACAATAAATCAGCTTTTTGTCTTCCTCTTGCCTCCATTAGCTTTGCCTCAAGCTATCAACCAGTTGAAAAGACTCTTCCAGGAGCAGGAAAGGGAACACTTCAACTCAATTACCCCACTCCAGCGCAGCCCATCCTCGTTACAGCCCTGCAAGCACATGCTGCTAATGAGTGCTAATTAAAAGCCAAGCCTGCTCCTACAGAGGTGCACCCGGCTGCCACGGGGCTCCCGACAAAGCCAGCTGGCAGAGAGATCAAAATAAATACTGTAACACTAGAGCTGAGCAAATTTGGGATGTGAATTGCCACGGAAAGTCCTCCTGCACTCCGAGTTTCTCACAGGTAAAATAAACACGAGCAGCATCAATTTCCAATGTACACAGAATATTTTTACACGTCCATTTGCCAGTTTGTTCATACTCACGCAGGAGAAATGACAAAATGTTATTAGCTGAATCGGGTTTTTAATTAAAAACGCTGTGCTGGGCGATAAAAATAACCTGAGTTATTAATTTGGGTTGTTTCACACACGTGTCACCGTGTCCATCTGCTGCCCTTCCCGAGGAAACAGCAATCACCACAGATTCCAAGGATCTGCTCCAAGAGGAAGGAGCCTCCTCCCAGGGATAACTGGGAAGATCACAGTGGCCACAGCTCCAAGGATTAGGAACTTGCTGAAGGGCACAGAGTGACTCTCACACACCCTTCCAACACCAACCCATCTCACGGCCTGGGGGACATTTACATTTTTATTTCGTTTTTTTTTCCTCGAAGGGCAGAGCTTCCCCAGCCTATAGTGAAGCTTTCTGGAGATGCTGCCCAGCTGTGCCCCCTCCATCCCTGCCCAGCTGTGCCCACCTCTCCCTGCCCAGCTGTGACTTCCTCAGGCTTCTATTTGGGAGCCAGACTATTTTTGTTCTGAATTAAACCCCAAATATTTACAAAACCCTTGACAAGCTTGTTCTTTAAAAACTTACACACTAGGAGTATTCCTTTAAGTGTGAGGTTTGCATACTTCTTTTCCAAACAAAAGAAAGTTATTAATGTAGTTCCTTCTATCTTCCAGAAAAACCTGTTTGTTAGTCTTGACTCAAACCAGAATAATACACAGAGATCTACACTGCATCTTATGAAATGAAATAGATGTTTGAAATCAGATGCTAAAGGAGCAGGAAACTAACTTAGCTGCCTGTAAAAATGTATCAAACTATGCAGCCTCTCTTATCTCTGTTACCTTATAAAACACAACAAACCTAAGTCAAGTGCTGCCAGGGAAGTAATGGGAGTCACAAACAAAACACCCAACACATAAGTGGGCTGAATTGGATTAAACCCAAAGCCTTCTTAGAGCAAAAGCATCTCCTGAAATCACATAAATCAAGTCTTTCATTTCAGTTTCTGGAGATGCAGTTTTGCATATAAAAAGGGCTTTTGGTTTGCATAGAAGAAAGAAAACTTTACTTTCATAACTCAATCCAAACTAAAACCCCAGTTTGATTAATCCTTTGATTAATAAAATCAAAGTTTTTCTCCACAAGGAGCCACAGGTGCCTCACATGATGTGTGTAACACACAGAACAAAGCACACACTGCATTTGGCACAGCACAATTATTATTTTGTCTCTGGGCTGAAGAAAATTGTACAAGCTACAGAAAGATCTCCTGAGGACAAGAAAAGAATCCCAAACACACCCCAAGTTTGTCTGGTTTCATAGAGATAAAACTGAAAAGCAATTATAATAGAAGCTGGAAATTGCTGTAAATACAACTTATACAATTCCATGTGATTCAGGTTCATGGCCTACAATGGAGCAGGAAGGAAAAAATGATTGGCAGCTGTGCCACTTAATTTGAAAAAGAGTTAAAATACATGTAAACAACCCTAAAACCTTACAGAGGAATTTCCTCAGGTCATTTGAGGTCAGGCAGAGCATCTCCAGGATTTCATGGTGTGTGCATTCAGAACAGAACAGTTTTGCAGTCAGTGGTTTTGGAAAACAGCTCCCCCATCCCTGTCAGAGATTCCTGCAGCAGCTCCAGGGGATTCCCTGCTCTGGTACAGAACTGCTCCTAGAGGGCAGCAGGAAATCCCTAAAACCTCTACCTGCTCCACCTGAAATACAGGGGTGAGTCTGTTATATTCCTGCCTAAAAAAAAACCAGGGAAAGCAGAGTTGGTGTTCCCACAGCAGGGAGGGGTTGAACTAACGGGCTCCTAGCTCAGGTTTCATTTATTTATTCATTCATTCATTTAAACACCTCCTGAACAGCCCCAGCAGTGCCAGGCAATCCCTTCTCACCACAGATTCACTGGGATCTATTACAAATTAGAATAATAATAAAAAAAGATGTTCTCATTGCCCAGAAAAGGTCAGCAGAAGTAGCTGTGAAAACACAGAACTCTGCTCCAGCTTAAAATGGTTTATTGGAGACACAGAACCCTGCTGTGTACCTTAAAGCAGCTTACAGATGCTTCACAGGGACAGCATAAAGCCCAAATATTTCTGACTTGTTATGGGGCTATAAATAAATTCTGCATTATTTAAATACCTAAATACAGCCACTGTGCATACCACAAATGCTTATTTTAGGGCAGAAGGGCACTTCTGACAATCAGAATGGGAAAGGGGACGTCAGAATTAATCTGGCCACAAGGATTTCCTCTGCACCAGGATTTTCTGCTGGCTGAATGCAACTTTTCCACGGTGCTTTATTTCTTCTTTTTCTAAAACCTTTCCTCAGCCCCTTAAGAGTGCATTAGACCTAAAGACTGGAGGATGAGACTACACCAAAATATTTTATAGTGTTGTAAGAGAGAGACACTCAAAACACCAATCTAAATTTTAGGGGTTTTAATCAGAAAATCTCCCCCATTCTAAATACAATAAATTCCCAACTCTAAATTTCTCTGTTGAGAGATTCTTGTCATGCTAAAAATTTTTACCCAGGTTGGAGGGAAGGCTGGTCCCAGCATGGTGTTTGAGCTTTCAAACACAAGAATTGGTGTGAGAGAGGTGTTCCCATTTTCTGGAGCTGAAATTCTCCAATGCTCCTCTCTCCATGCATTTGCTGGCAAAGAATGCACTGGGGGCTGACAAATGCAGGGCTCCTTGGATTCCCATCTGCACACAAACCCTGGCCAAATCCTTCTGTTCAGCTTGCTGGGAGCAACCAGATCAAAGCCAGAGAGCCCTCCAGACAGGCAACAAACTCACAATCACAGCAACAAAAGATGAATCAAAATTAAGTGTCCACATTTTGCAATCCAGGAGGGAACAGCAGGGATGTGCTGCCCAGGGGATGAAGGTTTTTTTGCTACCCATCCATTAACTCTGAAGAATTTAATCAAACTCTCAAGTCAGTTCTCCTAACCACAAAATAAACTCTATCCTGACTGAAATATGACACATAAAGACTTTCAGATACAGAGAAAACATCCTTAAAATTAATTTTTTTAATTTTCAGACTCCTTGCTTGACACACAGCTGACTTTTCCACGTTCATTCTCACTGCAAAATTCTCCCTGACTCTGGACAAATCCCTGTGGCACAGCTATTCCTGCCTGTGAAATCAGACACAGCAAGGCTCTGGAATGATCCAGAGCCTGGTCCCAGAACAGCCTGTCCCCATGGGCACTGCCAGCTGACCCAGGAACACTGCCAGGCTGCCAGCAGGGCTAACAGCACAGCCCTTACAGGTAAAAACCACAATCCCATTAAAACAAAACTATTTGGGGTCTATCTGCATGGAGGATTCTTCGCTGCACAAAGGGATAAAAACATGAACAGCCAAAGATTGGCATTCTGCAATGGAATTTAAGGAGAAAAACGACCAGAAATACTGACACTCATGGGTAAAAGTTACCCAAAAACTCAGTTAAGGAGTACTTCCCCAAAAAAACATTCATCACAAGATTTCTAGTCCTGCATTATCCCTTCCTGTCCTTGGAATATTCCTCAAAGACAGTTTCTCATTTCTAGTGCTCCCATAAAGGCAAGTTATAGTTAAACAGATTTGACTTTCATCCCATTCTATGCCAACTCTAAAAAAAAAATAGATTGTCCACAAAAGAAAGACTGAAGCAATTCATACACCATCCAGCAAAACTTCACTTCTGAACGAAAAATCTACAAGCCCTGTGTCTCTCCAGGAGGAAGAGGACACTCTTCTCTTTCCCTGAGATAATGGGACTGTAATTTTTGACTAGTTGGTGGCAAAATTAAATCCCACCCTTGCAGAGCTGACCCTGAAAACCCTGCACGTTATAAGTCACCTTCTTCTCTCCCCAGCTACAGCGTTATTCAAAAAACGCAGCGTTTTTGGATTAAAAATACCCTTTACAGGCCCAGATTTGGAGAAGGCAGGTGAGGAGAGCCCTGTAAATGGAACATTTTGGCAAGCCCAGGGGCAGGATGGGGCTGGGGGCACTCACCCAGGGCTCTGGCCACGGCCAGGAAGGGGATCTGGTCGATGACGGTGCTGCGGCGCACGGGGCCGTTGTGGGTCAGGCGCGGCCTCTTCCACACCACGCGGTTCACTCCGGATTTATTGATCACACTGCAGGCACCAGAGAGGGGCAGGTCAGCAGCAGGGACCAGGAAAAACCAGTTAAACATGCAAATGTGGAGGTGATGACAACAGCACCATGAAGTATTTCAAAACACACAGCAGCACTTTGATAGCTCCTTATAAAACCAAGGGGAAATGTGAGACGTGAAGAGCAGAAGAAAATAAAAATCAAGGTAATAAAGACCTGGACGAAATTCTGTCTGGTTACAAATATATACAAGAGTGTCTTTTTAATCTGTCAGTGACAGAGCAGAACTGGATTTGCCTCCCTCAGATGAGGGCCATCGACATCAGCTCATTCAGGTGTAAACTCCACACAGCTCCTCCTTCATCTTCTACATCTCCCAAATTTTGGCTGCACAGAGCATGGCACAGTTGAAATAATAGAAAAGGAAGGAACAGCATCCTGAAAGGATTTATGGAACACCAACAGGAGGCAGACACAGAAAGAGGAACTGTCCCAAGCTGGTGCCTGCAGGAAGCAGGAGATGGGGAGAACAGCGCTGAATTTGCATGGAACACCTGCTCTGAGGCACTGAGCACTGGCTGAGCTCTTCCAGATGCACTGGAGGGGCAAAGGAGCCTCAGAGCAAATAACTGGGGCAGCTGTGCCAGGCAGGGATGAAAGAAGGACAAGTATGAACCACCAAGGAATAAGAGCTAATGAAACCACAAATTAACTAAGTTTGGTCCCAACCAAGCGAGGAACTGGATATTTGAAAGTTCCTTTCATCCAAGGAACAGCCATTGGTAATTAGAGACTGAGCAGCTCTGGAACAGCCTGAGGATTCCTCATGCTGAAGCCATTCAAGATGCACTTCCTGGCACTGCAAAGGCCTTAACAACAAGGGCATGTTCAGCTCCATCCAGAGCACAGCAAAGGCACAAACACCACATCCCAAAACTTGATCTCATCCACTTGTGCAGCTCATGACCACACAGAGCTCACTTCAGTCACTCCTGGGAAGGAAACCTCATCCCACACTCAGACTGTCACTGGGAAAATAGTGTTTTAATGGAGATTCCATCATGCTCTCCCATTAACTGTTCCCAGTTTGCTCTTGTCTTTGATTCCCAGGCACAGCTGCACAGTTCCACCTCACTCCCACCAGACTGGGAAATACAGGAGAGCCAGTAAAATAAAAAGAAAATATTAAAAATTAACCATTCCTGTAGATACCAAGTTTCAGAGAATGCTTCTTTGAACCTTCAGAGACTTCTAGAGAAACACCTTAAAAACCCACAGCAAAACTGCAGGTTATCCCTCCTGCAAAACACCCCTGATCAACTCCCACCTGCCAGAGACAAATATCTGAAGGTTAATGGGCTGACAGGGCTCCCAGATGAATGATGCCAGCAGGAAAACCTTCAGTGATCCCTGCTCCGAGGAGGAAACCCTGCCCATCCATCTGGTGTGGCACCTGAGAGGGCAGAGCTCCCAGAGCCCAGCCCTGGGGGCTGTCTCCAAACATTTGTGCCACCTGACAGAGCCCTGCCTGCTCCCCTCCCTCCCCACACCCAGCCCAGCTCAGATGTGCCAACATCTGCCAGGGAAAGAGTGGAAAGACAGGTGCTAAAGTGTGTGTTAAAACAGCAAAGGCAGGGGTTTGTTTCAAATCCAGGATTTTTCTCATGTTCCCTAAGCAGAAGCTTTGAGGAGCTGACAGCTGCCACTGTCACCTCAGGGACAATGCCTGAGAAATCAGGGTGCTGTGACAAACTGGATATTCCAGACCTAGTATCATTTTACCTATGTAAAAGGCAATTTGGCCAACCTACAGGTTCCTCAGAATCTAAAGGAAAATGGGCCAAAAAATTAACATCTCTGCTTGCAAAAATTTGTAGGTGAACATTTAGAACTGTAGCCATCCCTCAGCTGCATAATCCACCAGAAAATTAAAATTCTGCATATACCATGAACGACTAGCAAAAACCACAACCATGTAACAATGAACCTCTATTTTTATTTTATTTATTCCCCAATTTATTCCCCAATATTTTCCCCAATAAGCTGTAAGAAAAATTAAGAGAACACAAGAAAGAGCTGAGACCCAGCTCCTCGTGTGCCCTCCCACAACAAGCTCAGCGAGAAGCAGACAAACCTACCTGCCCCCAAGGCCTTCAATCCTCTCCCTTTCCTTGGGAAGCTCTGGTTTGTGGTCCTGTGTCACCTCCACAGCCCTCACAAAGTCATCCTTGGGGTCATCCTGCACGCCCAGCACCACGCCCGAGTCGCCCACGTGCGCCACGTACATCCTGGAGCCGCGGATGATCACCACGCTGGCCGTGGTCCCCGACGTGCTGGGCAGCCCTGTCATGGTCTTGGGCCACTCTGCTGCAAGGGGGAAACAGGTAAAAAACAGACAAAAAGCACAGGTTTAGTTCTGGGGAACTGGAACAGGGGTTTGTGGGATGCTGTGACAGTGATTTACTCTTCGCTTTCCCCGGCTGAAGTGGTGGAAATGTCCTAAATTCAGTTATTTTGCCAGGATGTTTGATTGGCAGTCAGGATTTGTGGGCATTCCTGATCCCCTTGGAAATGAGAAAAACTGCAATTTTACTTTCACAGGCTGAACAGCAACATTTTGTGCTGAATGAAGTCTCAAATGTTTCATTCACATTTCCCTTTGGAGGACTGAATAATTCAGATTAGCTCAGTATGCTTTCCTCAAATTCTACAGAAGACACCCCTGGAATTCAGAGTAACAACACAACTATGCCTGGTTAGGGAAATCTTCCTTCCTGCTGTGCCCTCAAACCACTTCTATGACCTTCCCATTACACTACTCTCTCCAGTTACATCCCATTCAGATTTCTCTTTCACACATTTCCTATTTTTGTGTCTACACAAGCTCATCTTCTCCCCAAACTGCAAAAATTGAGTGAGACAACACCCCCCAGGAGGCAGCCCAGCCACACCACCCTCCTCCCCACCCAGCACCCACCAAAAGCAGGCTCAGCTCCCAGTTATCAGTGATTCCAACTGTCAGCAGCAACCTCATGTTTCTTCTTCCTGCACCCACTCACGTCTCCACACAAGCTCCAAAGGGAGCCCCATCCCCCTGTCACATTCTGTCTCCTGCACTTCACGAGTCAGGCTCACACAGCACAACACCAAAATTCCACTGTGACACAAGCTGTTTGCAGGAAATACCCAGCCCAGGCTGCCAAAGCACCGCGCTTTCTGTGCCTGTGGCACAACAAACACACAGCAAATAAAGGGAAAACACAGCTAAACCTTAGCCTCTCTGAAAACAGGTATTTTAATCTTCTAAAGCTCTAAACAGAATCAAAAAATTGAGGAACTTAAGTTCTGGTGCCACTGAATGATGTTCAGGTGCCTGAGGGAAGAGGACATGGAAGAGAACTGAAGGAAAAGGAAAATTTAGAGAAGTAGAATTCACAGGAATTATGAAGTCACAAGTTGCATTTTCTCAGTGTGAACTACCAAGACATCCAGCACAATTTTAACATTTAAGTTCCAACAGTTCTAGCTTTGTGCTCTAAATACTGAAACACAGTTTCTCCCTAGGAGCAGCTTTATTTCAAGAACACAAACACTCAATCAGCTTATTGGAAGTACTTTGTCTGGCAGTTTTAACTGTGGATATTAAATCTAACACATTCCAAATGGAAAGCAAACAAGGGAGGGAGCCAAGTGGTAATGAGGACTTCAACCATGCACTTAACAGAAAACAAGCTGCAACTAATGAGTTTCTGTCAGTGTGACAACCCCTGAACAGCAATAAAACATATTAGAGAGTCAAATCAGTCTTTATGGGGATGGGGAGCAGAGAGAAGGAAATCACCCACTAGTGGGAGAAAGAATGACACAGCAGCCTCAGATTTTAGACTCAACAAAACCAGGAATTATCTGCCTGTCTTCCAGAGACTGCAGTTCATGCCTTGCTTCTGCTCAGGGATAAGTATTAGATAAATATTAGATAAATATTAGATACAGCTCTCTCTGTAATGATTGTGTCTCACCAGGAACCAGCAAAAGGGTCAAAATTGATGGGTTTTGTTCTGAGCTCAAGTATTAAAATCAAACCCATGGACCCAAGTCCTCCATGGATCAGGAGCATTAACATCTGTCTAAAACATTTTTTCCCACCTCTACTTGAAGACCACTGCCCTTCACACTCAGCTTTGTAACTTTGAACTCATAAACTCCACTCATTCTGTAGCTTCCAAAGTGAACTCTTACTCCAGAGGACCTTTGGCATTTAGAGAATTTTATTACTGCAGAATTAATGCCAAAAACGATCACCAGTGACAAGTGGGCACTTTCCTGGTTTAGTTTTTCTGCTGCTGTCATGATCAGTGTGGTTTGTGTCTATCAAGGGATACAGGGGATGACCCCAGGACTTCCAACAATCAAGAGAGCAGCCAAGTACAAGCTTCCCTTCCAAGAGCCAACTGGAAGCAATAGAGACTCCATCCTCCACCCCAAAATTCCAAATAATTCTCCCCCACACTTCAGGATACCAACATACCCAGTCTCCATTCCGTGTGCACAGTGTCACCAGCACACAGTTAAAAAGCTGCTTTACACGTGACAATACAGAAAATTATTGCCTGTCAGTAGAATTCACACTGGGACTCTGTAACAGGACGAAGTTATAAAACTGAGATAATGATGGGCTTGTCCCACAAAACTCAGGCTGCTGAGCACGTGCAACAAAAATCAGGAGGAGCAAACACACTCTGGAGTTTACTAAACAGCCAAGCTCCAAGTGCCACCAAAGGCTCCCAGCCAGAGCTGTGCTGTTTCTCACAATAATTTAAATTGCTCCACAACCCCGGTGCTGTTTGCTAAACACCCGTTACTAAACAGAGGTTCCTGCACTTTTCTCTGCTGTGCCTTCGGTGCTCACACAGAGTTCCAGTGACAAATGACACAACAGGCAGAAAACTGAACTCCTTATCTTCCCCCCTCCATGCCATGTCCCCCTGTTCACACATTTTGCTCCTTATCACCCGGCCCTGCAGCCCAGAAGGCTGCACATCCATTGCCAAGGTTGTGGTCGTGTTCTGGTGCTTCTGAAATTCACACCCTTCCCTCCGTGTCCTCAAACTCACTGTTCCTTCCCCTGTTATCTCCCCAAGTATCTGACATTTGCACAACTTCTCTATTTTGCTATTCAGGGAAAAGGAAAATGAAACTGTTTTGAAATTATAATTACTTCCCCCCCCCACCTCCATCACTTCGTTGAAAGCCCGAGGTGCTCTGAGTGCGATTCTTGCTTTTCAGGTTTCCCTCCCAAGCCCAACTGTCACTGTCACTATTTTTGATCCAGTTTTACCATGTTCCACACCTCCCTTCACACGCTGTACGCTGCTTTTGCTTCTTCTCTGAGCCTTTTGAATGCCCAAATGCATAAACGATATATACATATCCTACACATTCTATATAAACAACCACGGCTTAAGTCAGAACCTTCATTTTACAAAAAAAGTCTTTCAGAAACTCAAAGTGCAGCCTCACAAGACCTCGGGGTGAAGGATGAGTACAGGAATGATGACTGTCACTTGTCTGGGCATGCTCCTCTCCTCGACACTGACTTATTTACTACCCCAGCTTCTATGCGACTGCAATTAAACAACTAATACATACATAAATACATAATGACGATATGTATTTATATCTACCAAAATCATCCTCGGGATACTAAGCGTGTTTTCTGCTTTGTCGGGGACACCACGTATTCCACCATGCTCGAGTTATAAACCAGCCCCATTTCAATCCTTCCACCAGGACTCACAAAAACAGTCGGAAGCACCCTTAGGGGGAAAACGCCGTTCCCAGCCCATTTCAGCTTGTTAAAATTACTTTTTTAATTCCATTTCATGATGCAAGGAAAACCCAAGGGGGAGCTCAGTGCGATTACTCAAGACAACAAGATGAAGACCTTCGCAATGAATCCAATTTGGAGACCGCCGCGTATCACGCCGAACACAACCTGCAGCCCTGCCACCGCACCATCCCTATCTACGTAACACAGCAGCGTGCCCTCGCCTTGTGTTTACATCTCCCTTCTCCCAGCGTGCCCTCCAGTTTCTCTTGTTTTCCCGAATCGCTCGGCTCGGCGGGCGGGATGCGCTGCCGCGGTTCGCGGCGCGGGGACGGCAGCGAAGGAGGGAGGGATGGAGAGAGGGAGGGAGGCCCTCACAATAGCGCGGGAGAGGGGAGGAGAGGGCGCAGCGCGGGCGGAGCGGGGGCAGCGCAGCCCGCGGCAGAGCGCGGAGGGTCCGCCGGCACTTACGCAGCTTTTTCCACATGGCGCGGTGGCAGGCGATGAAGCCCTTGCGCAGGGCCGCGCACACCTCGGCCGGCTCCGCCGAGCAGAAGCCCTTCTGCTTCTTGATGAAGCCCCATAGGTTCTCCCGGGCGAACTGGGCCGCCTCCCGCCCGCCGTGCCCGTCGCACA
>VXBR01009991.1:162580-203926 GCA_013400215.1 Cisticola juncidis | reverse complement strand
CTGTGCCGGGGCCTTGTGGCTGCCCCCGGGAGCCGCCCCGAGGCCGCGCTGAGGGGCTGGGGAGCCCCGGCGGGGACGCGGGGACGCGGCCTGGCCTTGAGGGTCGCGGGGGGAAGGTGCCTCTCGCTATTGGGGAGCGATGCAGGCCAAGCTGGATGTGCTGGAATATGTTTTTCTTTTCCCCCTTTTTTTCTTTTTTTTTCCTTTTTTTTTTTTTTTGTTATTTTTGTGACGGGGTNTTTAGTAATGTATCGGACACGGTGATGTCAGTGGTTGAGGGAGCAGTTTACCGTGGTCTAGTATAAATGATCTGGGAGGAACCAGATGGAAAGAACTGACAGTTGTTTAACGCTGTAGTTTATTAGCGTTAAATTATTCCTCGGTGAAAGGGCTGTTCCTCGTTCAGCTGCCCCTGAAATATACGGATTTGATGTAAAAGGTGCACAGAGATGCTCCATTAATTTCTTATTGTCCACTAAACAGACATTTCATTCATGTGCAGGAACAGCTGGAAATGAGCATTCATCAGGGGAGAAACAATGTCTATAGAAACCCCCAAAAACCTGAGATGAGGAATAACTCTCCTTTTCTCTGCCAGCAAATTCCTAAAAATTTAGAAGCTTTTAAATGAAATCATTCTTTAGAGTAATCTTTGTGAACCAGGGGTAATGACCCATCATATATATGGAGAGGAGTAGTATTTACTGGAGACAGGGAAAAGCATTGAAATGGGCATGTACATTCTCTGTGTCCTGGTTATTTCATGTCTGCCTGAGTTGCTGAGAAGGATGGAAACCCATTTTTCTGACATATGAGCATGTTCACAGATAATGATGTGATTGACACATCAGCTAAAAACTAAAGATATGAAAATCACCACGTGGAAGAATATTTTGGGGGTTACTTTCAGCTGTTAATAAGTATGACTGTTGACCAATAAACTTCCTTGGCATTGCCTGTTCTCATGTTCATTCAGGTGAGAGGATGGTGCTCTGTGGCTTTTAAAAGCATGAAATAAAACCTCCTTCTGATGATAGAAATATCCAAGGATGTGTTATTCTCAGCTGTTTAAAAACTCATCTGTAGGTGAGCTTGATAGATCACTGACTTTTTATGTTTTTATTAGCACTCCTGGGTGGTTGCTTTGAATCAGGTTCACGTGGAGTTGTTCCATGCTGAAGAAGATCCAGCACATCTGATTTCTGAGACTCTGGAGTGGTTTTTCTGCCTGTGTACCTGGGTTTGTCATCTTGTTGGGCAGATGATGATGAAGGTGATAAGTGCCTGCCCCCAAACAGTGTTTGGTTGTACAGACAGTACAGCTGTTGTTAATGGCAGTGGTTTTTTAGGATCACAGACTGGTTTGGGTTGGAGGGGACCTTAAAGCCCATCCAGTGCCACCCCTGCCATGGCAGGGACACTGCCACTGTCCCAGGCTGCTCCGAGCCTGGCCTTGGGCACTGCCAGGGATCCAGGGGCAGCCACAGCTGCTCTGGGAATCCAGGGCCTTACCCCCCTTAGATATTTTTTCCTAATCTCTAATCTAAACCTGTCCTCTGCCAGTTTGAAGCCATTCCTGTTGCTTTTCCTGTAATTTCTGTGTTTCCCAGCTGGTGTTTTTGACGTGTGTGAGGTGCAGTGTTTCTCTCCCAGCCCATGTGCACAGGATGTCCTCACACAGGATAAACCGAGCTGGGCCATGGCTGCAGTGAGTGTTGGTGGCTGTAGGAGCAGGCTGGGCTGCCACGTCCTCAGAACTACTTCAGGGTCACTTCCCTCCTAAACCAGCCTGTGATTCTGTCACTGTCCTCTTGAACAGTCACTTTCAAAGAACCTTTTCCATAAATGTCCCTAAACTCTGAAAGGAAGCAGTCACTGAGGGGTGTCTGCCTCAAGGCCACCCAGATCACAGATCTTCTGAAACTGTTTGCATTTCTCTGTGCACCTGTAGGACACCTAACTGCTTCTTGAGTCTCTTTTTGGATGACAGCAGCATTAAATACATCAAGAGTATGGATCAGGGGCAGCTGAATGAGATTAGACTGAGGATGGCATCCCTCTTAGTGTGTGTAGTGGTTGTTTTGGTTCTGGGTAGTTATTTTGAATATCAGGTGGATATTAAATCCCAGCTCATCATGGTGGGCCATATTCCCTGTGTCCTGACTGCTGAGTTCCTTAAACAAGAACTAAAATTTCCATTCACAGTCTTTGGAGTAAGACAGACTAGAAGACCTCTAAATATTTGTTTGACTACATGGTGTTTGTTGGTGCTGTGTTGGAGGGTGTCAGTTATTTGTTAGTGTCCTGTATTACTTTCATTTTGTGATGATTAAAAGGAATAAAAAATGTTTGCAGTCTTTCACGTATAACTTGTAAGTAACAGTTTTTAATCTAGGTATTAGTCATGGTTTGTGGTACTTGTGAAACTGATTTTTGCAAAAAATAAAAGGTGGTACCAGGTGGTACCTGAGTGGGGAATGATCTGGGATGGCTGCAGGACGTTCTGCTGCAAGGTGACAGGAACAGGCAGGTTCCTCACACTGAGCATATTTATCTTTCTGCAGCATTCTCAAACAGTGACTACAGCTCAAAACAAGGCACTATCAAATAATCATGATTTGGTAAAACAACAAACCTGCTCTGCTTCTGCAGGGGGTATCACTGCATATCTGCTTTTTTCAAGCACTGTTTGACTTTTCCTTGCTACCATTAGAAAAATAAGAGGCAGAGCAGGATGCTTGTGAGGATATCCTGGAAATTTCCAGGCCTGCATTTGAGCTACAAAATATTTAAATGACTTATTAATCACAGTGTTATTTTGAGGAGCTTAATAACTGGTATTGTTACAAGTTATATCTGCCTTTGGGGGGGGGAAAATAAAAGTGTACACACATATCATACTTTGTTTCCTTTGGGTGTTCGCCAGGCTTGTGTATATCCTGGTTGGTTTTTTCCTTGTTAAACTAGTTAGGTTCTCTTGCTTTTTGGAGAGGGAGGATGAGAGAGGGTGTGTAGGTTTTAGAAGCCAAAGAAAGAAATGTGCTGGGTCTCATATAACTGAGATCCAGCATATGAACAAAATGCCAAAATTGGATATTAAAAAGCAGTGACAGCTGGAATAAACTGCAAGTCCAAAAAAAAAAAAAAACCCAACAAACAAACCCAAAACAAAACAACCAACCAAAAAAACCCCAAACTCTTGAAAAAATCAATTTATTATAATCTGTACTTTGTTGGGGTGAGGGTAATGGTTTGAGGGTTCCTGTAAAGAATCAAGTTTGTTGGCAGAAGTCAGGTTTTGAACTCTCCATCAGTGTCTTGTACAGATCTCAGTTCTTCCCCTTGTGCCTCTGCTTTATACTCTATTTTGCATAATTATCTCATGACTGTTCTCAAGGTGCTTTCCTGCTCTAGTGCTCTCTGTCCCAGGTCTTTGTTGCAGCCTCACCTTGGACTGGTGTTGGTTAACAAGGAGTTCCATCCCATGTTCATTTTCCTTTTGGAATGTCTTTTGGATTGTGTGTTTCTCTTTTCTTCCAGTTGATTTTTCTTGAAAATTATTTGTTCTTGGAACATTTTCTGGTGAGGTCATTAGCCACAGAGCACTTGGAGATGAGATTAATTTGGTTTCTGTCACATTTATATGTTCTTTGAAGCAGTGGAAATGAACAAACAGGAATTTGCTGACTGTTGACAACAAGCAGCATTTGTCCGTTCTCTGCATTGCAGCAGAAGTTGAGTTTACTGATGGAGAATCATTATAAGCATCATTTCTGTCCATTAGAATGAAACAAGCCTGTCCCAGGGCTCTGTCTCCAGGGGATTTGATGGGAGTGAGAAGGATGAACTCCCCCTGCAGTGAAGTGTGGCTGTGCTGCTGCTTCAGTTCAGAGCTTCCCTGCCCGGGGAGGCATAGCCAAGGTCACCAGCACAGAGGGAGGGACCAGAGCACCCCGAGTTTCCTGAGGGGCTTCTGCTGTGACCCCAGGGTAGCTCACAGGACTGAACCCCCTCGTGCTGCTGGGGTTTGAGGTTAGCAATGAAATGTGCGTGTGGGAAGGTGATTTCACACGTGTACAACCTCTCTGTCACCTGGCAGAGCACAGTGTGCACTGAATGCTGCTGGGCTCAAATCAGAGCCTTCCAGCACCTCTTCAAATTAAAGCCTCACAGTGAAGGAGAACAAAACCCACTCCCCCTGCAGTCAGTTATTATTATTAACACATGCCTTATTTCTGTAGTCTAAATTTAGATGTGAACTGAACTGTCTTTCCTTGTTATGTCTTTGCTCGTTTGAAACTTCTTGTCTCCTAACTTGTACTACTCAGACTGTTTTGGTCTTTTTTAACCTCTAACTGTAGGTTATGTTCCTTCATCCCGATATCTTTCAACTTCCCTACCTTTTCAGTATCATTGTTGAGTCTGAGACACCAGAACTCATCATAATTGAGATAACGAGGTCACATCATGAGCAGAGGTGTTGAGCCCCTGCTGAACAATAATTCCTATTTCCACTTCATTTCCTCTGGGCTGATTGAGCTCCAAGTGGGCTGGGTTTTCCCAGTTCCTGAGGAGACTCTCCTGTGTTTGTGGCTGAGGCTCAGACTTTGTATCCCTTGTGCTGGGCCCTGTGGAACCCAAACTCTGCTGCTCTGGCCCAGAGAGCTGAGCAGGGGGGAACATTGGGGTGTGCAAGCACTGGGCTCTAAAAGTTCTCTGAATTCATGCTAGGTCAATAACATTGGAATTTTTTCCTTGATTATTTATTTGATTGAGGTTTGTACAGATCAGCCTGGTAGCTGGTATTGTGCTTTCCAAGGAGAGCTGGAATTTTCCTTTTTTTTTTTTTTTTTTCTTTAAACAATATCCAGTAGAAGTAGTGCTTGTCCAGAGGGTCTGTAGATGACTTTGAAATTAATTTCAAAGCATGGAATGTACGTAAATTTCGAGCTGATTATTTTTGGTAATGAGTCATTTGTCAACAGATTGATTCCTGTTGACTCAGGAAAACTTTTTCCTTCCTTGTTGAATGGGGAGGGAAGGTGGTGGTTTCAGCCCAACTTTTTTCCCAAATTCTGCTGTTTAAGTACACTGCCCTTCCCCATGTGGCCTGATACCCCATCCTACATTATTAGGCATTACAAAACATGCTGGGGAGCTTCTTGGATTTCCTCTACAATTCTTACTGAAATATCTGTGTTTTTCAATCCTCTTCCAATCTGGAGCAACAGGAGCATATTTTTCAAATTGCGTCGTCTTCAGTTCCTCTTCTAGAGGATCCTTGTACAGCTGGCTGGAATTAACCCCCATCTACTTAAAAACGGATTTTTAAAAATATTTTTATTATGTTTTGAGAAAATTTAGTTGTTTTTTTTTTTAGCTCAATCTACCCAGGGACAATAATGTTAATAGAATTATGATATAATAATGAAGTTACAAGTTGATGTTATTAATATGTTTAATTGTGGACACCACAATGGGCAGCTTTTGTAACACACCCACCTGGACATGCAGTTCAACTTTCAGCCTTAGATCCTAGGGAGGTTGTGGTGGGTTTCCCACAGCTGTGCACAACAGCTGGATTGGGCATGTGTGTCATAGTGCACCTGTATATTAAATTTATATTAAATTTAGACCTCAGTGCCAGAACTCATGTGTCGACATGAGCTGATGGAGTCATCTTGCAGCCTTTGAGTCATTTTTCCATAGTTAAAGAAAATAAATCCCTGGTAGGTTCCAAATAGGTTAGGCTGGTGTCTAAAACACATTTCTCTCTCCAGAACAGAATAGTTCTTTAGAGGTCCAAAGCTGTGTGTTCATGTCAGGGCATGTTTTTCTTGAATCACTGTTTTGTTTTGTTTTTGTGTTATGTAGTAAGGCTGTGGTCAGGAATTCTGTCTCTCTGGAGCTTTAACAAGAGAATAATTTCTTCAGTCCTCCCAACTGCTTCTCAATGAGTGTTACTGGATCTCCTGGAATTACTTCACAGTTTGACGTATACTCACTATTTCCATGTCAAATTTCATTTGAAAATGTTGCTGTAACAGCCACAACAGTTCTGAGAGGCTTCCAGCTGAGTGAATTCCTCAAAATGTTTGCCAGTATGTGAAAGAAGAGGTTACAGGGATAGTAAAAGTCCAAAAGATGTTGTATTTCAAGTTAGAGCAGTGAAAAATTGCAGCTTGGACTTTGGGGCCCGAGCCAAACTTGACATGTGCCCAAAATTATTGATGTTCCAAAAGTGAGTGTGCTCTGGGACCTTCCCCTTCCTCCCAGCCCAGCAGGCCATTTACTCCTTGGCAGTTTCAGAATCTCATGGAAAAGGGATTCTCTCCTTACAAGTGTTTATGTAACCTCATAAATGTATAAAATTCTTCAAGTCTTACTGTGGTTAATTTTTGATAAAGCAGGAATCCCTGGGATTTTGGGTTAGCACTGCCAGGTGATAGGAGGGAGTGATACTGTACTGAGAATTGTGAAATTGTGAAATGTGAGGGTGTTTTTGGTTGCCTTCACTCCTGCTACAATGCTTTGGGGACGTGTCTGAGCTTTCTCCAGAAGTGATCTCATCCATTATTGATGGGATGCCCACCTTCACTTTGGGCATGGAATTCAAACAGCTTTTTTTTTACTGCACAAACGACATTTTCAGTTTTATAGAGCACTCACTATGAGACAGCTGTGCCGAAGGAATGAGAACATTTAACCATGACTGTAGCTTTTAAATACAGCAGCCTGGCTGTTCCTTCAGTGCCAGAGAGAATCCAGCTCCAGCAGGAGCTCTGAGCCCTTTGAAGTGCAGGGACACGCTGCTTTATCTGAGCAGTAACTTTGCATGCAAACTTGCTCTGCTTTTTAAAAGGCTTCCTTTTTTTTGTTTGTTTTTAATGTTCTCCCAGCAAAATAGATAACGAAAAGGAAAACATTCATTTCTGGCAATTGACATTATTAGGTCAGAGTATTTTTGAAGTTTTTTTGTAGGTTGTGTTGTTAAAATAACAAATTTGCTGTGCTCTAGAGCCAGAGTCATGTGCTTTTATAAGAAGAGTTGACTAGAACTAAATTTCTGGCTGGAGATGTTCTCACATGCTGTGTTTGGAATATTAATTCATCAGCTCCCAGTGTTTGTGGAGAAAAAGGTGAACCAGGCACCAGATGCTTATCACTGGGAGCATTTTAAGGCATTATTAAAACTGG
This sequence comes from Cisticola juncidis, assembly GCA_013400215.1. Lineage (NCBI taxonomy): Eukaryota > Metazoa > Chordata > Aves > Passeriformes > Cisticolidae > Cisticola > Cisticola juncidis. The sequence continues at coordinate 196,729 of VXBR01009991.1, read as the reverse complement.
GAGGAATATTAATGTTTTCATTTGAGCACTGGTGGTGCCTGTGGCAGGTGTGGAGTGGTGCTTCCTTAGGTCGTGTACCCTGCTGTGCTCCTCTGTGGGTCAGGGTCCTTAAGATAATGGGAATTAATAGTTCACAATGGATTTCTCTGACATTTATTTGCACAGTCCCTTTGTACCTGTGTAAATCCGTAGCATTTATAGCCTGATTTGGCAGGACTTAATCATGTACTGCATGGACAACACTGGTTTGTTGTGAGTAACTCAGCTGGTAAATTTGCTTATCTGCAGGCACAAATCACTGTGGGCATAGAACAAGGCAGTGTTTTTATTAAATGCATGAACAGACTCCAGTTTTCCCATTTACTGGTGGGGAAATCAGTCAGGTGTCAGTGGGACAGGGCTGGTGCCTGTCTGTGGTATTGGTGAGTGCAGAACTTGTGGGTTTGGCTTTATTTATATCTAATATATTTGCATTGCCCCATCCTAGATTATGTGTCATTTCAACATGCTTTGAAAGCATTTGGAATCAAAACTCTCAGTTGTATTTTTTTCTGGCTTCAATTGTTTCTTGGTTTTGTCTTGGATTTGTAGCTTACCTGTGTCAGTGTTTTGGTGTTGCAGAAAGGTAAAAACCTGGAAATACATCCATAGATAAAAAAACCTTGAAACCCCCTATGGACCTCTCATAGCTCAGCTGTTAACACTGAAATTGTGCTCCTGAGGTGAAATTTTCTGATACAGGAGGTTACTTCTTAGCCTGCTGAATTTCAATGCTTAAAGTCTAGATTTCATCAGAAGTTATCTTTGCCAGTAAGTTGGATTTCCCAGAAAAAGTCAATCCTAAATTAAGATTAATTTACCTGTTTTTTTCAGCTTTACCAACAGGGCCGGTTGTGCCAGCTGGGTAGTGAATTTTGTGAACTAGAAGTTTTTGCAAAGGTGCTACGAGCTTTAGATAAAAGGTGAGTATCTTAATAGATCAATAATCCTCATTTCACCTCTCAATCTCTCCATCTAGGAAGAGATGTAAAAAAAAAAGGGCACAAACAAGAAAAACAAATGATGCAAACCCCCCCAGTTACTCAACACGAGAGGTCGGTGCCCGGAGTCCCTGGGAGTGACAGTCACAGCACCATTTCCTGCTGATTTAGCAGATCCCGGGGGAAGCTGATGGGATTGCCCCAGTTTGAAGAGTTTTCCTGTCATTAAATATTCCAATTTGTGGTGTTACAGACTTGACTGTTTCAGAGCAGATTCTTTGTAACCGGGATGAGCTTTGAGCCCTCAGACAGCGATCCCGCCCATCGCGTGTGTGATGTTAACGGAGCCATCACTGCTCGTTTGTCTGGAGCTGGGGGAGGCAGGGGGGGTTTGGGGCCCCTCGACGTTTCCCAGTTTTAATCCAGTGTGGGCAGCTTGTGTTTGGCTCCAGTGGAGGGTGTCCCTGTGAGGACTTGGTCTGCCCTGGGTTTGTGGTGGGTAACCCCACACCAGGGACCCTCAGCTGCAGCCTCACCGGGGCCTGTGCTCATCTGCCTCGGGTCTGAGGGAGGCCCGGGCTCCACTTCCCTCCTCTGAGTTCATGAGAGCCAACTGGCTGCTCTCAAACCTCTGTGTGTAACCAAATCCTGCTCTCTGTGTTGCAGGCACCTGCTCCACCACTGCTTCCAGGCTCTGATGGACCATGGAGTCAAGGTGGCCTCTGTCCTGGCCTATTCCTTCAGCAGGCGGTGCTCCTACATTGCAGAATCAGATGCTGCAGTGAAAGAAAAAGCAATCCAGATTGGCTTTGTTTTAGGTAACTGCCACTCAGAGGCTCTTTGCTTACTCTAACATTCATTTTTTTAACATTAACAGTTAATCTAACATTAATTTTTTTTCCTGTTAAAGACAGGTCTTTTAAAGAACTGTGTGTTTTGGAATGGAATTTTTAGAAAGCTACTTGGTGTCTTAAAAGAAATAGATTGGATTTTAATATCTAAGAATGTATAGACTTTTTAGTTGAAATGGTTTAGGTTTAAAATTGGTTTGCAGATGTGATGAAGAGTTTGCATGATTTTAGTGTAGGTAAGTTTTGGAGTTTTTTGACAGAAATCTGTAGGAAAACTGTATACAAAAAAACATCCTGAACCAAAGTATTATTTCCTTCAGCTGTAGGAGAACTCTCCTCTCACATTTCATCTTTTCCAGGTCAGGAGAGTTTGACCTTGACAGGATTTCTGTCTGTAGAAACAGCTCTATGAAATAAGTGACCATCTTGCAAGAACTGAGCAACCCCTTTTTCTCTGGAAAATGTGTTCTGCTCTTCAAATCTCTCTTGTTGCTGGTTTTTGCAGGGGGGTTCCTGTCAGACGCGGGCTGGTACAGCGATGCTGAGAAGGTTTTCCTGTCCTGCCTGCAGCTGTGCACCCTCCACGATGAGATCCTTCACTGGTTCCGAGCTGTGGAGTGCTGTGTGAGGTGAGCTCACCTGCAGTTCCCAGGAAAGCCTGGAGCAGCTCCAGGTGCTCTCAGTGTTCTGCTGCACCCAAACGCTTTCCTGGCTAGAGCTGAAGATCAGGAGGTGCTTGTTTTACACTAATCCCTGGATTTTCAGCCTCTGAGTTGGCAGCACAGTACAATGGATTAAAAAACCCAATGTTTTGCTGTCCTGTGTAATCTCTCATGGGTAACACTGCTGGATAATAAGAGTGGTTCAGCAGTTCTTGTTTTCCCAAGGATTTTTGCACGTGAAGGAATGTTCTGTGTTGGACTTTGCTGAAGTTCTGTTTACTACAAAGAGAATTTGCCAAATCTAAATGCAAACAATATAGATACAGTTGAGGAGAAATCAAGGCAAAACTTGCCCTCCCTGATTGCAGACCCAGGGAGCTCTCTTGCTCCATGCTGAGTGCTCTGGGTAAAGATCTGCATGTCCAGTTTTTGTAGGCACCTCCAGCCACAGCTGAGAACTTTTGGAAAAGGGACTGTTTTTTTGCTGTTAGAGTTTTGGAGCTGCCCTGTTCTTGCAGAGGTTCACGTTTCATGGACAGAGGTCTGTGTTTCCCTTCCCCCTGTGTGTCAGGGTGTGATGAGCTGCAGGCAGGAGCTGGCTGGGGTTTGTTGCTCTCACCATGACCCACCTGGTTTTGCACACTCCAGATGTGCCCCTGGGCACCTGGAGCCTGCTGGGCAGGGTTAAAGTAGGATTTTTTTTTAGCTGCTGTAACAAAAAACAAAGCATGTGCTGTATTTATCTGAATCTAGAACAAAACTTGTTTGGAAAGCTGCTCCAAATGAAGCCCTGCATCTTGTTTATGGCTGGGCAAGCACGAAGAGCAAAGCTTTGCCAAGAGCTGCTGCTGTCCTGTGCCAGCCCAGGGCCATGGCAACGCTGCTGTGCCTGCTTCTGCTGGCTGGCATTCCAGAAATGCTGCCAGGAGCTGGGCACATGGATCCAGCTTCCTAGAACTGGGCAGTGATGGATAGAGAGCCACACTTACTGCTTGGGCATTTGCCTTCTAATTAATCTAAAAAAAGTTTTCTCCTTGTATCAGGCTCCTTGGCAAGCTGGAGAAGTTGCTTAAAAATAACTCTGTCACCTTCTCCAAATAGAAATGAGAAGAAAGGGAAGAAAGGGAGGGGAAAAAAGGGAACTGTCTCTGCTGGACAATAGTTGTGGAAAGGAGGTTTTCATTCTGTGCAAAAGAAAGCATCCTGTGTTAGAATGAGCCCTTCTGACCTGGGGTGTTGGCTCTGTTTGGTGGAGACATCCATTGTTCCCTGGGGAGCTCTGCTGGGACACCCCTCTGGGCAGAAGGGGAATGGGAAATGGTTTGGCATCTCCTAAACTCTCCAAATGGATGGTTTGGTGTTGTATCAAACTGAAAGAACATCAAACACTTTGAGAAGGGCTAAATCTGTAAAATCTAAACACCTTTGTGTGGCAGAGTGCAGTCATTCTACTCAGTTTGCTGCCTTTCAGAGTAAACTTGGTGTTGTTATCCCCTGATCCCACTGCAGGAGGCTCTCAGGCTGGGCTTGCACTGGAGTCAGGGGGAGTTTTAAGGAAACAAAATTCAAGCCCAGCTTTTGAAAACACCACACCTTTTTCAAGTGCCAACTCTTGCTCCAAAGCTAACAAGTCAGATCTCTGGGTATTGAATTAATACATTGCATTATTAATAGAGTTTAAAAAGTATGAAGTTTTGTGTTATTTAAGCACAGCTTGGTGTTTCCTTGTCTTGGGAATTGTAAATTCTGTGGAGAAGTTGGGAAGGTGTGAGGTTTCTCTGAGCTTGTGCCCTGCTTTCCTGCGAGTGTGGTGCTCCTTTTGGTTTGCCTTCCCTCATTATTCTGTGTTAAACAATACGGTACAAATGCATAACACAGACGTGGTTCTCCCCCTTCATTGTTGCACGTTTGGCTGGTTCTTGGGTTGTTTTCTTCTGGTGGTTTTAGACTTCCTAAGCTGCTGTGTTGGCTCTGAGACTGGGTTTGCTGGGGAGGTTAGTCCCCAAAAGCTGTTATTGCAGACATCAAAGGAGGTTCAGAGCCATTAGCATAAACGTCCTGAGGCCTCTTCTCTTCCTCTTGGCTTTATCTCCGAAGATTCCTTTGGATTAATAAAGGATTTTTGTTACTCAGAACTGGATCACATAAACTCTGCTTATCCTAGAGGATTGGCTTAGGTTTAGCTTGGTTTTGGGGAGATTTCTTTGTTTCCAGACACTATCACTGAAGCATCCAGACACTGGATATGATCTTTCCCAGGAGCTTATCTAAATTGCAGTGCTATCCCCAATGATTATTCCATTACATGGGATTTGGGCTCCGTGGTTTTGATGTTGCAGAGCAGCTCCCAGCAGAATGGTGTTGGCAAAATGGGTTTTTCCCTTTAGGAAAACTGTTTACTTGATTCTTCTCTCATTTCTTTATAATTTCTGTGTCTTGTTGCTGGAATGTTCCTGTGACCAGGCACACAATGCGCTTGTACATCGTGTCTGGCTCTGAGGCTTTATTTAAGGAAAAATGTGGGTGTTGCTTTTTGCTGTCTGTTGTTGAGCCACGGTGCTGTTTCCCACTGGAGAGCTGGAGTTTGTGTAGCTTTTGCAGGGTTTTGAAGGGCTTTTCTTTTGATGTTCTCTTTGTGCAGCAAATACACATCTGTGATGTGCTTGCCTTCACGCCCTGCTCAGGGAAAAGGGAATTTTATTTCCTTCCTTGTTACTGTTTGAGTTTGGTGATGCATTTGGGTGGGAAACTGAGACAGTGGTGGACAGGCTGAGCCTTTAGGATGAACTGAGTGTATTACTGAGGGAATGGCTGCAGCAGCTTAAATCTCTACTTGGAGTAAGTGGAAACAGGTTTAGAAAAGAAACTGAGTAAAGCCTTTGCTGTTCACTCCTTCCCCTTTAACAATTTGTTGGAAGTTTTATCTGAATGTGCTATATCAGGACTAAAGTGCTGTTCCTGTGCATTACCCACGTAGTTTGAGCCTCTTTGCAGTGCAGCCTCACGTTCTGTTTCCCTTCCCTCTGTGTTTCTCTCCCCATGCTGTGGTGCCCTGGTTTCCCAGCCCTGGCTGTTTCCAGTCTGTTACTCACTGTCTGGTGACACATTGCCAGCAGGGACAGTGGTTCATTCACCCAAATTCCACGTCTGTTCACCAGCAGGTGTTTGCCATGGAGCAGGAGCAGCTGCCCTGGCTGGGAACCCAGCTCTGCCCTTGGGGCTTGGAATATCCAAACACACCCATTCCAAATGCTCCTCGTTAAAGCCAGTGAGCATCAGCCTGCACTGATGCACAAGTTCTTTACTTTCATTTATGATAAGTGCCATGAGCTGGAATAACTCCTGTAACTCTGGAGAAACAGGAATGAGTTTCACCAGTGCTGTTATTGGCTGTATTTGGGCATTGATCCTTCATATGGGAAGGCAGCAGGGTAGGAGAGGGAGGAGCAGGGGGTGTTTCAGTTGTTGTGGTCAATGAAATGGTCTCTCCTGGGGGAGCTGGATCTCATGGGGAATGGATGTGACTAAATCTTATGTGAAGACCTCCCAAAGCACAAAAATGCCCACCTGGAGCTGCTCAGAGCTTGGGGGAAAGCACAGGGATGCAGCAAAATGAGCTGTGTTGTACCTGCTGTGTCTCCTTGAGGTTCCACCCCTTGGGAGGGAGGTGGAAGGGATTCAGACTGTGTAGGGCAGGACTGTGGGACTGGAACCTCATCAGTATTGGGAAGAGTGGATTTCATGGAGAATAACACACAAAGGCACCACCCCAGAGTGGTTCAATGCAGAGCTGTGCCATCTCCAGCAGGAAGAGCTCCTGCCCTGTGCCCGGCTGTGTCAGTGACCCAGGCAGGGCAGTCCTGCTGGGCTGGCACAGCTCCACCCGTGAGTGACCCCCAGAGACCCCTGGTGCTGCATGCAGGGGTGCCTGCAGCTCCCCCAGCAGCTCTCTCTGCATCCCCAGGTTGCTGCACGTGCGGAATGGGAACTGCAAGTACCACCTGGGCGAGGAGACCTTCAAGCTGGCGCAGTCCTACATGGACAAGCTGGCCAAGCACGGGCAGCAGGCCAACAAGGCGGCGCTGTACGGGGAGCTGTGCGCGCTGCTCTTCGCCAAGAGCCACTACGACGAGGTGAGCCTGGGCTCCCCTGCACTGCCCCTCCTCTGTGCCTCCCTGGCCTGCCTCTGGGGCACTGCCAGAGCAGGAATAATAATAATAATAATAATAATTCATTATCTGCTGCTGTTTCCATATGTTCTGTGCTAGTCTGTAGCTCTTCACAGCACTCGGACCAACAGGAAGATACATGTGTTACCTTGCCCATGTGTGTTGGTCACCCGTAAATGAAATATTTTAAAAGTTTATTGTAATAATTGAAAGTGAATAGCAGAACACAGTATTTGCCCCTGGTTTGTAAAGCTGCCTGAAGTGTAACTGCTCCATTAACTGGCTTTCCTTTAACCCCTAAGTTCACTGTGACAGGCTGTTGTCCTGCACAATGGGAATTGTGAGGATTGCTTAAAGATTATAAAATACCCGGTTCTGTCTGTAAAATTCATTGTGATAGTATAAACTTGAGATTAATATAAAATACTTACATATTAAGTAAGTATTACTTTCTTAATTATTACGTACATACTGTTAACCTTAAAAGTGGTTTTTAAGTCTGTCTTCTAAGACATAACCGGACAATTCATTACACATAAGCAATCAACTGTAGATTTTAAATTTTGGAATGTAAATGACCAGCTTTTCAGAGGTGGGTGATATTTTTTCTGACTGTTCCAATGCTGTGGAGTTGCAGCTCACTGTGCTGGTGCTGTCTGTCCCCAGGCCTATAAGTGGTGCATAGAAGCCATGAAGGAGATCACGGTGGGGCTGCCCGTGAAGGTCGTGGTGGATGTGCTGCGGCAAGCGTCAAAGGTGAGCCAGAAACCTCCCCGGGGCTTGGGGCACCAAACTGCACCAAGAACGGCTGAGGAGAGGCTGTGACCTCCAGGATTCTCCTCAGGGCCCCAGGGGCTGTGTCTCAGAATGGGTGAGGGAGTTTTGTTCTTATTTGTGCCTTTCTGAAGCTGGGTTAGAGCTGCACGAGTGACCACTGTGCAGGTTCACAGGTTAACTTCCCTGGAAGGGCTCTGATCCCTCTTAGGTCTGGACCAGGTACAGCACAGGATAAAACAAGAGGTTTATTAGTGCTGAGCTCCTTTTATTGAATAACTGAAAAGTCCTTTGATAACCACAATGACCCTCTGAACCCGAGCACAGCAGTGAGTGTGCAGTGTGTGGGGCTGAGCTGTGAGTGCACAGCTGCTCACCTGCTTCCCTTCCCTGCGCAGGCCTGTGTGGTGAAACGGGAGTTCAAGAAGGCTGAGCAGCTCATCAAGCATGCCGTGTACCTGGCCAGGTAAGGGCCATTCCAGAAAAACCCTTCTGAAATGATGCTCAGCTTGCCTCAGTTTGTAATGGCAGTGTGTTTGTGCAGGGAGCATTTTGGAGCCAAGCACCCCAAATACTCTGACACGCTACTAGACTATGGATTTTACCTGCTCAACGTAGACAATATCTGCCAATCTGTTGCCATCTATCAGGTAGGCAGCAGGACTCGTTTCTCTTGATGCTTTTCATCTCTCAGATGTTGTAGTTAATTCATGGAGATAGAGAATTGTTGATTTAATTACTGCAATCATGGTGTTTAAAAAAAAACGCGAACACTGCCTGCCATGGGGTTTTGCTTTGTCTTCCTCTGACTCATGTCTTTTATATAATTAGTTTCTCAAATATATAGAGGATTTCAGAGCCAGCAGATGCATCATAGAGATGAATTTGGGGTTTTTTTCTATGTTAACTGATGAAATTGTATTTTTGGAACCCTTGCAGACAGCACTCGATATCCGGCAGTCAGTATTTGGAGGTAAAAACATCCACGTAGCTACAGCTCATGAAGACTTGGCTTATTCCTCATATGTTCACCAGTACAGCTCTGGGAAATTTGACAATGCACTGTGAGTACAACACACAGCAGCACAGCCAGTGCTGTAAATGAAGAAAAATGTTCATTACATTAACATTTCTAATTTTTATCAGTCGACTGCTGATGTACATAAACATATCCTGAATTTTTTATTTCCACTCTCAGATTCCATGCTGAACGTGCTATTGGCATTATCACTCACATTCTCCCAGAAGACCATCTCCTCTTGGCCTCTTCAAAGAGAGTTAAAGGTAGTTCCCTTTGTGGTTTGAATCATTTGGGTGTGTTCATCTGGTCCCTACCAGCAATGTAGCTTGAGTTGTCTTTTTCAAGGAGCTGTTTGTGGTCCTTGGTGTTTACAGCACATTTGTAAAATACAAAAAACATCTTTTAAATGTGTTAAGATGAGCTGGAGTGGGGGAGTAAAATTAGAGAATATAAAAATGTGTTGGGAGCTTGCCACAGCAGGGTGAGAGCAATTTGACAGACACAAAGCTGGGTCTGGGGTCCCTGGCTCTGGGCACAGTGACAGCTCCTGTCTCCTGCCCCCAGCCCTGATCCTGGAGGAGATTGCCATAGACTGTCACAACAAGGAGACAGAGCAGAGGCTGCTGCAGGAGGCCCACGACCTGCACCTCTCCTCGCTCCAGCTGGCTAAAAAAGCCTTTGGGGAGTTCAACGTGCAGACAGCCAAACACTACGGCAACCTGGGCAGACTGTATCAGTCCATGAGGAAGTTCAAGGTAAGGCTTCACTCCTGACCTAAAAGCTGCAAATCTGTCACTGCAGATGAGGGGTTTCAATGTCCACAGTTCTGCTTCAGCTGGGGTAGTTCTGTGCTTGCAAAACCTGTGCTCCCTCATTCACCCCAAAAGCTTTGTGCAGAAATATTCCATGGAGATGGATGTCCCTCAGGGGGTGACAGAGAGCTTGGTGCTGCAATCTGCCGATCCACTTAGCTAAAGAGTTTGGAGAACTTGCTTTATTTGGCTTTGTTACTTTTTGCCTGTTAAAATGCTACTGTTTGAGCTGCTACATAGTTCAGTTTCTTTAACTTCCCCTCTGTTTGTGGGGTGGTGAGTGTGGTCTGGCTGACCTGTGTGACTCTGGCCCTGACAGGAAGCAGAGGAAATGCACATCAAGGCCATCCAGATCAAGGAGCAGCTCCTAGGGCAGGAGGATTATGAAGTTGCCCTCTCCGTGGGCCATCTCGCCTCCCTCTACAACTATGACATGAACCAGTATGAAAATGCTGAAAAGCTTTATCTGAGATCCATAGCAATTGGTAAGTGACTGTGGGAGAGCCAAAGCGTTTAGAAAATAACTTGGCTGTTGGTCTCTAGCCTAGAGAGTCTCCAGACTCTCTCTAGCTGCTCTCTAGCTGTTGGTCTCTAGCCAGCATCCTGTGGCTAGAACACGAGTGGAGAATGTAGGCAAATTTCATTGGTAAAAGTAACCTGAGATCTCAGCTGCAGCCCGTGGCTATTTTACCTCTCAATCTGGTTTTTCTCTTGGGTCTCTCTAGGAAAGAAGCTTTTTGGTGAAGGATACAGTGGACTTGAATACGATTACAGAGGTCTCATTAAACTGTACAATTCCATTGGCAATTACGAGAAGGTGTTTGAGTACCACAACATTTTGGCCAATTGGAACCGGTTGCGGGACCGGCAGTTCTCGGTGACGGATGCGCTGGAGGACGTCAGCACCAGCCCCCAGTCCACGGAAGAGGTGGTCCAGTCCTTCCTGATGTCTCAGAACCTCGATGGACAGAGCAGCTAAGAACTCGGTCACTTAACCAGTTTAAGGTGTTTTCCCCCGGGTTGCAGGGGGAGCAGTCATACTGTGAAACCTAAACCATGTAGTTCTCTGGGGGCTGGAATTTGCATTGAAACACTGGTCCAGTCTACTGAAGAGTGCCCATACGGATGAATGTGTGTTAATTCCTCTCAGCATGTGTATGGCATGTTTAGTTCGGCTCACATTTTTAACTTGGTATTCCCAAAAAAAAAAACCAACCCCTTCTTTCTCTCTTCTTTCAAAAGAAGCTACTTTGCAGAAAGTCTGCAAGAAAACATTAAATAAAACTGTTTGAGTTCAAAAGAGTTGCATTCTTATTACGGATGGAAGGTTTCATCGAGAGCTTTCTGCTGATTGACAGAGAGAACAAAGCTGTACTCTGAGGAGCTGTAGGAGAAAGGTCTTGCTGCTGTATCACTGTAGCAAAGTTCATGGTAAATGGCCAGCAAAGGGAGATGTGCTGGCCTTGGCTGCTGCCTTACCAAGAGAAGTGGCAAAGACCCACTCTGGAGAGCCCCATCCGCTCGTGGAGTGCCGCCTGTGCTGTTGTGGATGCCCTGAACTGGACCAGAACAGATCCCACAGACCAGCAAGCACAGTGTCCTCGGTGCCACCACCAGTGAGCAGGACCAGGACACCTCAGTGGACCAGCCTGCTAAAAACCGCTCTTGGACCAGTGGCTTTAATTTAATATTTCTGCCCCTGCATTCACTTTGACAGTAGAACTCTCTCATTTAGGTGTCTGATCAGTGCAAATGATATCCATGTGATAGATCCAGAGCTAGGAAGTGAATTGATGGTTTGTCTGTACCCAGTGAGCTTCTGCAGAGATTCCTGGCAGTGCCACAGCTCCACACGCTCCGCTCTGCTGCAGCCACTCCTCCTCTCCTCTGCTGACGGTGGCCATACCTTGTTTATACCAGTGAAGAGTTTTGTATTGCAATCCAGTTCCATGTTCTGTTTCTGGAGAACACAACTTACTGTACAGTTCGCAGGGGTCAGTGGAAAATGCCAAAAAGCACAACAGGTCTTTTTTTTTTTGTGATGCTTCATTTCTACATTAAACAAGAGTACAACCAGAAACCGATTCCTCACGTTACTTTACGAAGCAGAGCTCAGCTGTACAGACCCTCTGAGAATGCCTCTCTCACTAGCTTGTCTTAATTCTCCTTCTCTTGGGGGCTGTGTGGCTGTGTGGGGTTGGGTTTGGGTGTTGTTTCGGGGTTTGTTCTGTTTCCTGATGTTGGGTGATACTGGAAAGTCTGTGTGACACAAACCAGAACCGACTCTGCTGTTACCTCAGCTCTGCCAGCGGCCCCAGCAGTGCTCTGGCTCTGGATTCTGTGGATTCTGTCGGTTTGGGGGTTGCTCTCCCCCTCTTTTCAGGGTTTGTACCTTGGCCAGGCACAGCTGGGGCTGGGTGTTCTTTCCAGTGGTTCATGGGGGCTGTGGCAGGGAAAGGTGCTGGATGATCTTCAGGGAAGAAACAGAGGTTTTGGACATGACTTGGAGCTTAATGGCTCTGGTAAGAAGTGAAATTTTACAGGCCAATAGTTCATATTCTGGTGCCTTCAAGTGGTTTTTTTGGGGGGGAAAGGCTGAATAATATCAACTTTAAAATGCAATGACATAATTAGTGAATGCAGATTAATGATTGCATACTTGGAATATCTTCACTGAGGTGAAAAGAAGTATTTGCATAAAACCCCCTGTGGTATTAGGACTTAACTGCAGTGTGTCTGCAACAGCTGCTCAGTGAAAATCCAACTTAGTTATTTGTGGATTTAAAATGTGATTTATTTATAGCAGTTTTTGTTTATGACTGTGTAGGAGCTACAGACAAAATTCAGCTATACAAGGCAAAACCTTCTTTTCCCTGAATGCCCATGGCACTGACAAGTTATAAAGTTGTTATGAGTTCTTAAGTCCTATTAAAAGTTATTTAAAGTTAAACAAAGTGTACATAACAGTGTCAGAACTTGGGCGGGGAAGTGGCTTAAAGCTGTCCTAGAGAACCCGAGTGATTCTGTACTGCAGGAGTGTTGAAGCTGCCAGCTCTGGGTACCTGGGTTTACACTGGCAGGGGCTGGAGATGATTTACCCACTCCATGTTCCCAGGCTTGGCTCTCCAGCTCTTGGCTAAGGAGTCCCAAGGGTCTGGAGGTTGTGTCTGGGATGAGGAGCATTGTTTGACTAACACCAGTCAGGGGCCAGCATGAGCCTCTGCTCTTGTTCCAGCCCTTGTGTCCTGTTTGTGGTTTGCCTTCAGGTCAGGGCAGCTTCTGGCGTGGGCAGGAGCCACCCCTGGTGACCACAGGTGCCCCTGCAGTTGTTGTTGGTGGCTGCAGAATCAGCTCTGGGGCTGTTCCTGTGTCCTTCCCCAGAGCTGCTCTGCCAGCAGGGACAGCTGGGCTGGAGGAAGGAGGGTCCTGGAGCTCCCTGGGAAATCCCCTTGGTAAGAACTTGGCCAGGGGCTGCTGTGGTGATCCCTGGGGGCTCTGGCGTGTTCCTGCTGTGCCTGCAGGGAATCCTGGCTGGGGCTGGGCTGTCCTGCAGCTCCAGCGGGGCTGTGGCTGATCACTGGCACTGCTGGAGCAGGGGGGTTGGCAGGGACAGCGCCGCTGCTGCTGCTGCAGGGACAGTGCTGCTGCTGCTGCTGCAGGGACAGCACTGCTGCTGCTGCTCAGGACCTGCATTTGTGTCTCCAAATTGAGCTGTTCAGGGTTCTGTGTTGGCCCCTGGAGCTGTCTGGGATGCTTTGCTGCTGCTGTTTCTGGTGCTCTCTCTTCTCTCAGTTTGTGTGATGCTGTTGAGGAGTGGGGCGCTGCTGGGATGGTGCCAGGGGCAGGTGAAGGACTCTGGGGTGGATCTTGTGGCCTGACTCCAGTCCTGCCCTGCTGTGCCCGGGCAGAGCTGCCAGCAGGGGCTGCAGTTCCCTCTGTTCTCCTGTGGGGCTCCTCTCCCTCTCCCAGGGGAGGCTTTCCATGCACAGGGCCTGGCACGGTGGAAGATCGATCCAGGAGGGAGTGGTTGGCATTTCCAGACGCACAACGCGCCCACACGGGCTGTTTGGGGCTGGCAGTGGGAGGGCAGGCCTGGCAGTGAAATCCTGTGAAATGCATCTTGTCCTTGAAGGTGAGTAAAGGAATCACCCCAGAGTCACTGAGTGCAAGCCATGAGCACGGGTGTCACCTTAAGGTAAATTATTGTCACTATTGATGAAGTTAAACCCTCAATAATTTGTTTCTGTGTGAGGTGGTTTGGATCACTGAGGGGGGAGTTTGCTCAAGGTGCCATTGCTGCTTTTTGTGGTACAAAATGCACATTGAAGTTCATTCCCTTTGTCAGTCTGAAGTGAAGGAAAACTCCCCATGCCTCAAAACCTCCCTCGGGGCGTGTGGATGGGCTGGGGCTGGCAGCAGGCAGGGCAGGGGGGTGCTGCTGGTACCAACCCTCCAGCAGATCCTTCCTTCTGCTGAACCTGACCTCATCTGGAAGTCCCTGTTCCCTCACAGGAAAATCCCTGCCTGGTGTCAGTTCAAAGCTGCCTCTGCACTCTGGGTGTGTTTGACACTCCTGCCCTGGGCCCCTGGGAGGGCTTTGGGGAGAAGTGGGGGAAATTTCCTTTTTCTAGAAATAAACTCCAATATCTGCAAAGAGTTGGCAGCACTGGGAGTGCTTTGTCCCTAAATCTCAGGAACGTTTTGGGCAGTGGCACAGGTGTCCCTGGGTGTGTAAAGTGTGTGCTCTCGGGTCTCGTATTCCACTACTCCTTGCAATCCTCGGTATCTATAGCATGAGTGGCCTTAGTGAGTTTGTTGAAGTGCACATTTCTTTTCTTTTCAAAAGTAAATTTTAAGATGGAGAAGATATATACTATATAAATATATAGAGATATTTAGAAACTCGGTTTGTGGTGCACAAGTTCAGTGTTGGATCGCTAAATACTCGTCGCAGGTACCATATGTGTAACTTTTCTTTTCTGTATATTCCTTTCTGGGAAGCAATGTTGCCATGGTAACTACAACTTTACAATTTCTTTACTACTTAATGATGTGAATGAATTCTACATTTTATTGAATATTACCAGGTTCAGTACTATTTTTATACTTTATTGAACTACAGGGGATTTTAATTTAATAGCATTAAAAAAAAAAAAAGATGTTGCTTGAACTGTATAACTGTATAAATTGAAATACTTACACAAACCCACCTCTAAACCAGAATCTCCACCTGTAGTGCCACGTTCATTTATATAAAATTATTAAAAGTATCTTGCTCATTACTTGCAGCCCTGTCGTGTCAGGACGAAGGTTTCTGCCCCACCTGTCCCTGCCATCCTCTGTGCCCACGGAGCCATCCTATGTTTGTAACCAGCATTGTGATATTCTGTAACTGTATTGCTCAGATGAAATATTGACCTAATAAATAGAGTGTTCCCGCAGCCTGGAGTATCTGCAGTGAGTTGGTTACAGCTTCCCTCAGAGCCCGTCCTTGCAGAAGGTGAAATCCTTGTCTTTGTAAATCCGTGTGGATGGGGCTGGTGCTGGGACCTGTGGAATGTGGGCAATGGGAGGGGGGAGCCTGTGGTACCTGCAAGATGTGGATTCTTCCCAGGTCCCTCCTGGAGCCTTCCCTTCTTCTTGGTCTTTTTTCCCCCTGAAGTAGCCATGGGAGCATGAATTCTCTCCTGCCTGAGCACAGAGTGGGTAAAAATCAGCATTTTGGGGGGTTTCATCTTTAAACCATCAGGTTTGTGTCCTTTGAGCTGTGCGTGGAGCTCAGGCAGAGGCCCCTCCTCATCTCCCAGGGCTGAGGTTTCCATTTGAGGTTTCCATTTTTCAAGGCAAAATGCCCTGGAACACTCCCCTGGCTCTGCGAGCCCAGCCCAGGCTGGGGGCCAGGGTGACTGTGGCAGTGCCAGCTCTGCCCCTGGAGCCTGAACTCCATGAATGGAATTGGATATCCCTGTGGCTGTGTGTGCTCCTGCAGCTTTCTCAATTCTTCCCCTTTTCCTCAGGGAAATGACAACTGGGGAGTGCTGGATCCAGACTGCCAAGAGCAAGCCAACAGCAGGAGACTCCAAAGTAATTCTGTTTGCTGGTGTGAAGGAAGAATTAACAGCAGCAACCCTGAAACTCCTGCCCAGGTGAAGGGGAAACTGAGGTATGAATGAGGCTGTTGTGCTGATTTTTGGGGAGAGCAAGTCCAGCTGCCTCTGGCATCTTCTAAAATCCAGCAGCAGGAAAGGCAATCCCTGTACATTGCATCCTCTAGTTCATTCCAAAGATTTTCTGATCCTATTTGGAGCAGGAGCCCTTGAAGGTGAAATCTTTCCTCTTTGCCCACATCACCTGGCCAGGAAACTGAGGTTATTTCTGGCAGAGCTCAGTTTTCCTAGAGAGCTTTCCTGTCACTTCTGAGTCACCTCAATTCCTACTGGAAAAATTGTGGGATAATCCAATTCCTGAGCAGCCTTTAATCTTGCTCAGTTCCCTCTTAAACCAGTGTGACACTTTGAGGGCAGACAGCGTTTTCCTGGAGCAGCCTCAGGCTCTCCTCCATCGGGATTACCTTGAGCTGGAGGAAGTTTCCTTTTATCCACAGAAAATTCCTCATGATCCAGGTGTGCACCACACCAGTGTGCCCTGCTGCCCTGGGAGGGTGAGACACAACAGGGCTGTGCCCAGGGCCAGCACAGCCAGGAACCCCAGGCCCTGCCCGAGTCTGGGAATGGGATCCACACTGAAAAAGAAAATCTAATCTGTTGTCCTGATTCTAGGAATGATCCCCCAAAGGCATCTAGGAAGGTTTTTTCTTGTTTGGATCCAGAGCTGAAGGCAGTCCCTGAGCCCCCACCCAGCACGTGGGAGTGAAGGATCTTTGGGGTTTTTACTGATCAGACCAAAAGATCCTGGCCTAAATTATTGATATTTCTGATGTTTCCTTAAAGCCTGGATTGAACTATAAATCAAATGTGGCCCAGCCAGAGTCATTCAGAATCCCAGAACCATTCAGGTTGGACAAAACCTTTGGGATCATCAAGCCCAATGGTGATCCAGCCCTGCCAGCTCCCTGGAACAGGAACTTCTGCCCCAGCAAGGAAAGGAGCAGCTGCTCCTTCCAAAGGCTGCTCTTCCATAACTGGGGTTTGTCCAAGAGGAATGAAGTACTGAAGGTAGGTCTGGTACTTCCAGAGCCTTAGTGCAGTCTTGGTGCTGATGTACAACACTTGGGGATCTCCAGGATCATCAAAAATGAGATCTCATGGTTTAAAATAACAGAATTTTCGTTTTGCTGGGCTGGAGCTTGTTGCTATGACACTGCAAGTATTGCAGGACATTTTGGTTCTGGGAAACCATGGAGACAGCCTGGATGCCCTGCGTTTGTTCAGGTGAGGATGCTGCACTGCTCAGTTTCCATTGGTCTCTCTGGTGGTGTCTGGGACCCTTTAAAACCCCTGAAAGTCACTGGAGGGCAGGAGGGATCCCGGTGAGCCCGGTCTGTCCTCTGGGCAGGCTGACTGATGGCTCCTGATGTGGCTGCAAGCCCCAGATCCCTTTGTCAGCAGGAGCACACAGCAGGAGCTGCCCCGCTGGCCCATCCGCAGGCTCTGGGCACTGAGCAATCGCAGCCCCTTGGGATGTTCCTTGCATTTCAATTGCTCTGATTTGGGGCGTTTCGCACGCTCTGTGTCTCCGGTGCCTTTCTCTCGGTAGGAATTGTCTGGCTGTGTTTCCCAGCCGGGCGGGGGAGCATCGCAGCCGGCGGGGCACCGAGAGACTCCCACTCAGCCTCCCGGATCACGCTGTCTGGCAGCTCTTGGGTTTTGACTTTTACTTCACCAATTTAGATTTAAAGCGCTCCCTCTGAGCTGTTACAGCCCAGATTGGACCTTTCAGAGGTAAAGAGAGAGAGACTGGGGAGAAAAGAGATGAGAAACGAGCCGGTTCTGAGTGCCTGAGAACTCCCACAGGACATGTGGCTGTGTTTTAGCAGCTTGAAAATAGGTTTGTGTGGGACAAATCCCCCTTCCCGGGCAGCCTGTGGCACCTGTTTGTGGCACAGCCGGTGCTGTCAGCAGTTGCCTCCCCCGTCCCTGTCTCATTCCACCTTTGGGGTGTGCAGGTGCTGGAGTAACCAGTGCAGGCACTGGGAGGCACAGACACCCCTGCTACAGGTCGAGCTGCATTTTTGCTCGGCAAGACAAACGTGTGGCGGGGCTGGGGTGGGCCCAGAGCAAACCACAGCTATGCTGGAGCATCCAGATTGCCAGACAGGGACACCCTAATTACCAACAAAGCCTTGGCTCATTGCTCACTCCCTCCCTGGCTGCAGGAGCTTCTCCAGCTGCTCTTTCCCTGCTCCCATGGCTGGGACAGCAGCTCAGCCTGCCCAGCTCCTCCAGCACTGATCACATCCTCACCTGCTCATCCTTCTGGAAAAAATCCAGGTGTAAAGGCTCGGTGTGAGCAGGAAAAGGTTCACCCTGCTGGGTGACAGTGTGACAGTGGCTGTGTGAGCAGGAAAGGGTTCACCCTGCTGGGTGACAGTGTGACAGTGGCTGTGTGAGCAGGAAAAGGTTCATCCTGCTGGGTGACAGTGTGACAGTGGCTGTGTGAGCAGGAAAGGGTTCACCCTGCTGGGTGACAGTGTGACAGTGGCTGTGTGAGCAGGAAAAGGTTCACTCTGTGGGGTGGCAGTGTGACAATGGTTGTGTGAGCAGGAAAAGGTTCAGCCTGCTGGGTGGCAGTGTGACAATGGTTGTGGGAGCAGGAAAAGGTTCACCCTGCTGGGTGGCAGTGGCTGTGGGAGTGCCTCACCTGTCACTGATGGGCGGTGACCTTGCAGGTGTTGGAGGTGACAGTCTCTTTGACCCGGCTGTTCCTGAAGCTCCAACTGATTTCAGGTTGTTTCAGAGTCTT
Source organism: Cisticola juncidis (assembly GCA_013400215.1). Taxonomy (NCBI): domain Eukaryota; kingdom Metazoa; phylum Chordata; class Aves; order Passeriformes; family Cisticolidae; genus Cisticola; species Cisticola juncidis. The sequence goes on along the minus strand of VXBR01009991.1, from coordinate 178,538 downwards.
TCCCGTGAGTTCTGAACTGCTCGGGGTTTCTGAAGGACAGCAGGATTGCTTAAACATAAACCAGGAACATAAGCCCACTTTCAGAGGTGTTTATGTGGACGAGCCCCGCAGGTTGGCTCACGCTTGGGGCAATACCTCTTGCCTAACCCGGGCCCCGCGGGTGGCAGCAGCAGCGAGCTGAGGGGTGCCTGATCCGGCCTCGCTTGTGCCGTGTTTGTCCCTGAGGGGCTCCCGGGGCTCCGTCCCGTGCTGGCGGTGCCGGTGCCAGCCGTGTCCGTGCTGTCCCTGCTCGCTGGGTGCCACCTCCCCGGGTGTTCGTGCAGAGCTTTCCCGGCACAGGGCATCGGCGGGGGATGCGGGTGGGTGTCGCTGCCGCTGGATGTCACTGTCGCCGTGTGGCGCTGGGTCCCTGCGCTGAGCAGGGCGGCACGGGGAGCTGCGCATCCCCTGGGCAATCCCTAGGGAAAGAAAAGAACTCTCCTGATGCCACAGGTCACGCTGCTTGGATTTTGAATCCTTTTAACCGAACACTTTCAGGGCCTCAGGCCAGGAGCCTGATTTCTTTCTCAGAGCCGGGCTGATTTCTGCAGCTTTCAGCCACGTACAGGAGCCAGGAGAGGGCAGAGGATTCTCTGTTCTAGCTCGAAGCTGAGAATTGGATCTGGGATTTTCACCGAGTGTAAAAACGGAGTTGGGACCAGTGCTTAAATTCACATGTGTGTGGCTTTTTGGCTCCTTGGTTTTATTATGAAATTATATTAATACCAATTTAAACTTTTACTTAAAAAAAGCTTAGAACCCCAAGTGCTGAGCAAAGGGGATGTAGATCTCTCATTTTAGATGACTGATAAGCAAGGCTGGTGGATGGCTGCCCACCCGCCTCTCTTCTTAACAAAACCCCCAAAATTATCAAATTACATTGCTGACAACCTCAATCCCTGAAAATTAAATATTGATTCTGTATTTTTCTGTTGACTCATCCGAATCAGGAGGCGTTTCCAAGGCATCTATTTCTGCTGCTGGGAGCGTGCCGGTGCCCCCCGGAGCCCAGCCTGCTGTTTGTGCTCGAGCAGGGAGTCGCAAAATGCTGATTTTTCTCCCACTTGTCTTGCATAACAAAAGGCATTTGTCACCCGTTACATAACGGCGGGGTTTGTCACTTCTCCCGCCGGCCTTTCCCGGCCCCAGCACAGCCTGGCTGGATGCTCCTCACATCCCCACAGCTCCCACACCCGGCCCGGCCTTTGGGCCCTCCTTGTGTGGAAGATGTGGAGCTGTGTGGTTTGCTGGTGGTTTTTTAGGGGAGCTGAAGGATGGGAGGGTGTTTGGGGTTTTTTTGCTCTTTAATACTGGGGTTTGTCCTTAGCTGAGGCTGTGTCCCAGGCCCTGTGCTGGAAATAGAGCTGGATTTCCTCTCTGCAGCCCTCACAAGGTTCAGGCAGCAGGAGCACTGACACCTCCTGCCTCCCTGGGTGCCAGTTTCTTCTTTAATGCCTCTCCATTACTGTCTGCCACCTGCAGGAGTTTGGGTTTGGGTTTTTCTTTACAGTAGGTTTGATTCCCTCCTTGGAACCTTGAAAAGAAATAAATGGTTTTGTTCCTTTGAACTAAAAGGAAAAGCTGCTGGCTTCCCTTCTCTCTTATTGGAGAAGAGAGCTGTTTTACCTGTGGCCTCACATTTATTATCACTGCCAGCTATCAAATGACCACAGCTCCCTTCTAACCCTGAAAAAGGGAAATGTCCCAGTAACCCAACACAGTTGTCCCTGTTTTCTGATTTCCTCAAAACAATTCCTTAGGTGACACTTTTTTTAATAGAGTGGATCTGATTCTAATTATTTTTTAATAAACTCCCTGAAGTCCATGTTTCTTGTGGATCTTTGAACTTCCTGGTGCACCCAGCCTTTGCTCAGGAGATGTTTATGGTTGGCTCTGAGTTAACCCTTTGGAGTTTGTGCTCTCAGGTGGATTTTCCTTTCCTTGCACAGGTGATGCTCAGGCACAGAGATCACTGCTGGTAAACTCAGGCTGTACCTGAACCTGTGGCCTGTTTCAAAGTTTAGTTCCTACAGAATCAGAGGAAGCCATGGGTCAGATTGGATCTCTAAAGCATGACTGGAAGCATGGGGTGAACAAACATCTCCATAGACTGTAAACAGCACTCAGCCACCCAGAGCAGCAGGGAAAGTACTGCTGATAAAGAGATTTCTCAGGAACAGGCTTCTCCTTGCATCAAGGCATGGATGCTGTAGGGTATAGTCACCCCTTAAAATCAGTACAGCAGGAACATCTTTTGGGGATTAAATTTCCTGTTTTCTCATCAGACACTTTTCTATTTGCTTGTTCTTGATGCACTTTTACAGATTGTGCAGTTGCTTCATGTCCATCCTGAGAAGAGGGAGACAAGCTCCCTCCAAAGAGCAGAAGGTGAGGTGTGGATTGTGCATGTGAGTACAAATTTCATCCTTGTCCTCATTCTGCTCCCCAAGTCTGGCTTGGGAGTGTAACCACTGACAGACCCTTTGCACAGCTTTTATTCTGATGGGGAACAGGGACCTTGGGCTGCACCTTTGGGTATTCTTGGGGAGCTGGCTGGAGCTGAGACCTCAATTCCCATCCCAGTGTAATGGGAATTCAGGGTTACCTCCTTCACAGGTGATGGTGGAAGCCAACAGCACTGAGATTTCTCTGCTGCATGCCATCTCTCAGCAAACTGCCCTTGCCAGGGAGAAGCCTGGAAAGGCCTGGAGTTGGAGGGATTTTGTTTTGGAAATTTACTTGCAGGGAAATGCTTTCACAGAGAGAGCTGCGCTGCGCTGCCGTCACGGCCTGACCAGTCAGACAAGTGCAATTGTTGTGTCCCTGGCACAATTGGTGCAATTGCTGCAGCTGTGACTCAGCTGTGCTCCTGTGCCAGGTCACTGCTGGCACCCGCAGTCCCTCCCAGGCTGCACAAAGGGCCCTCTCTCCTCTCTGAGCTGGGGCCCGGCTGTGCCGAGCCCGGCGCTGCTCGTGCCACAAGTTGGGATGATCCTGGTCAGGAATTCCTTGTGCAGCCAGGGGTGCTGAGCTCCTGCTGAGCCAAGTGCCCAGGGCAGGTATCACCTTGGGCAGGCACCTGTGGATGGGTCTTGAAACAGAGGCAGGGCCTTGTTCTCTGGCTGTCTTAGAGAAGTTTGGGTTTTACCCACGGCTGAATTCAATGATGACAAAAATGCATTAAGACAGGCCCTGCCCTTAAGACATCTGTGGCATTTTTCCTCCTGTGTCTGCTTTCTTCCTCCCCCTTGTCTGAATTTTGCTGTCAGCTCTGGATGCAGGAGCCTTTCACAGGCAGGTGCTGAGTGGATGCAAGGGCAATTTCTTGCAGACTTTGCAGTGAGGTTTGCTCAGACCATCTGAGGTACATTACAATTGTTTAACTCACACTAGGATTTTACCGTGCTAGGTGTTACTTTACACAAGATAAGCTCTGCAGAGGGAAGCAGAGGTGAAAGCTGTGAGTGTGGCTGTGCTGCCTCAGCCTGGTTTCTGTGAGGACTCTGTTAGCAGTGGTTTGGTTGAAGGTGGTGTTGAAAATGCAGCTGGTTTCTCAATGCCTGTTCCCAGCTGCCCTGTCATTGTGCCTGCAGTCATGTCAGCTGTCCCCACGGTGACAGGCAGCTCCTGTCCTCCTCACCTGCAAAGACTGAGTAGCCAGCTTGTGTCCTCACCTCTCCAGTCAAGGTGCCAAAGTTCCTGGCTGATCAGGGGCAGGAGAAGTGAAGCTTCTCTAGCAGCAGCTTCTCACCTGTGTTAGCAGCCAGATTAAAGCCACTTGGGAGCTGCAGGGACATGAGCTGGGTGTTAGCACTGGCATAACCCATATTTGCATGGCCATATCTGTGTCCTTGTGAGATTACAGCTTCCCCAGGGCATGTGACTGCAGCAAGGAACGGCTCTCCTGGCTTATCATGTGTACACTTTGCTTTGCAGAGCACTGAGAGGGCCTTGAGTTCCCTTGCAAATCCCAGCCTTTGTTCTCCCTTTCAGTGCTGGCTGCACTCGGAGCTCAGCCAAAGCCAGGGATATGCGAGTGGGAGGCACACATGGACTTCTCTGGCCAGCCTTCATCTGAGGATCTTGCTGTATTTAGAAGTTGTCCATCAGCCTGGTTCATTCCTGAGAGATCAGGCATGAGAGGAGCCTGTGGCTGTGTCCTTCCCCCTCCCTGAGGAGACAACACTGCTTTCTCCTTGGAAGCCTCTGGAAGGTGGCATAAGATGGACCACATCTCTGGGAATCTACCAGATTATCCTGCCTACCTGCAACAGGAATGCTTTGAGAGGATGTTCTAATTGGATGGGGAAAATCAGAGTACAAACAGATGATGCCTCTCCTGTTTCTCCCCGTGAAGGAAAGGAGCCCAAGTGCCAGTCAAACACACTGTACTGAAACAGTGCACCTTAGGGAAAACTCTTCCTTTTCCCCTGACAGCTCTCCTGTGAATATTAATTTCTCTATTTGAGTGCCTTCATCTTCCAGGAGCAAGTGCAAACATTAACCAACTCCTGTGCAGCAGCTCTAGCAGTGCAGAGTAGGCATGGAGCCAAAAAGGAAACAGTTGTGAAGATGTTCTGTGTCTGCTGCTGGTTGTTATTTGCTGCTTTGGGCAGATTTAACACGATTACCTCGTGTAATGTGATGAATCTGGTGTGTATAATACATGCAGGCATCTGATATGGTATTTGTGTACTGACAGGTCCCAGGAAGTAGAGCTGACAAACACAGATAAATGTACAGGTATTCTGCATTGTACTTAGACCAAGTGCCTGTACATGTGGTTTAGTTAAACATCAACCCCAAACACTGTTGCCAGATGTATTGCAGTGTAATGCCAAATAGGAATTGTAATGAGGAATTGTTTTCCAGCAACCCGTTCTTACCAGGAGGGTGGTGAATGCTCCATTTGATGGAATGATTAATGACACTCAGCAACTGCTGGGACTGCAGGGGTGGAGGCTTTGCTAATTCCATCTGGAAATTCCCTTCCTGGTGCTTACAGGTGATGAAGATGATCCTCTCCCTGCAGCTGGGTGCCTGTTGTTCCCAGTTAACAGATCTTGCGTCAGGGGAAGGGATCTGAAAGAGAATTTGGGCCAGTTACTGTTTCTGTGTGGCATCATTAGAGGCATCTGAACTGCAAGAGCAGTTCCTTTCTGGTACCTGTAGGGAGCTGCTCATTTAACCACTTGTTTGCAATTAATGTGGTGTAAACACAAGTGTGATTGTGACCAGTGGTGTGGGGAAACCATAAACACATCTGCATCTCTTTTATCCATCTCTGGCAAGATCAGGTGTGTTCCAAGTGCTCCCAGGCAGCCAAACCTTCCAGAATGCCCAAAGGTACCAGAGACCAACCTGTGGTGCTGGTGCCCCTTCTCAATAGTTGTATTTTCAGGTGTTTCTGCACTGTTTTATGCTTCAGTTCTGTAGATGTTTGTCTTCAGCTTCTCAGCCAGCTGTTTGTGAGCTGATTGTTGGTGTTTGCTAATGCCCTATAACCTTTATAGCTGCTTGAAGTCCTCAGGAACTGAAAGAGCATTATCAGCTTCCTCCACACTTCTTCAACTTGCAGCCTGTGAGAAACAGGATAGTTAAAGGCTTTTATTTTTATTGTGCTTCATAAGTGTTTAGAGGTTTATGCAAATTAAAGTAGGCATTATTAATGAGATGATAATGAGTCTATCCCTTAGGTGCTACTTATAAAATCAAATCTGTAACAAGATGGGTATCTCTTTGTACAGAAAATAATTTAACTTCTTTTGTTAATCTTTTGGATGATGAAATATGAACTCTCTAGGTGATACCAGCCTTGGTCACTTCCTCTCCCTAATGAACCAGAGAAACCTGGAAAATGATGAGCTTGGTCCATATTTCCCAGTTTGTGGTGCCTGGGGAATGGGGCAGGGGATGGCATCTCCCCTCTCTGAGCCATGGCACCCCCAATTTCCCAGCCCCCTTGGTGGCAGAGGCTCTCAGATCTCCTTTCCCTGCTCCTTTGGAAGATTTTGGTGTCTATCTCCAGTGATTTTCTCTGCACAGGAGTGTCCAGCTGGCTGCAGTTCCAAGGAGCACATGGTGGGATGAGGCTCCTGGGCAGTGATGTGTGCTGGGGTTGCACAGGGTGGTGAAGCTGAGGCTCATGGCAGCATTCAGGGCTTGTCCCTGTGCTGTCACTGTTGCCCTTTGCGTGCTGGTCCTGCCTCTCTGCTCATCCTGTGCCTCCCATTGCACTGCCCTGTGCCTGACCCTGGCTGCTCTTGGAATGATTCTGGATTCCCACTTCACACTGCTTTCAGTTCATGGATTTTCTGGAGGAAGTCAAGCTTTGGTTTTCATTGTATTTTGATTTTATTCAAAGGAAAAAGCAAGGAAGTTCCCCTCCAGCCTGCAGAATGTGGCTGTCAAAAGAAGTGGCTTCATTTCTCTTTCTTAAAGCCTTGAGTAGCCTGTTATTCCTAAAATAAGCCCCAAAAAGGGCAATCTTCTTTATGTTATGCCTTGGCTCTCTGCTATGGTGGTGCAGGGGAGTAGCTGTAGTGAAACGTAGGCTCTGCTGAGATTGGCAGGAGGAAAAAAAAGCAGAGCAAGGATTTCATTTCTGTGATGTTCTGATTCCCTCCTACCAGCCTGGAAATGCTGAACGTGAGCCTTTGTCTGGCATATGGGGATTTGGAGAACTGTTGCTAATTACAGCAGTTGTGCTATCTTGCTTAAATGGCTTAAATAATATATTAAGTGCCTTTATGATCTCCCACAACACGCTGGAATGCAAAGAAGTGCATTTTCTGCTGTTTATAGTTTATGGCAGGAGTAACTTAGGGAACATTGCCCAGCACAAAAAATGGGGTTTGATGATTTATTGCTTGTGTAACTCCCAGTGGGGTCTCTGGATGCTCAGATCCTGGTGTGCAGGGTGTTGTCCAGAGGCAGGGCATGAATTTGCATCTTGGAAGGTGAAGTTCAATCAAAAGAAAAGACACTGTGGATGGCTGTAGGGATGACAGGGAAGGGACATGGCACACTGCTGGCCAAGCTTTGTGGAGTTAGTCTCATGGCAAAGGTAAAAAGTGTGGGACCTGGAGGAGGACCACAGGAAGTCCCATTCTAACTTAAGGAGTATTCCCACTATTTTCATTAAAATTAAAGCTGAAATTAGAAGCACGTTACTAAGCATCATATCTAGAAGTGGGAGTATTCCAGGGCCTAGATTAGTGCTTATCCATAAAAAGAAAGGTATTATGTCTGCTCAGGAATATTTTTTACCCCTTTTTGTGGTTTTATTTAGCAAAAATTCTGTTAGTCATCTGTTTCCACTCATGCCTCTTGCTTCTAAATCTCCGATTTCTATTTCTGCTATTGTACCTAATGTTTAGAGAAAATGTGAGAAAAGCGTGCTGTGACTGTCTTGTTGCTGGATCTGGTGTGAGGAATAACTGTGGAGCAGCTGAGCAGTGCTAGCCAAGGGCTCCAAGAACCTTGGAGGGAACATGTTGGGGGCTACATAAATCACAAAGTGACAACAATGAAAAGATTGGCACATTCTGACCCTTAATCTGGTTTAGTTTGACATAGCTCTCTGGAAAATCACAAGCTCCATTAGAATATGCTACTAATTAGCAACATTTCACCTAACTGAAATTAACAGGCTCTGCAGAGTAGGAAAAAAAGAAGTATTTTTGTCTGGTTTTTGCTTACTAGTAGCTTGAAAATAGGGAGGTGAGAAACTTGTGTCAAATCTTGAAGTATAATTTTGCAATTAAAAGACTGAAGAGAAAGTGTGAACTGAAGACCTTCAGTTTCCTTGCCGTGACATTAAATTAACAGCTCTCTTCATTCTCATTCTGGTTTAATATTCCTGCAGAGAAGGAAGCAGAAAGAACTCCCTGGGCTGGCTTCAGTGGAATGGAGGAGCTGTTACTTAGGCAATAACAGGGTACAGGCTGGGAGGGGTTTGGGCTGGCATTAGCTGGGTAATGTCTGCACAATGCTCTGGATGTTATAATGTGATATATATCTAAAGCTAAAAAACAGAGATGCTCTCTGGGAGATAGGAAACTGTTTAAAAGCAGCTCCTGATTGGCTTTCCAAAAAATTTCAAGGTCGTATATGCACCAGCTTGCAGGGATGCACAGCTGGCACCTCATCACTAAAGCCAGGAGAATCTCAACTCGAAGGCTGTTAGTGAACTGTGTAGGTAAAAATAGAAGGATAAATTGAAACTACCTGAAAGTGGAAGAAACAGCTGGGAAGTGATAAGAGAAAGCAAAATGAGTGAAGAAACTCTTGCCCATCATTGTGGTGTCCAAGTGCTTTATAAGAACTTCAAATTGCTCCTTCCTTGAATGTACCAATTTTCTTTTTCAAACTGTGACAATTTGGCAACCTCCATCTACTGGGAACTTTTCTTCTATTGCTAAGAATCTGCTCAAGAGCCTACTCCATTTTCTAGGCCTAAATTTTATTACAATTGCTGGGTCAAAAGCTCTTCTAGCAGTAGCTGGACTTTTACCTAGAGGCTGAGTGAGTGCCAAAGTTTTTTATGGACAAATTAACCATATGTTTTATAAAATAAATGTACATGCAAATACTTGATATGGAAGGCAAAATTCTGATTAAGCCCTGATGTTTTACCTTGCTGCATGGGCACAGTCAATCCATGGAAGTGGCAAGGCACAGAGCTACGTGTCCAGCATGGATCTGTCACGTTTGGGTTTGGAGTCCTCTGAAACACATCAACAGGCACGGAGTGCTCAGCTGAAATGACAGGAAAACAAGCTGGCTGTCAGTGTCCTGCAGTGGCTCACTGCTGGATCCAGGGGTGGGGTGGCTTGAGCAGATGGCAACTCATCAGACTGTTTTAGTTGCCTTCTTGGCTTGATCAAACAGTTGTTCATTGACTCTGATTACAGGCACAATGCCATCTTAGATAATGCCTCTTGATAAAGGACTTAAAGATCCTTAATTACTATTATTAGCCATTTGACACCATAAAATAGAAGTCTGCTCTTTTAATGCCTGTTTCACCCCTGTCTGTCGGGTGTCTGGAGTGTCCTTAACAAAAACAGGGAGGTGGAACTTTTGGAACCCCATCAGAAGTAATGTGTGCATGCCAGCATAAAAATGTGTGTGTGTGCACATTTGGATATGCCATTGTCCAGAGCTCTTTCACTCTGTGTTGGGAGAGCACTGAACTGAGACATCAGCCTGTTGGCAGGGGCATGAGGGCTGGCAGGTTGCTCTGTTTGGGGATGTCCTTTGTTCAATGTTTGAATCGTGTGAAACCTTAATTAGCAAATAAGAAGCTTTGGCCTTCCCTTGCAAGTTCTGAAGCAGAATTAAGGGAAGTGCCAGGATGTGCCAAATGACACAACAGTCCTGGCTCCATGGCTTTTGTTTTGCTCTGCTACCCTGCTGTTTTGAGATGCACTTCCCACTGTATCAGCTGCTGGCAAAATGTTCCCTAAGTTGGTCTGTGTTTGATGCTTTGGTGTTGCTTTCTCTGTACACAACAATCAAACTGCTGCAGTGCTGGGGACCCAGCAGCCTTTGAGCTGAGAAGAAAGCAGCCCTTTCTTTGTAGGGAGAGGTGCCCCGTGGTGCCACTGCAGTGAGTCCCTGCCTGCTGTGTGCTGTGCTCTGGGGGCCATGCAAGCTCCTCTTTCCACAGTGCAGTCTGGGCCTTCCTGGAGCAGAGTAAATGTGAGTCACTTCTTGCAAAGCCACTCCTTTCATTTGATCTTCTGGTATTAATTATTTGCACTTCCTCTTGTCACAAAGCTGGGGTTTTTTTTTACTGCCCTGGATGGAGTTGCAGAGAAATCCTTTACCTTCTTTCCAATGCCACGGTGGTTTCTGTCTACAAGAGAGCACAGAATTGCTTTTATCAAATATCTTCATTTCCCATTGTTTCCTGGTGACAGATACTACTCTTAATCTACACAGAGACAACACTTTGAAATGGGAGATCTCTATTCCCATCAATTGTTGGTACGTTGATAAATCATAGCATGTCTCATTTTCTGAATGACACGCGTCTGGATCGCAGTCTGCCTCTTTTTTGTCACAGTTTTTCAATGCTAACAACAGTCTTGCCAAAGCTCATCTGTTCCTTTAGTGTGCACTCCAGCAGGCTGATTAATTCTGTCACACTTTCCCTGTATAAGGCATAATCAAACAGGTTGATAGAAAATCGGGAAGGACGTGAGGTTTTTATAAATATCCAAGGAGTTACAGTTACCTCGTGAGTGCCATTAGCTGTGGTACCCTGTTACTCCTGGGTTGGAGAAGCATCAGCACAGTCTGCCAGGAAAGAAGAGTTTGTCACTGTTCTTTGTGGGCCTCAAGTGTGATCGTGCCTCCTTCCACGCACAGAGAAGCCTTGCTGGGGAGAATATCAAGAGTGGAGGCTGCCTTATGGTGTTTTCTTCTCTGTCTTTCAAAGGCAACTGCAGGAAAAGTGGGGGACCACTTACCCACAAACCTTAAAATAGCTGTGAATGTGTGTGACGTGCCTCACTTTCCTGGATTGTGGAGATCCCACTATTAATAACAGGAGCTGAAATGATGGATTGAGCAGTAATGTGAGCAGCACTTCTGAGCAGCTTTAAACTTGTCACGGGCTCCCTGAACACAAACATCCAGGGATAAGTGGCTCACATTCATAAATTCTCTCATGAAGGGGTGGCAGAATCAGAGGTAGCCCTCAGCTCACACGAGGTCTGAGGGATGTTCCCACCTCCCTTGGTGCCTTTTCCAGAGTGTGGGCAGCGCTGTCCAAGCCCCGTTCCCGTATCTGCCACAACCTGATGTGCAGGTCTGGCCCACAGGCGTGGGCGGGCGGAGCAGCGCTGTCACTCCTGCCTGTGCTGTCACCCCGCGTGTGCTGTCACTGCGCTGTCGCTGCACTGTCAGCCCTCTGGGACACAGGGACGCGCTGTTCTCTCCGTGTCCCCGCCCCGCTTGGAACTCACCAGGAAGCAGGAGGGGATGAGGTGTCCGCTGCTGCCGGGAAGCAGCAGGGGATGATGCCAGGGCAAGGGCCTGGCTGCAGGGGCAGGAGCAGCTGCTCTAAAAAGTCATGAGCGTGCTGGGAAGGGGCTATCTCTAGGGCAGGTGTGAAAAGAGAAGTGCCCTCAAACTGGAAATGAGGGGAAAATTGCCAATCATCTCACTCTGAGAGTCCCCTGGCTACACCACACTGCAGCCCTGGTGAGAACTGCCTTTATTAACATGTCCCTTCAACAAGGGGGATGATTTTAATTTAATTTAATTTTTTTAAATTACATTTTTAATTTCCCCCTGCACTATTCCACTACAAACTTCATGCTGGCAATAGTGTAGGAGTACAGCTTACATGACAACAATAAGAGGGACCTGGTAAGAATCTGTTCCTTTTACTTCCCTCTGAGTTCATATAAATCTGTCACCCTCTGGTACCACTCACTTGTTTCCTAAAAAATGTGGGATGTGATAGAAGTTTCAAATTGTGTATTGTTTTGTTGTTCTTTGAGGAAGCCTTTGCATTTCCTCTGATTCTGATGTTATCAGAATCAGACTAGCAGATTCAGGGTATTTTTCTCATTCACTAGTTCACTGTAATTAGAGATGAAACCATTTAGCTCTGACCACTGCAGACTGGATTGAATCCTCCTGTTGCATCTAGATCTCTCTTCTAGAGAGATCAATATTTGGGATGTGCCCTGCCACACTCCTGTCAGGGCTGTCTGAAGCAGGAAGGGGTGAAAGTTGTCCTGTGTTTTCCAGCGGCAAGAACAGTCCCTAAAAAATTAACAATATCCCAGGGTGGCAAAACAGGTGTTGGGGAAGGAGGCACAGGTTTAGAGGCCAACAACAAAGCTGCTTTTTGGCTTCTGTTTTAGTGAAGATGAATCAGGAAATCCTAAGGCTCTTCTCAGAGGTGTTTTTGAGTAGCTGCAGCAGTTTCTCTATTGTTTGCTTACCCCTTTGGAGTTGAGGCCTTTCCACTGTGGCTCCAAGCCCCTTCTCCTTGCAGATGCCCGCTGCAGGCTGAGCTGGAGCAGCAGGGTGTGGATTTTTCCCTGTTTCTGAAGCCTTGGACTGTAGCAGCCCAACAGCTGCTGTGCTGCCAGGCTCCCGCAGCTCCTGTGCAGCAGTAAATACCTGCTTTGCCTCACATCCTTGACAGTGATGCAGAGACACTTAAAGATATTTGCTAAGTGCTTGCGAATTAGTTTTTGATTAGCGAATAATTAATAAATTCCAGCAATCCAAAGGACACGTGCCCAGTTCAATTTGCATATGTAGCACTTCTCTGTGACAAGAGGAGCTCAATTCATCTAATGCAAGTCTGAATTTGCTGTGTTTTAATTTAATTTACCTTTGACACAGCATTTAAACAGCAGCAGCATCTATAATCTTGTGCTCTCCAGTAAGGCTTGGGTAAAAACTTACTGCCAGATCTAATCCAGGGTTAGCACACACAGCCTTATCCGCTGCTCCTGCTTCAGTGCCTTTGAGAACATGCTTAATTTAATCTGAACAAAGACACTGCCATCGGGAGCCTCCAGCCTGGCTTCCAATCTAGAGTATCTTTGTGATTCAATTTGGTGCAGGCCACGGTGTGTACAATGGATCCAGTAAATGAGTTTGAAGTGCTCTTCAAACTAAATTCTGCAGGTTCTCGGACACTGTCTGTACTTCTGGGACATCAGGGATGCCACTTTAAGATGGGTTTTTCTGGGTCATGCATTTTCTTTGGGAGAGGTCTGGGTTTTTTGGTTAATAGGCAATGTTAGCCATTATTATGAACTATAAATCCAATCCCTTTTCCTTCCCACAGTGGAAGGAACTCACGAGAGGGTTCTGCTTCCTCATTTGCACCAAATACCCAGTCAGCTGTTTGTGACTATAAGCTGGTGGCAGGATCTGATTTGTAATTATAATTTCAGTCATTCTTTTTTTTTTTTTTTTCTCATTATTTAGCTGTCATTAAACCCCCTATACTGCAGAAGCATCAGGTCAGAGTTGTCCTGGCAGGGTCCCTCACTGCTGAGTGTAGACAAAACAGTCTCTGGTGAGCCTTGGTACTCAGGGATTTGCTGCTGCTCTCTAGCAAGAGCCTGAGGATAAATAGTCATGGAGAAATCAGCCTGAAAACCAGCAGGAATTGGTGAGGAGCTGCCTTGTCCCACCACTGAAGCTTCCTGCTCTGATTGCTTTCTCTAACTGCTCTGCCAGTTTGGGGCTGGCTGTGTCCCAGTGCTGCTCGTTCCAGGCAAAATGGGATTCTGTCATTATCTTTGTAATTCAGAGAAGAAACCCAAACATTAAAATGTTATTACTGGACCTAAGGTCACACAGGAACACAACACAGAAGTCAGGAATTAAACCCATCTCAGCTCATGCTTTAGGAAAGGGATCCATCACAGAGCACGGCTCTAGGAATGCCACAGAATATTTCACCTAATCACAAGATAAAACATTTCTCCAGCCGTTTCTGGTATTGCCAACTTAGGCTTTTGATTGACACATTGCCATGTTTGTTGAATTAATTCTCAAATATTTTAAAGAGTTTCTTTTGTATCTAAACTGGAAGCTTATGGAAGGAGCTATGGTGAGAAGAGATATGTAACAGCAGGGTAGGAGTAAGAGGATATCTATATGAAGGGAGTTTATATCCTCTTATTCCTCTACTACCTTTACATTTACCTTTACTCTTTAAACGATAAATACATAACCGGTGACTGCTGGGTGAAGTATATTTCCACCAATTTAATCTATATTTTTAAAAAGTTCTCCTCCTCATAGCCTGTATTCCAGACAGGTAAAAGGTCCTTTTGTGGCAGATTTTATGCTTGAAAATGATATGGGGTTTTTTGATATACCACAAATCCAAGATTAAAAAAAAAAAAAAATCAGAAAAGATACAAGGAGGCTTTTATGGAACTTATTTCATTTGTAGTGTGTTTGCACTTGGGTTACAGGAGGAGAAATTTGGCCTTGGAGCCCCGTGTCTCTGTAAGCAGCATTCCTGGCTTTGCATATCAGATATGAAATTTGTTTGGAATGTTTGCTATAAAAATACCTACGCATGAACTTACATCAGCGAGAAAGCAACTCGGGCTTGACCTTTCTGCAGCTCCGATGTGGCAACATCACTCCGTGCAGAAACAGTAACTTAGGGAATGACTCGCAACTGGTGTTTTCACAGGCTTTGTTTCAGGGCGGGAACAATCCTTGGAACAAGCTGCCCTTAGAAATCAGTGTTTTCTTTCAAACTCCTTATTTTCTGCTCAGGAGTGACCCAGGGTAGGTTACCAGGCTTAATGTTGTAACAAAGCCATTTGGGAAATCCTCCCATTCTGTGTCAGTCCTGGGCTGAATACTAAAAGCAAACATGCTGGAGAACAGCGAAGGGCAGGGGTGGTTTTGATCCTTTTACAATTCAGCCCGTGTTTCTGTTTCAGACAGTGAAAAGACATTTTAATGGAACAGGAACCTCCTACTGTCACCCTATGCCTGCAGCCCTGCGACTTAAGAGGACTTTTTGAGGAGAACCAGGCTGGCCTGAGAGGTTTGAGGGGGCTGAGGGGCTGCTCCCCCTGAGAGGTTTGAGGGGATTGAAGGGATGATTCTGTAAGGTTTGAGAGGCTCACCCCCTATGTGATTTTTGGGGTTGAGGAGCTGATTCCCTGTGTGATTTGAAGGAATTGAGGGGGATGATCCCTGTGAGGGGGCTGAGGTCTTATCCCCCTGCCACGTTTTGGGGGGGCTGGGGGGGGTTGCTCAGTGTGTGGTTTGAGGGCATTGAGGGAATGATCCCTGTGAGGTTTTGTGGGGCTGAGGGGCTGCTCCCCCTGAGAGGTTTGAGGGGATTGAAGGGATGATTCTGTAAGGTTTGAGAGGCTCACCCCCTATGTGATTTTTGGGGTTGAGGAGCTGATTCCCTGTGTGGTTTGAAGGGCATTGAGCGGATGATCCCTGTGTGGTTTCAGGGAACTGAGGGAGATGATTTCTGTGGGGGTTCAGAGGGCTGAGGTCTTATCCCCTGCCACATTTAGGGGGGCTGAGGGGCTGTTCGCTGTGTGGTTTGAAGACATTGAGGGAATGATCCCTGTGAGGTTTTGTGGGGCTGAGGGGCTGCTCCCCCTGAGAGGTTTAAGGGGGTTGAAGGGCTGATCCTGTAAGGTTTGAGAGACTGACCCCCTATGAGATTTTTGGGGTTGAGGAGCTGATTCCCTGTGTGGTTTGAAGGGCATTGAGCGGATGATCCCTGTGTGGTTTCAGGGAACTGAGGGAGATGATTTCTGTGGGGTTTCAGAGGGCTGAGGTCTTATCCCCTGCCACATTTAGGGGGGCTGAGGGGCTGTTCGCTGTGTGGTTTGAAGACATTGAGGGAATGATCCCTGTGAGGTTTTTGGGGGGCTGAGGGCTGATCCCCTTTGAGGATCGAGGACATTGAGGGGCTGTTGCCTGTGCGGTTTGAGGGCATTAAGGGGATGATCCCTGTGAGGTTTTTGGAGGGCTGAGGGCCGATCCTCTGTGAGAATCGAGGGGATTGCGGGGCTGTTCCTTGTGCGCTTTGAAGGCGCTACGACTCTCACCCTCCCACAGGAGCCTGTTCCGCCGGGGGCCCCATCACACCGCAACCTTTCTCCTCTCCCCGGTGCACGCTACGGGAAGCGCTGACACCTTTCGCAAGCGACACCTTCCGAAGAGCCTGTGCCGCGGCAGAGCCAGGTCATTTCCTCGTGACAGCTCCTTTCCTCTGCGGCCGAGGAGCGAACCTGGGGCCGAGGTGCGAAGCCGGAGCCTAGGAGCGAAGCCGGAGCCGAAGAGCGAACCCGGAGCCGAGGAGGCGCCGTCGCGCGTCCCCTCAGGGGCGGCTGAGGGGGAGCCGCGGCCATCGCGCGTCCCCTCAGGGGCGGCTGAG
>VXBR01009991.1:106461-162134 GCA_013400215.1 Cisticola juncidis | reverse complement strand
ACTTGCACCGTTCGGGGGCTGCTTCCCCGCGCCCTTCGCCCCCTCACTCTCCACCCCGTCGTTTATTATTATTATTTTTTAATCTTATCTATTTATTTGTTTATCTCTCTGCCGTTCTTTACCGCGGCCCCGGCAGGGCCCCGTGCCCGCCGCCGGTGCCGTCCCCTCCCCTGCGCTCGGCCCGGCCTTCGCCGGTGGCCGGCGGGGAGGGGACCCTGGCGGGCAGCGCGGATAAAGCGGGCAGCGCTGCCATCCCGGTGTGACAGGGCTGTCACAGCTCCGCCGGCCCTCCCGCTCCTCGTGTTTACTTCCCCGTGCCCGGGGATCGCGCATCTGCGGCTCCGCATGGGAAGATGGATGTGGCGTGCGTGGCTCGGGCTCGGTGTCGCTGTTTGAGCCCGGGGTAGGGTCCTCCCGGAGGATTTAAAGAGCGAAGGGAAAACATAAACAAGCGGAATGGTGAATGCTCGCAGCTGTAGGGCTCCAAGGCGACAGCAAGCTACACCCTGGGAGCTCCCTGCTCTGGAAGCGATAGCCAAGTCCAAGGACAATGAGGGACAGGAATTGAGCAGTAAATGGTTTGCAGGGAGGACAGGTGTTTGCCCTATTGTGCGTTCACGTGATGCAGTGCAGGTAAAGCAGCTCACCTGTTTGATATTTAAAGCCCTGATAAAATTCAGAAGCTCAAGCCAATCTATGGCTGCCCTTTTTATTCCTGCTTGCATGTGAGCGGCGTGTCGGGAGTGATAAGGGAGAACTGGGAGGAACCGCTGGGTGTTAACTGAAAAAGAAACAAATTGACGTGAAATGGGGTTTTTGTTACATATTTTCTAATTTTTTTTTTTTGCTGGTGGAGTCTCTGAGGGATGCCATGACAGATAGGAAATGGAGCAACGTAGTGTCAAGCAGGAGAAACAAACGTATGATTCAAAGTCACTTGCGTTACAGATTTTAAACATAGCAGCCCTGAAGAATTTTCACTGCTAGTGAAAGTATAGGAAGCCTTTGAAAGCTTTGGTGCCCGTATTTTTAGAAGAGCTGGAGTTATAAATGCAGCTTGGTAGAGGTGTGAAGTTAAATATATCGTGAAGTGTTTGAAATAAGCTGTTTGGTGGAAAATACACTCATTTGGTCACGATGTCTATTGCAGAGTTCATAAATAAGAAAAAACAAGTGTTTTGAATTTTAAAG
Organism: Cisticola juncidis; assembly: GCA_013400215.1. Taxonomy (NCBI): domain Eukaryota; kingdom Metazoa; phylum Chordata; class Aves; order Passeriformes; family Cisticolidae; genus Cisticola; species Cisticola juncidis. Next base: position 160,943 of record VXBR01009991.1, on the reverse strand, counting down.
TTAGGTTTAAACTCTTACACTGCTTCAAAATCAAGGAAGTTGAGCTGGATGCTTCATAATTAATGAGACTGATTTCTTCTTAATAAGAAATTATTTCTGCACAGTGAATACAATACTTTTCTTTGTTATTTTTTTGGGGGTGTTTTTCTTCTCTATATGAGACCTTCAATACTGTTTTTCTGTAGGAGTCCAGAAAGGTTGTTTTAGGCACTCTGTTATAAATTGATGTTTTGCTAAATAACTATGTTGTTTACTTAACCAGTGAATCACTGTATGTATAAAACAGGCCAGTTATCAAAACATTATTTGTTAGACCATTCTTTCTTCCACAGAACCTTGCTGGTACTTGTGGCATTTCTGTGGACACAAACAGAGATAATGGATAAATGTAAACATTAAAAAAAGAAAGCCAAATATATTTATCTCCAATTAGATCCACCTTCTCTAGCATTATTTCCTGATTGTTAAGTGCAGAGAAAGTTTGGTATTAGGTGATATTTGTACAAATTTTCCTACTGGGAAAGGAATGAGTAATCAGTAGTGGTTACCTGTACTTGTGGTAATCACTCAGAATGCTGTGATAGTATTTTTGAGTCACCAATTTGAATTTCAGTTGTTCAGAATATCTGGAAAAAACGCTGCTTCTGTCAGCTTCAGAAAATAAGGCTGACTTTTAAGCAACTTCATTTATTGCAATTCCATTTTGGTGGTAACCAAAGGCTGGGGAGAGGAGGGGAGTTGTGGTTAAAGGCTCACAATATAAATAACCATAGCTAAAATGTAACTTCTGTTCAAGGAGATGCAAGTGCCAGAGCAGGCTGCTGGGGATGGCCTTTTCCACCCTTGAACAGGAGACAGTCCTGCTGTTTTCTTTTCCTCCTTTTCCTCCTTTTCCCTGGCACAGGCAGCTGACACTGGTGACGTGGCCCTGTGGATGGGCCCAGTGGAGATGTCCTGTGTCCACCAGGGCAGGTCACAGGAGTCTCACCAGCCTCCCTGGGAGAGTCTGCCTGTGCTGCCTGGCAGTGGAAAGCAAGGGATGCTATTTTAGACATCTCTTTTTATGAATTTTGCCATTTTTGTGGTCATCTTATTTATAGTAGCCAGAGGCACAAAGTGGTGTTGCTGTGGAAGAGGTATGAGGAGAGCTGTTCCTGACCCCACAGACCTCCTTCTGAGGATGGATTCTTTGTGAGGAGATGAAATCCTTGGGCAGGTCATCAGAGGTGAAGTCAGAAGTGCTTTGTTCCAAACTGAGCATAAAATTGTCACTTATTTTATCAAACTAAATTTGTGGTGGCATGAACTGACACTGTGGCTCTCGAGCTTGTTGCTCTTTTCTCAGGCTTAAGCTCCAACAGCAATTTTCCTTCCTAGGGCAGTGCTGCAAGTCAGCCAGTGCCCTGTTTTGGTGGATTTTCCAAGGTTTGTCTCTGATTTCCCACTCCTTTCCTATGCTGTGTCCATCATGGTGCTCTGGCCTTGCCAAGGAGATGGGGCTCTAAACCCTGCTTTTTCTTTTAGTTCTCCTGCTGCCAGTCTTGACACCCAATTCCTCAAAGGGCTGTCACTGGGCCAATAAAACTCTGTAAAAAGAAGAACTTTTTATCACTCTTGTATTAGCTCCAGCACAGCAGCTCCTGCATTGTGTATGCACTGTTGTATATGGAATATTTTAATAAGAATTCAGGAGAGAGATGCCTGTGTGGCATTGGTGGCCAGTTTATTTCAGATCCCTATGGACTGTATTTTCCAATGGATTTTAATGTGTTCTGCTTCAGTAACTTTGAGAGGATAATCATAGACTGAGCATGAATTTATGGAGGAATTTGTGAATTATGAAACTGTAGAATCTGTAGTCAAAGTTTCTGTGGATGCTACTTAGAGCAGGTGTAATTCAGACCATTTCCAGCTAAGTTATCTATGCTAAATATTGAAGGAACCACTTAAAAGAAATGTTGGGGAATAGTCATGGATCTGTCAAGTTTGGGCCAGAGAGGAAGGCAGAGTTTTCCTTCTACTCAAAGCAAGGTAAATTTTTTGTTTCATGAGCACAGAATGGAAGAATGGGAATGCCACAACATCAGCATGGTCAGTGAGTGTAGAATTTGGAGAAATGAGTGACTGCTGATAAATCCATTTAATTGTGTTTGGTGCTGAGAAAAAGAGCAAAGTGAAAGTATAGAAATAGCACTGTTGGAAAATGTATATACAGATAAAATGCCAGCTCACAGCCAGGCAAAACTTGCACCAATTCCACAGGTTTTGCCTCTGGAGAGCTCATGGAATAGTGGTTTTTGAGGGCACTTTTCTTCCCTGGTTGTGTGTGTCTAAGGTGGTGCCAACTGGAGAACACCAAGCCCATCAAAGTAACAAAACCCTGCTCTAACCCACAAGGAGGTTGGTGAGTGTGTGCCAGTAATGACTAATGTGTGATGGGCAGAGGATAAATCTTGCTAATGACCTTTTATGCCTTGATTGAATTTGAAAAATAGCTACATTTGTTTTATTTAAATCAAGGCAAATATATCTGGTGTCTGATCATTAACATCCTCCAGTGGACTGATGTCATAAATCTGACAAAAGGATGATGGAAAACTTGTGCAAATATATAATCATCTAGTTGAGGCTGTCGATCTCAGCCTGGTGACAAATCCATGGACTCAGCCCTTCAGCCCATGGAAAACTGCTTTTTATGACTCCAGATTATGAAATTAACTTTTTAAATCCCAGACATCTTTTTAGGAAAAACAATCAGGGAACCATCTTAGTGGTTTATTCTCTTCTTTCTGTGTTCCACGAAGGGGGTTGTTCTGCTTTATTTTCTCTCATAGGTGAAAGCCAGAGCTTGACCATGCTGGGGGGGTGAAGATTCTTCAGGATATGTTCTTTTCTAAGGGTACAAACCTGTGCTTTCCTGAGCCTTGAGTTTCAGAGACATGTGGTGAAAATGCCTGGGAGTCTCTCAGCTTTTTTTTTAGCTATCAGAAGGAATAGAATCCACTGTGGAGACAGACTAGATTCTACAGCAAGGATTGTTATGTCAGCCAGTATTTGATGGCTTCAGGGCTCTGTCATATGATGAAAGCAGGTATGAATGCAGAGCCTCACACTTCCTGTTTATAAAGCTGCAGAGCTGCGAGTGGCCGCTCAAATTCACAGAGCAGTAATTATTTCACAACTCTGGCATTCAGTTGTGGTGCTTGTTTTGGGAGGGCACCTCAGTAGTCTCTGCTGAACATGTATTTCAAAGGAAGGAGTGACTTGGGGAATTCTGCTGAAACTTCCATGAACTGGTGAGAAGATGCTGCTTAGAATCCTGGACTGGTTTGGGATGGGGCAGCTTCTCTGAGCAACCTGTGCCAGGCCCTCACCACCCTCACAGGGAGGAATTTCTCCCTAATATCCAGAATAATCCACTCTCTGTCAGTGTGAAGCCACTTCCCCTTGTCCTGGCACTCCAGGCCCTTGGAAAAAGTCTCTCCCAATGTTTCTTGTCAGCTCCTTCAGGTACTGGGGGGGCTGCAGTTAGCTCACCCCAAAACTTCTCCAGGTGAACAATCCCAGTTCCCTCAAGTATCACTGCAGACACTGAAAGAACCACACCAGGACACGCTGGTGAGCGAAGCAGGAAGCAAAAAGGGACGAGTTTATTTACAAAACTCAGTTTTATACATTTCCCATGTGGCCTGTGGATTGGAGGATGGAATTCCACTTTTTACCTCACATTGGTCAAGCCAACTGTCAATCACTTTTCTCCTCTCACTTAGAAATATGTAAATAATGGAAGAGTTAGCAAAACATGGCCAGTGTTTACAGCAGAAAGTGTGATAAGGTAACATTTCTGACTCCAATATGAAGAACATAACAGAAGGCTTAAAAAGGTCTTCAAAACCAGGGTAACACCTCAGCCTTTCCTCCCAGCAGAGCTGCTCCATCCCTCTGATCTCTGGTGCCTCTCTGGACTCACTCCAGCAGCTCCAGCTCCAGGGCTGGGGCAGCTCTGCAGGTGGGGTCTCACCTGAGGGGGCAGAATCCCCCATTCCTGCTGTGGGCTCAGCACAGGACAGTCCAGCCTCTCACACCACCACTCCCAAATCCTCCTCCCTACAGCTGCACTTGGTCTGTCAGAGCAGAGTTGGGTTTTAACCTCTAATTCTTCAGCTGCTAAATTGCAGCCACTGCTTTCTCCTTTACCTTTGCTTCCAAGTTTAGGGAAGTGAACTCAGGGGGTTTCAGCCTCTTGCTTACAACTACCCAAATTATTTCCTGTTGGAAATGAGGAACATTGGTGGAGCAAACTTAAGTCAGCTAACAGTAAATTTCCTTTCCTGAGATACCTATTGTGATCTTCAGAGGTTCTTTATGAAATACCACTTGGAAACTTTCATGTTAGGGGTAAATATTGCCTCCTGCTTAGGCTGCTGCAAGTGCTGTGGTTCTATGGGAGCTGATTGCATCCTTTTAGCAGGTTTTTAGTAATTCTTAGATGGTTCCCAAGCATGGCAGAAACTTGGTGATTGCTCAAGTGTTGAATGTGCAGAGAGTGATGCAAGTCTGAGAAAAGAGGATTTAAGAACACAGATGTTTCATAAATTAGAAAAAGTTGATCATCTTAAAGGAAAAACCCTCACAAAGTTGAATTATGATTCAGTAAAGGTTGGGAATCCTCTGGTTTCTCACTTCTCAGGTGAATCATGTCTGTAAATACAAGCAGGCTGACAATATTAGCTGCAGTTTTGTCCTGTCAGCGTGTTGCTGGAGATTCCAATCAAAGCAGTCAGGAAAGCTGCCAGGGGAGTTTAAATAGATATCACTCCAGCCATGGGGCTGGAGGTCACAGGATAAGCTGAACAAATCCTCAGTTTGAGTGTTAAATATCTTGATAGAAGTGAAAAGAACACTATCAGGCTATTCTGTACGTAATACATTTTCTTTTCTTGATGTAGACAGAAACTGAGTCCTCCAAACATTTATTTGGGTTATAGATTATATGCCTATACATCTCACAGGTCATAAACCTGAGCTTTGTTTCTTGTATTTTAATCAATTACATCTGTTGTTTTATGGTTTCTAACCAGTTTCTAGTTTTTCCTCCTGTAACACCAGGATTTTTTTAAAATATACATGCCCAGAGAAAGTTGTTGAACTTTCATCCTCAGGGATTTCCAAGCTCTGCCTGGACAAAACCCTCTGGAAGCTGGTTTGAGTTCAGCCTTGACCCAATTTCAAGCACAAGGGTGAACCAAGTGACCTCCTGAGATACTTTCCAACCTGATAGATTCTGTCAAATATTTCTGTTCAGCTTGAATTTTGTAAAGGCTTGTTTTGATTAAGTCCTAAATCTACGTGACAGTGTCTTACAGAAGAAAAAAAAATGGACAAAAATAGAAGCTAGGAAGTTGTTCAGTGTGAGATGAAGCATCTCTAATGAAATGTGAAAGTAAAAAAAAGAAGAGGGGACTACTTTGAATCCTGTTTACTTGACTTGTAGCAGTTTCAGGCTCTCTGGCTGCTGGCACTGTGGCAGGAAGGAGTGAAACAACCCTCTCCCCCTTGCTCTGCTGAAGGGAACTCGGCCCACTGTCTCCTTTCATAAAATAAGGAAGGCTTTCAGTTCTTCAGTGCTCAAGAAAATGAAATCAGATTCAAAAAATGGGCCTCTGAAGGGATGACAAGGCTGTGAGAATGTAAAAGAACATAGCATTAACAAGAATGTGATAAGGTGAGGCATGAAGTGTCTATTGAATTCTGTAAATTAGCTTTATTGTACCACTCCTGCTTTGAGCTAGGACTGGTTAGGATTTTTCTGTATTTAAAAACCCACATGTTACTAATATCTGTAATTCAAAAAGTGTCACTGTCTTCTGAAAATTGAGTGTATCTTTGGTTGGGTTGTGAAGTCATACATTGGTATAAATCATTTGGTGTATGGGAGGTCTAATGAGTCTTGAGCTCTTATGACATCTGTATCACTTAGTTATTAATTATTATTAAAATAATCCTGCTCTGTTCTGGTCCAAGAAGAAATTCTAAGTACTGTGAGCACACAGAAAGCTGATGGAGGAAGAGTAGAACAAATGTTGAATTTTCAAATAGCAGAGTTGTTTCTGTGCACTGGCTTTGGTTATTTCCAAGCCTGATGTGAACCAGAACTGCTCAGCTGGGATTTTTAGGGTCTCCTCCAGGCCTCCTTTAGGGCTCTTCTTCTCCTGATGGTTTCCTACTTTGAGTTTCTGTATAGAAAAGAAAGTTCTGTGGGTTAATTCTAATTAAGACTTTCAATTTTTAGTCATTTAAAAACAAGTTATTTCTTAATTTGTTCCATTCCTTGAAGCAGGTGCTCTTTCTGTAAGTTGTACTTAGTCTGAATTATTGTGAATGTCCATGTGATATTTGCAGTATTGAAGAACTACAAAAAGCATCTTTAACATTTAATTTTCATATGAAAAGGTCATTTACATAATGAGACAATGAAGCCTTTGGGCAAAGATGAATGTAGAAGAAAAATCCATTAAGGTAGATTCTGCCTAAGAGTTTGAAAGGGCCTAATTCACCAAACTTTGAATGCTGGATTATTGCAAGCATTTACTGGAATAAAATTCCCTGCTTGCCTAAGAGGAGTGGCAAAATCCTTTTGCAGCACATTTTCTTTGGTGATTTCTTCAGGGACACCTCACCTTTGTTAGTGATGGTTCCATATCTCACAGGCTGTGTGGCTTTAATGTTTGCAGCTGAGCTGTGTAATAGTTTTCATTTCTTTTTTACAGAATGAATTTTAACGCCTCTGAGAAATGGGGATTTGTATGGGGTTGTATTTACAGCTGAGCAGGGCTGACATGGTCCCTACAAGTGGGGCTTGTTTGGAAATTTCACTTTGAAATGCTGCTTTATTAAACTGATGTAAAATCTCTTTCTGATTTTTAATGGCAATAAACTGAATTCAGATCTTGGTTTGACACTAAATGTGTCTGCCTATGGGTTTTGTAGTAGTTCACCAAATCTGCTTAAAAACTGATGTGAGTTATAATCAATCAGAATTTTTCTATGTAGCCTATTAGTTAATTCATTAGAATGTCAATGAATGGAAATTCCTTAATTATTTTAGTGTATTACTGGCATGTGCCTAATTCCTGGAGATGTGAGACTCTTGATTTAATAATCTAAAAGTTTAACAAACCCTTTTTTTTAATGAGAATATGTTAACATTTGCAACAGGACCTTTATTTGGTGTTGAATAAAAGGAGTTGGCTGTGAAGGGTTTGGACAAGGGCTAACCAGGCAGTTTGCAGTGCCCAGGGTTCATTTCCCACTGTATAAATTCCATGTTATTTCATTCATTTCATGTTATTTTATTCATGTCATATAAATTTTCAAGTTATTTCACGTGGGACTGGTGCCAGCCCTGCAATGGTTCCTTGCTGAATCACTGCCTCCCTGGAGGCTCAGCTGGCACAGGTAGGGTGACTTGGCAGATCCAGTGACAGGCCCTGATCTCCAGGGTGTTTAAATCCTCCTTTTAACCCAGGACAGGCCTCTCCCATCCCATTCTGAGGTTTTGAGGCGCCCTGTGCTTCCCATGGGGTGTATTTGGGGAAAACAAGGTGTTAATGGTGGTGCCAATGCACTGCACTGTTCATGTGCTCACCAAGGAGAGCTCCTGGGACAGGGATGCTCCTGAAAAACCAGCAGGGACACCCTCCCTTGAGGTGGGAATCACTGGGCAGGCTGAGATGGGCACAAAGGACGTCTGGCTTTGTCAGACACTGCAGTTGTGACTTTTGGAGTGGATTTAAATAGTCACTGAGACAGTCTGTCCCTTAAAAAGGGCTGTGACTTCCTCCTGCTCAGGCTGTGCAGCCACAGCAGGGCTGGGCAGTGGGAGCAGCCCTGAGCCAGGCACTGCTGCCAGCCAGCAGATACAAAGGCAAAAGGAATCTCTAACATTTATTTTGATGATTTTTTTAAATGTCCAAATGCTTTGAAGCTGTTTCACTTAGTTGAGAGTCTGAATTGGGCCCACAAGCTATAAGAGGCAATGTCACCAGGCCAAAATAAGAGAGAATTGCATTCTGTATAAAAATGTAGGCTTCATCCTTTCAAAATAAAACCTACTACAAGCCCTGTGGAATTCTTCCTCAAAAGCAGTGATTTTATTCACATTGTATCTGTCTTTTTGTTAGCTGGTCTTTCAGTTGTCATCCACTCACAGTTTAATTTCATGTTAAGTATTTAATGTAGAATGGATGCTTATGTTTCTTTTGTGTTTTGAGTGGATGTTCCTTATCTCCAATCTGGTGACAATGACAGTGCTCAGGGTTTGAGACAGATTCTTGAGCTGAAATATTTTAACAGGAATTTTTATCTGATCTAAGCTTGCCTTCTTCCAGTTTGAACCCATTGCTCCCACTACAGTTCCTGATGAAGAGTCCTTCTCCAGCTTCCCTGTGAGCTCCCTTCAGATGCTGGAATTCTTTCAAGTGATTAATTTTACTCCATTAGTTTGCAAAAAATTTGTTCTTTTAAAATTCTGAGACCTTGAATGAAATAAAGTGGGAGAAACACAGAGCCCTAAACAGAACAGGAAGTACCAGATTGAATAAGTCTGTGGATGTGGGGGAAAAAAGAACTGAAAGTATTGGGATAGTAATTATGAGAACTTGAGTTTTGCAGATTGAATTTGTTCTAAAAATGAACTTGAATGTGGCATCATGAATGTATTTTGGGCTGAAGAAGCACTTCTTTTCAATGCCTGTTTCTAGCTGTTAGGTATTATCCAGAAGCAAAATTTAACTCTGGAAATTTCCTAGTCAGGATTTCTAGCACGTTTTCCCTCGTGATGTGATACAGTTAAATCCTGGAATTTCGTTTAAAAATTGAAAAAGTGAATTTGTTCTTTGTGCAGCTGAAACAGGAGTGGTTTAGGATGAATGAGCAGCAGTTGGTGCAGTCAGAGCAGCCTGCTCTGGGTGGTGCCAGGATTTTTGGGAGGATTGTTATCAGTGGCAGAGTAATGTGAGCACTTTTTGGTCCCTGTTTTCCAATCCTGCAGCTAACAACGTGATTTGTCTTTGCCTGAAGAATTATAATTGATCTTTTTGCCTTTAACCAATTCCCCACTTCTTTTGTTGCCTGCAATTCAGCATTGTCTTCTGATCACCTTGGTTAAAGAATTGTGGTGTAAATGTGTTGTGAGAAGGAATGTTATTTCCTAAATAATGAGTAGATTGCAACATTGATAGGGCAGAGCAGGCAGAAACCACAACATACAGCAATTCCAGTGCAGGAATAATTCCAGTCCAGGATAAATATCTGCAGAGGCCACAGTGCTACAGGGATGGAGGTTAAAAAGCAGAATAGAAGATATTTGATAAATATAGAATCATAAAATGTTCATCATTTATTATGTAAATGCAGTGCTGCTAATAGAGACTGTAATGTCCTTGAGGATATCTTGTGAGTCTCTCCAGGGATTCAGGGAGAGATTCCAGCTGCTGCCTCCGTTCAGGGCTCTTTGGTGTGAGGTCCTTGTGACACCTTTTCTGTTCCTGTGGAACAATGGGCAGTGTGTTCATGTGAATCCCTGCAATTGGAGTCATCCCATCCATCCCAGCTGCTCAGTGCCACTGGAATGACTGGGAGCTGCTTCCCCATGCAGCTGTCCCAGGGTGGATCTAAATTTGCTGTTTCATCCTTCCCATGAAGGGCTTTAGGAATAATGTACATTTAATGCTGTGAGAAATTCTGTAATGTAAACCAGCATGGCATCTTCCAGGATAATCCTAAATATGAATCCTGGGATGTTAATTGAGGATTCTCCTGACAGGAGATGCAGCAGTGGAGCTTGGAAATAGTAATGCTAATTGTTTGCTATTGTCTGTTGAAAAATAAAGCTCTGATTCAGTTCTTGGTGTTCTACCAAACAAGTAATGGGGTCCCAGAACTAAGCACGTGGTGGTTTTGATTTTATTTCTTCTCTCCCTAGCCCAGTGTCTGTATTTGTGATTGTGCTGGTGTTTTTTCAGCCTTTCACAGGTTGTGTATCACACTTGTCATTATGTGTTTGTGACAGGAGACAGAAATTTGGGACCTGACACTAAAATATTCCCTTTCCATCTGAGTTTGAGATGATATTTTAGGCAGATGTGTCCCCAAGAGTTGGGAATGGGAGGGCTGGGAGCAGAGAGCCTTTTCTTGGCCTTGTGAATACACACACGTGTGGAGGGTTTGTGCCAGAACACTTGACTTGCAGTGAGTCATGTTTTTCCTCTGACTTTAGAAATGAAGATGTAGCAATGTATAAATATTATCTGAATCTTTTATTATTCGTGTCATACTATGTAAGTACTGTGCTTTACAAGAGCTGGCTCTTTTAGCTGCCAGAGGCCAGCACTGGAGTGAATATTTGATCAAAACTATGCCAGCAATCCCAAATTAGAGCTCCTTCCTTGCCTCTCATCCTCACTGAAGGTGATGGGAAACTCTGCCTTCCTATGCAGAAATTGTAGCTTCTGTTTAACTTTCAGGCTTAGGCTATAATTTTTTATTTAAAGAACAATTTGTATTACAGCTGCATTTAGTATCTTTGGCACTGTTGGGAGACAGGATATGAAATATTTGTTGTATTACAATTTATTTTGTAGCACGGTCCTTATGTGTGTTTGCATTTACAGAGTTGGCACTTGCCTTTCATTTGAACAGGGTGTTTATTTCTTGGAAATGAGTTCTATATTGTAATTTTGTGAATCTTAACAAGCAGAAATGTCTCCATGATTTTCATGGTGGCAATAAAGCAGAAGCAGCTTTTTTGAATTGTGACAGAAGCTGCTCTGCTCACCTATAACAACACAAACTTTCAGTGTGCTTGCCAGGAAAACTGATGAAGGGACAGCTCAGAAAAGCAGAGTTTAGTTTCTCATCTAAACAGGACTAAACATTAATTCTAAATGCTGGAAAGACTGAGAGCTAAAACATTCACCTGGGAAATCATGGACAAACCACAACTATGAAGGTGCATCAGAGGAAAACAGCAGGAAAGGGAAAGCAGAAATTGGGAACTCAGGTGAACATGGGCATCCCAGATTCCAGATTATTTTTTAGTCCATGTCATCTTTTGGGAGGGTGGTTCAGGGTTCTCAGTGCTGCTGCTCAAGATGATGCCTGCTTAATTTAAAACCATTTAAAAAACATTTTAAAACCATTTAAAAACCATTTAAAACTTGTCCCCCTTTTCCCAGCCAGCAGAGGACAGGGGCCCATGGGTGGCAAAGTTGACACCCTGGGATGGTCCAGGGCTAGGAATTGCTCCTGGAGAATGAGTTCACCAATTCTTTACTTGATAACAGGAATCACTTTTCATCCCTAATATATTATATTGTAGTTTATTGTGCTCAAATTTGTGGTTGCAAAAATGGTAAAATAGATTTTGGTGATCTGCAAAGTTTTGTGGATTTTCAGGTTCAGATTTATCCCGTGGTTGGACCAGGGAGCTCCTTTAATTCCTGAGGATCTAAAATAGGGCCAACAAGATCTCCAGATAGTGGGAGGATTTTTCCCTGCTGTTGTTGTTGTCACTATTATTAGTAGTATTAGTAGTACTATTATTTCACTGGCTGTTGTGTACCAGTTCCTCTCCACACTGGGCTTACTGGGAGAGTTAATCCAAGCAGCAGCGTGCCCTGATGGAGATAGAGAGGGATAAAGCAGGCTGGGAATGCTGCCATTCTTTTGGGGATGGGCACTGTGAGGAGGGAGCTCTTGGAAGATTAAAAGCATCACAGAAATGCTAAGTATTGGTGTTACAGAAAATTGGCAAATCCTATTGTAATGACTAAATCTCCTTGCACTCCCTGCACAGGAGATGTTAAACCTTTGATATGCATTAGGGGAAGGTCTGATTGAACCAAGAAAAGCTTTATCCACAGGCTGAGCCACTGCTGCCAAAACCAAAGAATAGGTGGGAGGAAAAAAATCCAGCTGGATTGAATAATTCCATTTTTTTCCTAATACCCAAACCATGGTGGTGTTATCCTTAAATTCCTGTTATTGGTAAATGTTGTGTGAAGCCTTTATGGAGGTGCCCTTTGTAAGCTGAGTGGTGCCATTTCTGATACTCCAGTTAGGAAAGATTCCTTCTGAGTGGATTTATTTTTCCATTAGGGAAGGCAGGGATTTTTAGTCTGTGTTTTCTCCAAAAATATTCCCAAATGGATTCCTTTTAGTGAGCGTGTGTGGGTGTGGAGGTTGACTTTTTAGTCATAGCTCGTTCATTTATCTCAATAGTATTTTGCAGTTGATTCCTCCAATTTGGGGTTGTTCCCAAACACATTTTACTTTCACTTGCACATTTTACCTCTTTGAAGCTTTTTAGTAATTGCTTTGGTTCTTGACAACTTCATAACCACAGCCATTAAGTCACAATAAAGACTAATGAAAAAAGTAATAAAATTTCCATGTATAACTAGGATGAAGATTCCTAAGGGAAATATTGAGCGAGTGATTACAGGGAAGATAATTGTCTGGTTAGAGAATTATATGCCCTGTGAGTTTGATATTGAACCTCTAAAATTGTCACTTTAAAATCAAAATATTAGAATTATGAAAAAACTTGAACTGGAAGTGAGGAAGAACTTGAGACTGGTGAATTTTGCTTGCTCTCTGAAGGATGAGCAAGTTGTCAGTTTTATTAGAATTCAGGTTTGGTTATTTTTAGTAAAGAGTAAATGCAGTGTTATGCTGATGGTTGCAAATTATTTTTTGCTTTGTGTACTTGTGATGTGCAGGGCTGGTGGGATTTTGTTTTTTAAGGCACTGACTTACCAAGCTGCTTTTCACCCAGTACTGACAGTGGAAATTCAGATTTTGGAGTGTGTTTGGAGAGGCATTGGGGGCATTTTGATGCTTCCATTTCTGGGGGAAATTACCAGTGCTTCAGTCAGATGGGCTGGAAAGATTCTTGATCCTTCACCTTGACTGACCTTTTTATCCTGTGTTTTCTCTCCCTGCTTATGCAATATTTTGTCTCCTGTTCTGACTTTCAGCATTGTCAATACAACGTGGTTTTCTCCCTTGGTTGGGCTGCTTTGGGTTTTGTTCTGGGAACCCGTGGACCAGAATAAATCCTTTATTTTCATGCAGTCAGATGAAGTATTTCAGGCTTTTGGCACAGAGATCAGCTTTTTTTGGTGTGGTTACTGCTGCTCCTCCTCATGGCAGTGATGGTCTGCACTGAGTTTTTGTGATTCTGGAGGTGTTTGTGTGTCCAATTAGTTCTCCCTGATGTTAATTGGTCAGTTTATAGTAGCCAGGCCAGATTAATTCCCCCTTCCCCTCAGTTAAACACTTGGAGTCCTGCCCTTTTCACTGATTAAATCAGTTTTTAGTAGTGGCTTGTAATGCTTTTACACAATATCTTAGCTCATTTATCACACATCTGTCTGAGGCTGGAATTTATATCCATTTCAGTGCTGAGACAGGACATGGAGAGGTTAAGTGTCTCTTGCCTGGTGTCTCAGGCAGTATTAAGAGTTCAAATATTTTTGTTTGTCACCTTTGCTCCATCAGACAAGTGGAAAGCTGTTTTTTGGGTCTCAGCCTCTATTTTTCAGCATTTTCCATGAGTGTGCTTTAATTTTGAAGGATGGGGGGACAGCGTTGTAAGGGAAGGTGTCTTTGTGGCTGGCTTGACAATATTAAATAGGAATAAAATAAATAAATAAATAAAATTTAATAGGGATTTTAAGTACCTTTGTGTTTTCTCTTGATGCATAGATCACAGGTAAGGTGTATAATAATTTTTATCTAAGCTGTAATAACTCCACTGGGCCTGACCAACCACTCCTTTTAACCTTTAAGCAGAACTGTAGTGTGGCAGTTCATACATTCCTTTTGTTCAGTGGTTGCATCATTAAAACCAGATATAATTAAGGAAGATTTTAAGTTCCTTTTTACAGTACTTGAATAAATCTCTTTATTGAGGTAATTTTTGCAAACCTTAGATTCAGAGGCCTCTAAGGAAGTACCACAGAATATGCAGTGTAGGTATTCTGATTAGTGAGGAATTGGCTTTGATATAACCATTTTCTCCTCCCTCTTTTTCCAAAACAGGATGTGAACAAGCAAAAATATCAATATTACTTGTATTTAACCATGCAGTTATATTTTTATGATGACTTAATAATTTTCTAGCAGCCTGGTGAGAGCAGAGCAGCTTTTGCTGAGGCAGGTCTTTGCTGCCCAGTTTTTGCTGTCAAAAATTGGCCTTTTAGTGTGATTTTTGGAGGGGACAGAGGTGGGGCATGCCCCAAATACTGCAGGGTATTTTAGAACCTTCTCAGAAAGTGGGGATGGGATTAGAGCTACAGAATGTGGTGGAAAGAAGAAAAATGCCTGAAGTGAACAGAGATTCTAAAATGAGTGGAGAATGTGGCAGCAAAACTTCCAAAACTCCTCTGGAAGGGCTGATTTCCTCCAGCTTAGTTTGAAATTTTATAGGGGTGACAAAACAAGGTTCAAGTCTAGAGATGGACTTGCATAATTCTGAGTTTTAGACACAGTTCTAGTCCAAATGAAAACTGCAGGATGATTTGGTGACAAATATGTGAAAGCAGAACAGAACGAGGTGGTTCCCAGCAGTTTTGGAAGGCACTACACATTTCATTACCTGGATAGATGGGAATTCAAACCAAAATATGGAATAGTACATCCATATAAACAGCCTGGAGTTTAAATAACACTGGGAAACTAAAAATACCCTGGGCAGTTGTGAGCTGAAGGTTTGTTACAATTACTTTAAGCAGGGTGACATTTTTAGCTGAGGTTGAGTGGTTTCATTTAAACTTTATTAAACAAACTGGAGCTGGAATATTCCCTGGAGAGTTGGATGCAGCACTAATCTCCTGTTAAACTGTCTGCAGCTCTGCTGGAAAGCCTCCAGCTGAGGTGGCACACGAGCTTTGTGGTAGCAAAGTTAGCATGGACAGTCTGGGACTGGGTTTCACTGCTGGTTTTTGGAAGAGGGCAGATGGATTTTTAAGAATTATCACACAACATGTGTGAAAAAGTCACATTGTGTGGCTCTACACAGATATTTACTATATGTAATATGCTAGGTAGAAAAGTTATACTGTATTAACATTTGAATGATATAGTGAATGTAGTTTTGTAATTAACAGTAAGTGCTAGTAATTAAAATAGAGGCTGTGTGTAGGTGATATTCTTTTAGCTCAAGAAAGAGAGAAGAAATTCTTCACAGAGATAACAGTTTGCAAGAACTCCTAAATCTTCTAGTGAAGGAGAATTTATGGTTTCCTTATTGTGAAAAAGTCATATTGTGTGGCTCTACGCAGATATTTACTATATATAATATGCTAGGTAGAAAAGTGATGCTGTATTAACATTTGAATTATATAATGAATGTAGTTTTGTAATTAATAATAAGTGCTAGTAATTAAAATAGAGGCTGTGTGTGGGTGATATTCTTTTAGTCCCAGACAAGTCCAGGGTCAGGGTTAGGGTTAGTCCCTAAGATCCCAGGCTAGTCCAGGGAAGGCAAAGACTAGGGAGAAACTTCTTTCTTTTTAGGGTGGTCTTTATGAATTGCATTTTTATTTAAAACAAGTAATTTCTTCTGTTTCTCGTCACAAAAAGCTGTTAGGTCTTTAGACGCTGGGGAGTCTGTTGAAGCTTGGGAAAGGTTTCTTCTCTGTTTATAAGGAAGCCAGAAATTCTTCTTCACTAGAAGATTTAGGAGTTCCTGCAAACTGTTATCTCTGTGAAGAATTTCTTCTCTCTTTCTTAAGCTAATAGAATATCACCTACACACAGACTCTATTTTTAATTACTAGCACTTATTGTTAATTACAAAACTACACTCACTATATTATTCAAATGTTAATACAGCATCACTTTTTTACCTAGCATATTCCATACAGTAAATATCTGTGTAGAGCCACACAATATGACTTTTTCACAGTTGTCAGTGCCTGTTTTTCCCTGTCAGGCTGTGAATACAAGAATACACCCCACAGTGTGGTGTCTGTCTCCTGTGTGTGATGACAGAATGCTCCTCTCAGAGGTGTTTGTACACAACTGGCTCCTGGAAGTGTTCGGGGAATCTGTGCCTTTGGAAAAAGTGAATATTCCCAATGAAAGAACTTCAGTCAGTGTGGGAAACACGTGTGTCAACTGCACTGGTGTCAAAAGGCAGCATGAAAAACCTCTCTGTGTGCTCTGATGCTTCCTGTGTGTTGGGAGAAAAAAGGCAGCTTCTGGGGATGAGAGTGTTCTAATTTCTAATATTATTATTATTGTAATAGATGGATTGCTTCTAGAAATGTTCCTTTAATAATTGAAGACTTAGTTTTATTTCCTCTCAACATGCCATCATGTTCTATCTCTGCTGAATAATTGGTGCTTTGGTGCTGGGATTTTGTATTCAAATATTTTGCCTTCCAGACTCGTAGTAAACATTGATAATATCTTTGATTTATACTCTGCTCATTTCAGTTGTACTTTCATGTGCATGGATCTAAATGTATAATGAACTTATCTTTACAAAGCTTTGCAGATGATTTTAAATGGCCAGCATCAGTCATTTTAATGGCTCCTGGGGAAGGAATGGAAGTAATTACCTTTCCTGTTATTCTGTGACCTTTTTTGTAGTTTCTGCATGCAAACAATAATACTGAGTGGGCTCTGGCAATAATAACTGGCTTTTGAAATGTAACAGGATCAACTCATCACTCCTGTTAAATACACTGATAGTGCAGTTCTTTTGGAAGAAATTGGGATTATTGCTTGATAAATATTGTTCCCAACCTTGTCCTCACCTTGGCTGGCACTGCAGTCACTCCCCTGGGTTATGGGAGATAAATTTGTGTGGGATTTTCCTACTCCCAGTGCACACTGGGCAGTCAGGGGTGCTGTGAGCATCAGCTTAACAAATGCTGTGTTTGGATAGAAACTTTTACCAAAAGCCCCAAACCAGATGGGATTGAATGGTGGGGAGATCAAAAAATTAACAGAGAAGGAGAAGAAACCAGAGCACGGAGTTGATTTTTACTAAAGATCTGTGTGTATGTGCAGGCATATAAAGGCTGCAAAAAATGAGAATATTTTCATCCCAGAAGTGTTGTTGGATTTTGTCTAGGATCCAGGTTGTTTGCTTTGCTTTGCCAAAATTACCAAGGCAGTAGTTTCCCTCTCCACGATTCCTGAGCAATCCCAGCTCTCATTAAGTGTGGGAGTTGTCCCTGCTGGCTGCAGATTTGTTGTGCTCAGAGGTGAGACGAGGTGAAGCCCTTCTCCTCATTTCCTCCTCGTCTCAGTGCTCATTAAAGCATCACCTGCAAAAGCACACGGTGACTCTGGGTACCTGGAAATGGGAAATAATGGAATTTAAACACCTTGTAAGCCAGGTAACAGTATGAGATCAACATTCCTCTGCCATGTAATTAAAGCAGGCTCATTTTAGTAAAACAAGATATATGCTAATGATAATCACCACTGTGCTAATTGATAGCTCTGGTGCTGTGTGGGTCACACTTGAGGTTTATCTCTTAGATACTTGGATTTTTTTTTTCTTAATGGTCAGAAGTTCCCAGAATCTGTAATAAAATTTGAGAGGAAACATAACCCAATTTCTGTTTTTGCACAATTGTTAAGTGGAGCCGACATCTGTGTCAGTGTTGACTCGGATTAAAATTAGGGAGGAATGTTTTAATGTGATTTACTTTTAAGGATTGATTTTAGCTTTTGATGAATGAATGAACTGAAAAGTAGATGTTTTACTGAGTGCTGGATGAAGCCCTCAAGTGCTCTGTTTTATTTTGGCTGACAAAAAGCTCGACAAGCCTTTGGCCATGGCAGTGTTGTTTCTGTCTGGCTTGTGATAGCAGGGTAGGGAAAATGCCTTGCTATAAATACAGAGACACAGCTCCCATGTGCACCATCATTTCCCTGGGCTGCTGCATGGTAAATTTGCTTTTTCTGCACCACCCAGCAGCTCCCAAGGGATCCTGGGCCATTCCCTGCAGCTTGGCTTTGGACAGAGGGCTTGCCTTGTTCCACGAGATCCTTCCCTTCTTGAACACTTTCTTAGAAAGTTGATTTATGCTTGTAAAATCCAAAGGCAGCTCTTTCCAGGGGGAGCTGGATGTCAGCACGTTTTCCACCTCTACACTTGTGAACAAGTTTGAGCAGGTGTAGCTGGCAAGCAGATTTTGGCTGTGCAAGGGAATCTTGGGGGAGGAATTGCATGCAGCCCAACATTTTATTCCTGTTCAATCACACCTCGCTGCACTGTCTCATGAACTGTCATGGTGATAAAATATTTGTTTTAATACAGAAAAGCAGGCTGGTTAATAGATGGAACTGCTTGAAAGATGCTGTTGGAGCTGCTCTTAATAATATTCACCACTGTTGGTTGCAGATAATTTCCCTGGCTTACATGCAATGCAGAATTGATCATAAAGCTGCCTTATTTTCCTTTGTGTGACAAGAATGGTGCTGAATTTAGAACAAATTACAATCCACTATTGTAGTCAGAAAACTTGTGCAGTGAGCTGTTGTTCTCATTGATGCTATCCACAGGTCTGCTTCCCTTCTCTCTTTTCAAGCAAGATTAGATTATTAGATCTCATTTTCCCCAGTCACGTTTTCCCTCTCTTTAGGGGAAATCATGCATTTAATTTCTTCATGTTTTTTTATTGTAAAGGTAAGGAGGATTTTGAGATTCCTTAAGCTATTATTACCATTCTGTAACATCTTTATTGACCAATTTTTGTTCTTTTCTCTGTTCTCAGTTACAGACATAGAACTGAAGAGGCTCAAAGATGCTTTCAAGAGAACCTGTGGCCTCTCCTATTATATGACCCAGCAGTGCTTCATCAGGGAAGTCCTGGGGGATGGGGTCCCTCCCAAAGTTGCTGAGGTGAGCTGTGAACTTTGTTTTCCTGGGAAGCCAAAATAATGTGGATAATGGGCTGCTGGATGCTGCTGTGCACACACAGATGTTGATGGAGTTGATTGAATTGCTTCTTATTTCTTTATATTTTTATATTATTTATTTTATATTCTATTATATAAAATTATATATATTCTCTATCTATATTCTATATATATTTTTATATTTATATTCTTATTTTTTATATTTTTTAACTGGAAATGGTTTTCCAGGCTTGGGTCGTGGGTGGTCAGGGATGTGCTGGGCTGGGACTGCTCCCAACCCTGTTAATACCTGGTAGATGACTCTGAAGTAAATCTGAATATCCAGATGCAAATTTGGGCACGTAAAGGACTGGGAATTTGTAACAAGGCCATAATGACAGATTTTATTTACTCAGAGATGGCACTTGCTGTTGGCTTCTTTGAGATTCCCTTGGCTGTTACTTTGTTTTCTAAAGATGAATATATACCAACTCTTAAAGATAAATTTGTGCATAATATATGTATAAATGAGCTGAAAAATAACCAGAATCAAAATCTGCAACCTGTATATAAACATACATATCCATGTGTATACATCTAAAAAAAATAGCAATACAAAGCTACACACGTGCATGTTTATAAAGTTGTTTTTTTAATGGAGTTACCCCTTTCTTGGGAGAGATATCAAAATATTCTTGGTAGGGATACCACAGATGAGGCAGACCTTTCAGATGATCTCTTGACCATGTCATTTCTATTTCTGGCACCCTCTGAGCTGCTGAGCTCAGGGGCAGCGTGCAGCTCTCCAGTTTTATTTAGATAATCTGAGTGCTGAGGTGCTGCATTGCTGAGGGTTTCACACTCTGGCAGGGCTCCTTTCCCTGACTTTAATCTTTTACCCATTCTGTTTTTCCCCTGTTTTTCTTCAGTGTTGGCAAAGAGGATGATAGTACTTTCCTTCTGTAAACAGTTGGTTTTTTATGTGGGTGTTTAAGGCTTAGCAGGAAAATTTGCAGTGGGAAAGGAGGGGCCTGATTTGCCCAGAGCTTAAAGACTAACTTGATTATGAATTTTGAGCATTTTCTGGATGCTTTGAGAGTTGGTTTGTAAGATTAAACAAAAAAAGTATCTTTCAAAATGTATGATTGGCTTGAAATAATATAAAATATTGACAATTTTATGTTCTGCATTAACTTGTACTTCTATATCCCTTTTATATCAGCATTAAGGATTAAATTACTGATCTGGTCACAAACAGAGATTCTGGGGTTACAAATATCTGCTGGCTGGTTTTTATTTTATTTTTTAAAAATCTGTCCTTAAAGACACAATTTTGGTGATGATTCTCTTTTAACACTCATGATGGTTATAGAGCAGTTCTTGGTTTCCAGGTGGTGAAATAAAATTAATGGAAGACTCCTAATTGGTTTTTGATGGCTTCTCATCAGAACTCATCTCAAAATTTGAGTACAAATTATGATGTACTTGGAGCATTCATACTCAGGCAGTGCAGCATCAGATCTGTGAGCTTGAAAATTGTAAATTGGGCCAAAATTGAGATTTGAGTCAAGGGATGCTTTGTAATTCCTGGCTTCAGAATGGGGAGAGGCAGGCAAAGCCATTAGGCAGCTAAAAACCCTGAATTTTCAGCCTTTCAGTCACTAAAAAAGATCATTTGGAGCCTCAGGTTGCAGGGCTGTGTGCTCTGCATGCTGTGAATATTTTCATATCTCAGGAGTAGGAGGCCTTCAGGAATCTGTTAAATTAAAACCAGGAGTTTTAAATGGGACATAAAACAAAAACTGAAACCAGTGGAACTTTGGTCCAGCAGTTTGGGTGATTGTCCTGCACACAAAACATTTTTTACATGTTCAGGGCAGTAAAGTTCTGGGAGGATCTCTTGGGAGAATGGAGTTAATTGAAGATGTTAATAAAAGGAAATTTAGAGATGTGTCTGTGTTAAACTGCAGCAAAGCTGCTCAGGTGGTGGGAAGCATAAGCTTTGGTTTTTAAATCTTGTTCTACTCTTCAATTACCCATGAAACAGAACAGGCTTGAATTTTATTTTAAAGAAGTCCTATGTGCTATTTAATGACAGTGAATGTTCCATTCTGAAATGCAAATTGCTGTGATTCTGCCTGGGTGTGGCTGTTGTAAGTAAAGCTGCAGCAGCATGAAGTAATTTTGGAAAACACTGAATTGCATCACATTTTGATGGTGCATGTTGTTAGGAGTTTTCCAAATGCCACAGCAACGTGAAAAAATGGGGAGTTCCTTCCCTAGAAATGATGTTTTACATGAATGTTTAGAGTTTATAAACTCTTCCCAAGGAATGATTAAACAGCTAAACCCCAAGCAATGCCAGCTGCCCATGGTTGTAATTACATAAATTAAATACTGATATATTGGACATTACCTCCAGAATTCCTTTCCCCTGTTTATCTCATGAGCAATCCTTGTGTTGTGTTGAAATAATGTATAAATGTAATATTTGGTGCTCATCTGCTGTGGCAGCTGAGATGTACAAAGTTCAGCAGAATTGAGTGGATATTTTAGCTGCACATTTCAAAAAAATAATAATTCCAGTGTAACATGAAGGTAAATTGCTCACATGGGCAGTGTAGCCTTGAAGGCATCTGAAGACAGAAGGATTAACCAGAAAAAGTGTAGAATTCAAATCTCTGCCTTGAAGCCTCTACAATTGTTGTGTCCAAATAAAGCACAAATTCAGCTTTAATAATTCAGCCCTTCAAGCATTTGTAAATGGATTAAAGTTTAGTGACAGAAGAGGCTGATCTGAGCCCCTGTGGAAATTCAGGAATTTGGGTAATGTTTGGGTAAAGGTGAGGGTCAGGATGTTTTGTGGAGAACAGCTCCTGCTGTTCATTAATTAAAATTCCCATGCCTGCAGACAGATTGGAGTGGTGCAAAGGGTTCCCTTATCACCCTCCTGCACACAGAACTGAGCCAGGGCCAGGCCTAACCTTGCTGGGCCAGGCCTAACCTTGCCAGGCCAGGACTGGTTTTTTGGGCACTCCCAGTCTCAATTTTGCCTTGCAGTGGAAACCACCCCAGTGACTCAGAGGGCTCTGGTGTTCCCCTCTGTGCTCCTGGGGATTCCTGTTGCATCCCCTTGGTGCCTTTCAGATTATTAAAACTCAGCCTGGAGGAGTTCTCAGCCCTGAGAAAGAAATTTGGGGAAACAGCAGCACGAGCAAGCAAGAACTGTCTTCACTGGAGGGATCTAATGTGGAGATTTTAGTGCTGTTCATGATTTGTACCTGTGTGTGTCACTAAATAAAAGCTGTTTGTAGGTACCAGAAGAGCTGCACAAGGGTAACACAATTAAATAATTCAAGTGTGTTTAGCTGAATATGAGCTAAATTCACATTAGCCTAAAAACCTCAAGTTTTTAGCCTTTCAAACTGAAGGCTAAAGGATGAGCCTAAAATCCGTGTAAGGTGGAGACTCAGCTTTCACTTCTGACGTCTCCATTTGTCCTGATTCTGGTTAACTTCTCTATTTCTGGTTAACTTCTCTATTTTATTCTTCTAGGTTATCTACTGTTCATTTGGAGGAATATCCAAAGGGCTGCACTTCAATAACTTGATAGTTGGATTAGTTCTGCTCACAAGAGGCAAAGAGGAGGAGAAGACAAAATGTAAGTAACTTAGTAACAATGAGACAGTGGACTGTGGGTGGGAAATGTGACTGTGAATGTGACTTTCACTTTTTTACAGTGAAAATGCAATTTTTTTCAACCATTTTTAGCTGTAGTTTTTGAAATTAGATGCATTTTTGTTGTCTGTAGTCATCAAAATGAAATATTTGCCAAGTCATCATCAGTGTCAGTGTTGGGATCCTACAGAAAGCCTGATGGTCTCTGTATGTGGGCAGAACAAGGAGAATGGAATTGATATTTTTCAAAAAAAAGAGACATCATCAGCCTACTGACTTCTGTTGTTTTGTCTTCTCTGTTAATCTGACTTCATAATAATCATTTCAAAGAAAAGGAAGATCTAGACCTAAACCTTGTGGGCCTATACTGAGCTTGGATCAACCCAGGTTTTTAATCCTTTGGTTGCTGCACAGCCTTTGACATTCTCAGCCAATTATGAACTTTAAGTCTGAAAAATAGATGTTTATACATATTTCTGTTTCCTCAGACATTTTCAGCCTCTTCTCTAATGAATCTGGGAGTTATGTTGTCCGTGAGGAGATGGAGAAGATGCTGCATGTGGTTGATGGGAAAGTCCCAGAGTCACTCAAGAAATGCTTCTCTGAGGTTTGTCATGCACCTTTTCTCCTGCTGCATTTACAAAAAAGTCAAGATTACATTAAGTAGCTTCTTTTTCTTCCTCATGCATGTATGGGAACAAATTGACCTTGTTTAAATGGAGTAAAAGCTTCTTTTAAAAGCTCAAAGTTTATTGTTGTGGTATTATATGTAATTTATATTGGTGTATAAATGGGGGCAATCTTTGTGCTCCTGCATTCACTGTGCTGCCTGGAAAGAGATCATTTCCCAATGGTAATCATGTCACCAGGTAAATTTAAATACTAATATTGCTGGTGGAAACTTAGTCATTAGTGTGAACATTTTATTGCAATCAGGAAAGAAATCTAGAACACAAAGCTGAGAAGAAAAAAATCTAAAAATCTACACCCTGGATTTAAAAATGCCTGACAGCAGTGGTTGCTTCAAAATAATAATTTTCTATTATTGCTTTTGTATCATTGTTCCTGCCAGGAGCTACAGCATTTAATGATGCTTTAGGTTGTTTGAGAGATGTAATCTTAATGGAGATTGCTGAATTCCTCCTCTAAAGCAGGGCATTGATGCTTTGCCATATTCATGGATGGTTCTTGGACTCCAGGGATCCTGGTGAATTTTCAGGGTTTTTGATTGCTATCAGAGGACTAAGACCAGCAAAATGGAGATATCATTGTACATTCCTCTGGCAAAAGGATTGAGCAGATTGACTGGGAGCTTGATTTGTGGCTATCAGGTTATTTAATTATTCCAGATTCTATTGTTCTGTGTTGGAGATAACTCTGGCTGTGGGCACTGCCTGAGCCAGGCTCTGCTCTGGCCCTGTGTCCTGTTGGCTTTGCAGGCAGAATTTGCATTCCTGGCTGGAATCATCAATCCTGAATCCACAAATCCACTGCAGTCCAGCTTCTGGAGCTGCCCCACGCTGCCATTTCCTATTTCTAATTTCCCATCAGTGTGATGTGATGAATTGCACCCTGCAAGTTAATTGCACACTGTCCAAGAAATCCAGAAATACTTTATGGAGCCTTGCAGGAAGATGAGTATCAATCTGGGCTTCAGAGCATTTTCCTGTTTAAGAAAATGCTGCATATTGATTTTTCTTTTAAAATGAAAATAGTGCAATAACCCACTCAGCAGGATTTACTGGGCTCTTAATCATCCAGGGCATTGCTGGAGAGTGAGAAAGTTTCATGTTCCTGCTGTGGGCCTTCCTCCTGCCTTATGGAGGATGGGTTTGATTTCAGGAATGATGTTTAGAGGTACTTCTGTTCATCAGAATTATTGCATGTACTCAGCTAGAGATGGAATCTTTAGAATATGTCCAAATTTTCCTTTTGTTTCTGAAATACAGGGGGAAAATTCAGTAATAACTGCATTGCTCAAGTTGTGTCACATTTCAGCTGTAATCATTGCTTGCTTCAAATGCTTTCTTCCTCCTGTCCAAAGTTTTTTCTGTCCCTCTTCATTGTCCTTCCAGGGAAAATTGGAATTTTAATGAAAAAAAAAACCTCAGGCTTGTGCTGCTTTTACAAAGAGCAGTGCAAAAAGTAGAGGGAAAGGGTGGAACAGGGGTGAGAAAATGTTCTTTTCTTTTGATGGAAACTATTGGAGAAATGAAAGAATAAGAAATCAAAGGGAGGGTGGGCAGGCCTGGCACAGGGTGCCAGAGCAGCTGTGGCTGCCCCTGCATCCCTGGAATTAACCAGGGCCAGGTTTGGGGGGCTTGGAGCAGCCTGGGACAGTGGCAGTGTCCCTGCCATGGCAGGGGTGGCACTGGATGGGCTTTAATGTCCCTTCCAAACCAAACCATTCTGTGATTTGTTGGATGGAAATATAAAACTCTTTATAGTCTAGAAAAAGAGGCATAAAAAGAATGAGTATCTGGAACTGAAACAGTCCCCTGCAATGGGAATAGGAAGCAAATGTTTCAGCAGTGCTGCTGATGAACCATTGGAGCAGCCTGGCAAAGGGAATATAGTGAATTTTCAATTTTCTGCACTTGGCAGTTGCAGATAGTCCGTGGCCAAATGCAAATTGTTGGATTCTGTAGAGATGTAATTCAGTGAAGTTTAATGGTCTGTGATATGAGGGGAGTTTAAATAATCAATGACTTGAAACCTCTTCCACTTTGCAGACCCCTGTTTATTTCCCCTGGAGATGAGAATCTCCATATAATGAGTTTGTCTACTGATAATGGCTTTGCTTTTATTTGAGGTAGTTTTGTAGGTCCTGTAGAAATTAGTCTGCTGATCCCTATGGTTTCATGGCCACAGCTTGGCAAGGATTCAAAGAAATGGTTTAAACAGCACTGAAATTCTGTGAATGTGTAGTTTTTATGTATTCCTGCTCAGGGAGCTCCAGGAGACACAGAGTGAGCAGGTCCTGGGAATGTCCTGTTCTCATTTATGCTCCAGTGTGGGTTTGGGTCAGTAGAGGCAAAAAAATCCACATGTTCCTGCAGTAATTAATCACAGCATTAATTATTCCCAAATCTGGTTTTTCTGTGTTGTTTGTGTACCTGCACAGATAGAACAGAATGTTTATGATTTTATAGCACCTGTTTTTCAGTGCAGCAGAGCTGGTATCTATAATAATACATTTAAATTCATCAAAATAACCTCTGCTATTTTGAATTGCAAGTACCCATTTTTTCTTTTCATCCTTTTCACCTGAGGTTCAGGGTAAATGAGTTTCCAAAGGCCACATTGAGTAGGTGGCTGAAATGCAGAGAGAACTGAAAGTTAATTTCCCTCCCGTTGCTGTTTCAAAAGGAGAAGGAAAAACAGGCATGGCTCCAAGCAGAAAAATTACATTAGCACTTATTTTTCTAGGAGATTGTCCCAATTTTTTGTTCATACAGCTGGATGGTTCCTGTTTACTGGCAGTGAGAAAAACAGCTCCCATTTTCTGGTTTTCCTTGCAGGGTGAGAAGGTGAACTACGAGAAGTTCAGGGTTTGGCTGCTGCACAACAAAGACGCCTTCACCTTCTCGCGGTGGCTGCTCTCGGGAGGGGTGTATGTCACCCTCACTGATGACAGTGACACCCCAACCTTCTACCAGACCCTGGCTGGGGTCACACACTGTGAGTAAAGGTGCTTTTTGTCCTGCACATCTGCAAAAACCTGCCAGAGTTCACAGACAGAGTCATTGTACATTGAATTTCCTCACTCCGCTACATTCACTTCAATGAGAGAAATTCCTTCCCTGAGCTCATCCTTCTCTGCTTTCTGTCATGTCAAATGTACAAGGACACTGGGTTGTATTTTTTAAGAGATAATTTATTAATTATAGTTATTTTAAAGAGATAATAATGCTGAGGCTTCAACACTTCTATAGAAGTTTGCTACCAAGCAAGCTGAAAAATAGGATCTTCTGAAGTGGCTGGCTGGTAATACTGGGTTTATTTTTGGTCTTTACAGTGGGTTGTAAAACTACTGAGAGAGTTGAGAAAACAATATTTGTTTCAAAAATAAGTGTTACCTCTTAATTTGCTTCTCCAGTAAAATAAATAATATTCCTGGCATGTGGTAGAATTAACTAAAGAGAAGCATCCTCAGGAGTTGTCTCCAGAGCAGAAGTGCTTCCTTATGTCTGTGTTAATGTAAAAGAAGGAAAAGCTGGTTTGGAAATTAAATCTAAAAAAGGCTGATAGAAGACACTGCAAACATCCATGCCATCCCTGGGAGAAGGAGGTGTCAGGGGTTGGAGCAGTCTGGTTGTGTTTTCTGTTTTTCCTGGATTTTCCTCACTGGTGTCAGTGTGGTGTTTAATCCTCTAATGGGTGAGTTACTTGAATAAAGCAACACAACCCTTTTATCCTCTTGGTTTTAAATAAGGGCATTCAAACTCATCTCTAACCATCTGAAATGAAAATGCATGATGAAGTCAGGAGTTTATGAACAGGTAATTTATTTGCATTACATGAAAGGCAGCAGGAGACACTGAGGTTACAGAAAACCACTGAATATTCTGAGGTCTCACAGACAAGGCAGAGAAAGAGGAATGAGAAAAAACCCTGAGTGTTCTGGAGTTCAGCTCTGGGAGAGAGCTTGACCTGTATCAAACTGAGATCTGTTCTTTTTTATGCTTTGAAATTGAAACTTTCAGAACAGCTTTGACTGGGCTTTTCACAGAAAGTTTATTTATACTGAAACTGAGGTTTGGAATCAAAAATTTTTAACAGCTACTGCTTTAGTAGTTTTTGTTTAATATTTATTGTTGTTTTCACTTTTGGTTTTGATATCCCTGTTGCTGGTACTGTTGTGTCAGAGCTGGGGTTGAGCTTTTCAGTGAATTCCAGAAATACGTGGAGGTGATGATGTTATTGTCCACAGAAAGTTCACATGAAAACTCAGTTGGGACCTCCAGATAAAATTAAATTTTACTGAATTCCCTTGTGATTTTCAGTAGTGTAGGAATCTCATCCAACAGATGCCAAACTAAGGAAAATGTAAGTGCTGGAGCACTTGGAAGTAATTTCAGCCTAATCAGGTCACTCCAAAGAGTAAAATTCAGTACAGAAGTATTTTTAACATATCTGAATGTGTAAAACACTAAGAGCTGCTGAGGTCTTGTTAATATTTTTCCTGGGAGAATGGTTGGATCAGGAAGTGAGATAATGTTTGGTAAACTGAGGCAAACACCATAACAATAATAAAATATAGAGAAAGAGAGAAAGGTTTCCACTTTCCTCTGTTGTAAAATGCAAATTTGTGCCACTCACTGGTGCAGACAGGAATTTCTCAGTCCTGCTGCATCTCCTGGCACAAACCTCAGCCCCTCCTCCCCAGCCTTACCTCACTCTGCTTCCCATCCAACTTCTTGGACAATATGTCAGAGCCATAAAAAATGGCAGAGATAAAAATAGGAAAAGTTATTCCCTTTGATTTAGAAACAGCCCCCATTCCATGCAAAGCATCAGTGACTCCATTTAAATTTGCTTAATGAGCCAGGCTATCAGGGAAACAAAGGAATACTAATTTTTCCTTTGTAAATAACATTTGTTTTGGTGTGCAGATGACTTTAATTACATTTCTCAACACATAATTAGAAATGAAATTTTAAAGTTACAGGAAGTTGCGCACACTTGCTGCTTTTAATCAAATTTGGTTCCGTTTCACTTAAATCAGAAATATGAATAATTTTATTTGAAAGCTGCCAAAATAACTGGCCCTTGTTCCTAAAAAAGCAGTTTTAGGGATATGAATTGGTCTTACACCTGAGGAGTGACAAGCAGCAGTAGTTTGGATTTTCTCAGTTCTGCAGTATGATCATATATATACATTTCAGTTTATTTTATATATATATATATATATATATATATTTGAAGCCATCACATTGAACAGCACTGAGGTGGAGCCTGTAAATCCCACATTTCTCTCACACTGACTTAGGGGACACCTCATTGATCTCCTTCATCTGCAGCATAGGTGCTGGGTGCCTTTTTTATGTGTCATTTTGGTGTGACTCAGTGTCATGTCATGGGCTCACATACTCAGGTTTTCAGCCCTTTTCCAAGGGAAGATAATTCTGTTCATCAGGTTACTGGTTTTGAACTGACAGAATATTTAATTTATGCTTCTTTGTCACCCAGTTCTTGTGTCACTAAGTTCTGATTAAATAACACCCAAATTCCCCTTTGAATGGGAGAGACTCCTGTGTTGTCAGAAGAATTCATCCTGTTCTTTCTGACAGCTCTCACCCACCGAGGTGCAATTATGGCTGCAATCAGCACAAATAATTCTATTTCAGAAGATACATTTATCACTCATTTGGTGCAGTAAATGAGAGGAGCCCTGGATGAGCAGGAATGGGAGAGGCAGTTTTGGAAACAGCACAAAATCGAAGCTGAAAGGAACAATTTGGGATGAGGATGAGGATGGGAGGCTGAAAGCAGTGAGGGGATCCCTTTGCTGGCATTAAAGGCTGGGTGTTAAATTCATTTTCTGGAGCTGGGGCACCCACTCTGAGAACAGGAATATTTGGAAGCAACCAGAAGACAATCCTGAGGATTTTGGCTTTTTGAGAGCAGCTTTTAAGGGCTGATTTCATTGTGTACAGCCTTTCCCAAGGGTGCTGCTGACATCTCCTGCCCCCCCTAATAATCCACATTTTGCTGGATTGTAATAAATGCCAATCACTCACTTTTTAGAATTTATAAAGATTTAATAAGGAATAAAAAATTGGTTATATAAAAAATAATACAAATTTAATAATAATAATAATAATAATTTTTAGTAATCATTTAAGTATTGATAATAAAAAGTTAAAACAAATTTTTAGAGTCAGGACAAATCATGAGACAATAAAAAACAAAGAAAGGCAGCCCAGGCTCCCCCATCCCAGACAAAGGCTGGTCAGGAGAAGGCCCTGAGAGAAGGAATCTCTCTCTTTTGAGGAACTTCTTTATGAATATACATATTTTATTTAAAACAGCTATTTTCAGCTGGTACTTGTCTTTCAAACCTCTGGCATCTTTGAGTCTGGTTTAAGTCATAAGAGGTTGTTTCTGTTGATAAGGAAAGCAATAAATTCTTCTTCACTAGAAAATTTAGGGGTCTCTGCAACTGTGCAAAGAATTCTTGATTATTTTCTCTCTTTCTTGAGCTAAAAAGAATATCACACACAGAGCTTCTATTTTAATTACTAAAGCTTGATGTTAATTACAAAACTACATTCACTATATTATTCAAATGTTGCTACAACATAACTTTTTTACCTAGCATATTACATATAGTAAATATCTGTAAATACAGATATACATACAGTAAATATCTGGGTAGATCCACACAATATGACTTTTTCACATGGATGGACACCTGGATGCTCATGTGTGACACACACAGGGATCTCTCCTGGTTGAGGTTTTAGTGTCCCTTCCTCGTGTGTTTGTTTTTAATTAGGAAAAGCACAAAGATGAAAGTCTGGCAGCAGCCCAGGCCAATAGGTAAAAGCCTCGGTGTCCCTTAATCTGTATTTTGCCACTCTTTATCCTCTTAGTTCTGGGCTATTTTATGTCCTGCAAAGCAGCTCTTGGTCCCAGAGTGTTCTGGGGTTAATTTGAAAGAACAGAGGAGAATTTTGGTGAGGACCATGAAGAGCCCTGGCTGCCAGCAGGGCACATCATGCTGAGCAGGGGAGCAGCCCAAGCCCTGGTAAAATGTTGGGAATATGGTATGTTTGTGCTGCTGTGAGCCAGAGAGGATTGTACCCATAGGTGGGTAAATATTCACCTTTTGCCATTGTTGGAATACTTGGTCATATAAAGAATTGCAATAAGCAGTGGCTGAAATGAAAATGTGCTTTTAAATTTGTTTTCTAAGGCAGAAGGTTGTTCATGGCGTGGTATCTATGGAATATTTTGTGGGAATGGCATTAATAATAATAATTATTTGTGGGAATAGCATGGGGGTTTTGTGTTTGTCACTGCCATGCACCTGCCTGTTGATCAACGTTCTAAATTAACTCATTTGTAGTAGTTTTACAGTTTTAGATGTGTTTTTGATTCGATTTTTGATTGAAAATGTTTATTTGTTCTTCCCTTACAAGAAGAAGACTGTGCTTCAGTTGCACTTATTATCATCCCTCTGATTATATTGGTCTAATTCTTAGAGAATTGAATTTAAAAAAGTATTCATAGTTTTACAGATCTGAAAGTTTTTCATATTTCTAATGGGCAAGTGATGAGGGAGACATAAATCAGCCTGTGGTAGTAAACTGCTCAAATTTCCCAGGTGTATCATGTCCATGTGACCTCAAATAGTCATATCATGTATTTAATTACCAAAATGAATAATTACTTGGCCTAGAAAACCTGTGTGTCCTGAGGTTTTGGCCTATATTGTGTATATAAAATACAACTTTTTAAGTAATCTGAATGAAAGCCCAGTTTACACTCTGATGTGATTTGAAGAGACATTAGGGGGGAAAAAATATATATTTTAAAAGATAAAATGCTTTATTTGTACCAAAGCTCTGTGGAATGTGGTGTTTTGTCATGGCCATTGGTGTGTTTGAATATTAAGTGCAGTGTGCCTTTCCCACACTTCGTTTATCTTCAGTAACAAATATGATTATGTGGATAATCATAAATTGCCAGAGATTCCTTTTAGTTTGCACTCATGGAGGAATAGATGGTGCAGTGCATATCTTGAGACTGATTTAAAAGATTATGTGCAAAAAATCACTCAGGAGAAATCAAATTACGCAACAGCTGCTGCTCAGCTGCAGTAAAACTTCCTGTGCTGCAATCCAATAAATCCTGCTCCTTTTATTCCCTTTTATTCCCTGCAACTGCTGCACTGGGCTACAATTTGGTAGGTCTGGGAAGGAGAAATAGGCCTTTGTCACATTTTTGCTCGTGGTTAACCTGATTTGTGTGAGGCTAATCAGTGCTAAGAATGTTATTTACTACTTGGTTTTACTTTCTCAAGTGCTTGGCTCTGGTGCAGAAAGTCAGAGAAGGGTAAAAATGTAACACTTGTGCTAGCACTTATCAGCTGTTCTTTTTCAAGGTGATTATTTGGAAATTCTCTGTGTTTGAGTGACCACTGTGAGCAGCCACACAGACAAGATGCTTTCTGATAACCTTTATTTTCAGAAACGAAATAATAAAAAAATATAGCTGCCACTGTAGAAACATCTGTGAAGTACAATCAAAAAAATTCAGAATACAACTAACTTCTGGTATAGGTATTGGAGAGAGGTACTCTGGCAAAATGTAACATTCTTTAGTTTTTAATTACTAAAGACAAATATTGCACCTGCCAGAGAAAGGGTTTTGCAGATTTACTCTTCAGTGAGGACCATTTGAGCTTCCTGTTTTGAATATTCTGATAACCTTTCTTTTCTGAAATGAAATAAGAAAACAATAGAGCTGCCACTGTAGAAACATCTGTCCAAAAAATCAGAATACAACTAACTTCTGCTATAGGTATTGGAGAGAGGTTCTCAAAATATAACATTCTTTAGTTTTTAATTACTAAAGACAAATATTGCACCTGCCAGAGAAAGGGTTTTGCAGATTTACTCTTCAGTGAGGACAATTTGAGTTTCCTGCTGGCTTTTGAATATTCTCAGTGTTGCATCACTTGAGGAATGAAGTGCAGCTCACACATTTGTTATTCTTCCTACTTACAGAGGTGGATTAAGAGGAAGCAAAGTGATTTACATGGTCATGCACAAGAGGACATAAATAATGCTTTTGTGTTTGCTAATGAGAGCAGTAAGGTGGAAGTGGAATTCCTGTAAATGGCAGCACAGCCTCCCCTCTGCCATTGTCTGGGAAGGATCCTGGGATTCTCCACATCTGTGATATTTCTGTGTGTGATCTTTAAAGAAATAACTCCTCCATTCCTCTTTCTTGCTTTCTAGTGGAATAATATTCCTTTATAAATGTGGGTTGCTGGTATTAGGGACAGAGTTTCAGTAGGACCTGTGGTGATGGGATATAGGTTTATATATGGGGTCATGGGTTTAAAGGAGGAGTAGATGTGAGGGGGAAAGGTTTTGTGGTGGATTCCTCATCCCTGAACATCCCAGGCCAGGCTGGATGGTGTGGAAGGTGTCCATGGAGGAGATTAGGGTGACCTTGAAAGATCTCTCCCAACCCAAAAAACTCTGTGATTACCCCCAGCCAGGAGCCAGGGGATGGTAAAACAGCTCAGGGATTGAGCCATCCCTGAAGGATGGGGAGAGGAGAAAGGAAATGAGATTTTCTTCTGGCTCAGCTCCTCTGTCCCTGTGAGAATGCCCAGGAGTGAGAATGATGCCCTGAGGAGCTGGGGAGGCAGGGCTGGGGCTGTCACCTCTGTCACTGCTCTGAAGGCACACAGGGAAGGGACATCTGTCACTGCTGTCACCTCTCCAGCTGGGCTGGCCAAAAACACCTGACAGGAAAATTCAAACCCCTCCCACTCCTGCAACTCCAGAGATTTTATTCCGATTTTTCCCCTTTCTGCTGCCGAGGGTGAGGAGTTGTGTAAGTTCTGGTGCATCACATGATGCTCCTGCTGGTGGCTACAACTGCTTCATGCTCAGGGCAGCTTACCTAAGTTCCTATTTTAAGTCAATTACTGCCACTAATGACAGAAACGGGGAAAGAAATCAATAAAATCTCAATTTGACACAACTTTTTAGGCGAAGCCCTTCTGCTCTTAAGCCTTCCAGGATTATTATTGTTTCTGTGCACTAAAGCAGGCCAAATAGCTCAAGTTAAACCTATTAGAAAACTGGCGTGGATTTGGAGGCTCAGAACCATCTGGGAATGAGATCACACGTGGTGGTTCTTAATATAGACAGCTTTGTCATTACACATCTATTTGAGAGCCAATTAATTGGCACTGACCTAAAGCACTGTTGTGACACACTTGCATATGTAAAAAGGGGAAAAGTATTGTTGGGCAGAAATGTAATCTTGTTTTTTATATATATATTTAATTTCAAGGATAAAGCATAAAGAGAGCATTTGTGTAGAATGTTTTGAAGGAAAACACAAGTTTTTCCTCTGGCTATTTTTATCTATCCTTGTTAGCACCTTGTTTTATTTCTTGGGTTTGAGGTTTTTTTTCCCCTTTTTAAGTTGCCTCTTAAGTTTCTCTGCATTGTAGGTTTGAGTAACTACTCCCCACTTTTTACTGTAAATTAAATAGTTATAAATAATTCTATAGTATAAATAATACAGTGAAACAAACTTTTATATTTAGGAAAAAAATAATGCTGAGATACAACATTTAAATGCCACATTCAAATTTAGCCTTATTAATTTAGCTGTATAATTAATTAATTCAATTATTAATTTATCACTGTATTAAAAAGCTAAAAAATTCAAATAGGAGTTTTTTAAGGGCAGCCAAGTACTATGTAATTCTTTTCCATAAATGATCTGGGATTTTTTTTTTTTAATGCTACTTCATATATTGTTTGAGGATTTAAATATTGAATATCTTGGGCAAAGAAGACACTGCAGATATAATCTACCTGTTCAAATCACCAAAAAGAACCAGAAAAATGTGAGAAATGAAGAGGCTCTAACAGTGGGAAAAGTTAATTTTTGTGTTTCTACACACTTGTGATGATGTTACTGATGGTGAACTCCTTGATGGTGAATAGGTGGGAAGATTCTGTGGACAGGGAAGGTAATTTTGGTTTATTTTTGTTGATTGTGCAGTGGAGGAATCCGACATCATCGACCTGGAGAAGAGGTACTGGCTGCTGAAAGCTCAGTCCAGGACTGGACGCTTCGACCTGGAAACATTTGCCCCCCTGGTGTCCCCCCCAATCCACCAATCCCTGAGTGAAGGTATGGCAGGGGAGCAGGGAGGAGCTTTAAAAGGGCTCTTCTGAAATGTCCTTTGAAATAACAGAAATATCTTCCCTGAGTTCTGAAAAACGGGAAAAGAGCCCCGAGAAATCCGTTTGTTGGGAAATCTGGGATGCTGAAGGAGCTGTTACATGGCAGGAAACACATCAGGTTTCATGGAGAAATTGCCCTGTAGTTGCTAAATTTTTTTCTTAATATTCTGTAAAGACAAAACAAACTTCTGGCCCTGAGTGAGAGAACCTTTAATACATTTTTAAATTGACAAAGGGGAGTTTCAGCTGTTAAATGACAGCTCAGTGTGCAAGGCAGCAGCCAATGAACCACTCCTCCCTAACAGTGTGAATTAAGGAAGATTTTATTCAGGAGATTTGTAGGTTGTTATTTCTGCTGAAACCAAACTGGTCTGCCCAGTTGAAGCCACTCTGGTATAGCTGGAGGTTGCAGTTGTCCCATTGCCATTGCTGCACAACATGAGGACAGCCAGGGACGTTCCCCTTGCACTCCAGCTCTGGTCTGCAGCCCTGCAGTGACAATGTTTTTATTACCAAAAGTTTAGCTTTACTGATAAGTGGCAGCAGCAAGTAACAAATGGGAAACTCACCTGCAATGTTAAAAAAATACAATTTATGTCCAGTTCTGTAGGGATGTATCCCTACATCCTTTTGTTTCTGAGTGTGTTTTGTCTGTTTAGTGATTGGAACTTTCACAGCTGCTGTGGGGAAACTTGGATGGGAAAAAATTCTTTCCCTTCTGTAGAATCATTGTTGCTAAAAAAATAAATTATGGGATAAATAATGCTGAATGATTTGAACTCGTAAATGTTTTGAATTTAGTGAAATTCAGTGATTTTCACAGGAATTTCTGTCAGGCATTTGGAAGTTCTGGCTGTGCTGGTTCCACTCTAAATCAGGAATTACAAGGAGGGTGTGAGGACCAGGCTTGATTCCCTCCCCACCCCTGGCTGCATCAGCCATCCAGAGAGATCCCATTCACCTTTAAATGGTCTTAGTCATGCTTAATTACCTTTATCACACTTTTAATGAGAATAAATGCCAAGTGTTTGTACTTCTCCTTGCCCCTGCTCCCCATCAAGCCCTGGTGGAGGTGCTGTAACAGGAGATGCTTTTGTGGTTTGCAGGTTTGTTTAATGCTTTTGATGAAAACAGAGACAATCACATAGATTTTAAAGAAATTTCCTGTGGGCTCTCAGCATGTTGCAGGGGACCCTTGGCAGAGAGACAGAAGTGTAAGTATGCAAAATTTAACTGTTCATTTGGGAGGAGTTTTTCAGTTTGAACAATGAGGTTTAGTTGTTTACACCTTTTGAGATTGTTTTCCCACTGAGCAAGTCTGTGAAAGGTGACTTTAGAAGTCAGAAAAAATTGAGGAATTTTAAATATCACAGTTTCCTTTTATAACGGATTATTAAACTTAATTCTATGTATTTTACAGCTTATCAGTAGTTCCATGTAAATTATCTAACTGGGAAAAATACATTGCACAAGTTACTTTTGCAGTGTTCTGCATTTTGAGGCAGAAATGTGAATCTGAGTATAGAAAGTGCAAACACTTAGCCACTCATTATCTATAATAGAAAACAAATGTCCTGTTTGATTGTCTTGTGGTAAATAGCATGCTGTGACTTTTCACTGCCCAGTTCCCAGCTGGCTCCCTGCAAGGTTCCTGTGTTTTGAAACACTTTTTGTTCCCTTCTTCTCCAAAACCACATTGTTGCAGCTTCCAAGCTGTAATTCCCTGGAAATTTCTGGATGCACACATGCCCCCTGCTAGGTCCCATCAGCAAACACAGCAGAGAACTGCAGGAATTGGATTGGAGTTTATTAAACAAAGCTGCTGCATTTCCTCCCCTCCACACCCCCAGCAGGACAGCCAGCACTAAATCAGCTGCTGGGGGCTCTGCAGGCTTAGGGGCTGCAAAAAAATAAAGAAAAACAAAGGAAAAAGATTTATGGGGTGGTTTTAACAGCAAAGTCATTCCCTGTCCCTCAGTTTGCTTCAAGGTGTTTGACGTGGACAGGGATGGGGTCTTGTCTCGCACCGAGCTCAAGGACATGGTGGTGGCACTTCTAGAGGTGTGGAAGGACAACAGGACAGACAAAATACCTGTGAGTGGTGCCTGGGGTTGATTTATTTGTATATTTATTTATTTCCTGAGCCATCCCTCTGAAGGAGGAGTGTTCACCTTGTTTGGGGGGTCAGTGAGGTGCAGGCTCCCCTGAGCCCCTCAGGGGATGGGGACACGTGGCTGTCACCTGCAGAGCTGTCCCTGCCCTGAGCACAGGGTTTGGTTAAAATGTGTTCCTGACCTGCCCAAAGCTCAGTGGTTTATCTATAATATCTGTTCTTTCATATAAAAACAGGTACAAACCCAGCTTTTTGTCTGGGAGCCCTTGGTTTGAATTACTGAGAGTTCCCAGCCTCTCTTACAGTTTTATTTTTATTCTGAGCACATCCTGCTGGGAGATTTAAACTCTGTTTTTAATCCTTTTGTTGAAGGAGCTGGACATGGGTTTGTCTGAAATCGTGGAAGATATTTTACATGTGCATGATAACACAAAGGTAGGAATTTGCTCTTCTTTCCTTGTCATTTTTATACCCAGCATCTTCAGCTTATCTATAAGAAAGTGCTTTCTTTAGAGCAGGGATGTGTCAATAAAAGAATCTGTTTCAAGAAATGTCAGTTTTCCATTAAAATTTACCACGTTGCTCTGTGAAATAAAGAACATGTTTGAATTTTATAAACCAAAGAACATGTTTGAATTTTATAAGCCATTTTAATACTTGAAGCTAAACCCAAACTGCATAACCAGATGAAATTAATTGGAAGCCTGCACAGTTTGCAAGGCTCTGCTATGCATAACTAACACCAGTTTTAAATCTGATGCTTGACTTCTGTTCTGGGGAAATGCTCTTTGTTTCCTGCTAAAATTGATCTTAAGAGAGAGTGCAGAAGTTTATCTTATATTTTATGCTGTGTCAAGATACATTATCCTCCAGTGGAAGCATCTGTCATGACACAACAAAAAAATCTTGGTAGTTTATATTGTGCTTTAAATGTAGCTGGGTGTAAATCTGTAATTATCTGTAGTTCTCCTCCTTGCTCTTTGGAAACAGGAAATTTGGAGATATCCACAAAAAATATTGTGGAAGTTGCTTCCATTATTTCATCCTTTGCTTCACTAATTGGGAAGAGTGTCTGGGAAGGATAATTAATTTATGAAAAACTATAAAGAATGTCTAGAAATGCTTAATTACACGTTTGAATAGTTGTCTTGCCTGCTTGTACTCCAACAAAGCAGAGGGCAAATACTTTATTGTAATTTTTTAATTGCCAAACCTGTGGAAATTGTGGCTCCTCTGTTTCATCCTTTGAGGTTTTTATTGGTTGACTTCTTGAAAAAAAAGGGTAGTTTAGGCAAATATACAGCAGTCCTGGTTCCACAAAGAGTTAAAAAAAGAAGACTTCAGCCTTCAGAATATTTTTGTAGTTGCATCATCAGTGTAGTGCTGGAAAGAGCTGATGGTGCAGTAATTACATAAATTATTTAACCTCTTGTCGTGTGTTAGCTCTGACCTGGGTGAACTCTGCAGAAAATGGGCTGCAAGGAGAGGCAGAGTAACTGCAAAATTGGCTCTGGATGATATTGCCAGATTAAAAATCAGATTCTGAATTGAAGATCCCTGTGGCATGGTCAGTGTTACCCCACTGGGACCTGGGATGAAGAATTGATGGGATTTGTGTTTGGAATTGATGGGATTTGTGTGTTTAGGTGAGATCCCAGGGCCTTGGTGACCCAAACTGGTTTTTCCCAGCCCTCAGAGGAGGATGGGGGATGCAGGTGATGGACACTGTGTGTGAGTGATGGAGAGGTCCCACACTGGGCACTCTTCACCCTCTGTGTTATGCTAAAACTGCATTTTTTTTCTTTCCCTGGATCAAATTTTATTTAAATAGTGGTAGATGCAAATTTTTATCAAATTCCTGGTTTTGTCATGCCTTGTATGAGACAAGTAATGAGCATTTTATCTCATTTTACCTGAACCAGGTTCATTTTTTGATGTTTTTTTTGTATTTTCCTTCCCTTCTCCTCCCTTCCAGCTCGGACACCTCACTCTGGAGGACTACCAGATATGGAGTGTGAAGAGTGCTCTTGCCAATGAATTTTTAAATCTGCTTTTTCAGGTATGTTTAGGGGAAAGCTAAGGTTGTAATTTACAGTAATTAACTGCTGAGCTTTCTGCATGGCCACCAAGTGCAGCCTCAGCATTTGTGTGCACAGGAGGGGATGTGGCTTTGCAGCTCTGGGCTGCCTTGGCAAAGTGATTCTGTTTTTATTTCTTCTTGCAGTGCATGGAGATGCCTAAAGCCTCATCTGTTCAGGAAAACCTGGTGCACTGTTCAGAAAATGAAATTCTGAGTGTTTCAGCAATTATATTTTCCATTAGACAAAGGCTGTGTTTGAAATAATTTTTGTGGCAAATCTTTGCCAAGAAAGTAACCCAGGGAATGAGAAAAAAAGCTCTATTTTTTTCCCTTTATATTTTACAACCAGTTTCCCTTTACATTTTGTGTTAAGGCCCTCTAAGGTACCTCTCATTGCTTCCTTAATGAAGCAGTCCTGGAAAGCTGGGATATCCTATCAGTGTTCCCTTGCAGAAGCTGAGGATTAAGTATGTGCTGAATTGGGTTTTAATTGAGCTTGAATTGGATTTTTCTAAATCCTTGAAATCCATATTTTAGCTCTGGCTCGCTTTGTGCAGAAAATAACCCTCAAAGAGTGTTTTCATCCACTGCAGTTTGTTCCTTACCTGGTTTCCTTTGAGGTTGATACTTGGAGTTTAAATTATAATATTAATAATCCTAACTGGCCTATGACTGCTTTATAAATTGCATTTTAAATGATGTTTTCCCAAGAGCTTCAGGGTGAGTGAGTGAGAGTATCCTGAGGCCACCACAGCTGGAAAGAGTAACACCAGAAAGTTCTTCAATTTAATTTTATCTCTAATTACATCATGTTTGCTGAAGTTGCAACCTTCTCAGAAGGGCTGTTTTTATTTTTGGCCTGTCTGGCATCAAATATCCCCTCATAACTAAATATTGATGAACTAACAAATATCCCTGCAAACTTGACAAAGAATGAGTGAAGATGTAATAAATCTGTCTTAATGCTGATTGCACATCACCAGTGTTGCCCATTGCTCATTGGAAGTCTCATTTACAATGTTTTTTTCTCCTCCTGGCATAGCTGCTGTGTTTCCATTTTAGATTTTAATTTTAATTTTTTTTAGTAACTTTATCACGTAAAGCACAGGGCAGAGCCTGCCTTTGATTTATCTGAGCATTTATTTGAGGTGTCATTTGCCTCATCTGCAGACAGAAAAGCCAAATATTCTGAGTGGGAAGCTTGTCAACAAATGGGTTTGTTTGCAGAGGGGTTGGTGTATCTGAAGAATCTCATTTTAGCTCAATGACACACAAATTTAAAAAGAAACACCAGAGCCAGCTGTGTTGTGTGTGCTGGAAAATCTGAAAATCTGTTGCTCCCCCCTGGCTAATGGCCTTTGTTTCATTCAGAATGTGATATGGCCTCTCTCCCTGTAATATAAATTTAAGTAAGACATCTTAGCAGTGATTAGAAGTCTCCAGCTGAGATACAAATTGATAACCTCCAAAGAGACATCAGGGGAAGGCTGTAAATCACAGGGTGAGCAGCAAAAGCATCTGGGAGGGTCCTGGGAGCCCTGCCCTGCCCTCCTCCCTCCTGTGCAGCTTCCTGGGACAGCAGAGGAGCAGGAGCCACCTGCACTGGGAATAAAACTGGGAATAAAACCCAAAAAAGGGCCAGGAGATGGGGCCTTTCCTGCTGGGTTCAGTTCAAAAGTGAATAAAAAAAGAGAATTTAAAACAGCAGCAGACACTGAGAGAGGGCCTGCACTTTGCAGAGTGATTTTGGTGATTTTGGCTCTGGTTTGAACTTCTCCTCAGCCTCTCCAGTGCCTGTTTCCCTTTCAGTCCCACTCATTCCCAGCTTTTTCCCTTTCAATTCCTTTTAAATTTTAGTTCACCCTCTTCCTGCACTCTCCCAGTTCCTCTTTCCCTCTCTCCAGCACACCCAGACATCCTGATTTGTGCATTTGTGACCTGTCACAGCCTGAAAATCATGAAAACTGCTTTTCCCTTCACCTTACTGTTTATGTGGCATTTGACATTCTTGGTGTTTTATCTTAACAGTGGAAACAAATTGGGAATCACAGCTCCAAAGACTTTTTTATTAGTGATTTATTCAATTTTCAGTAATCTTGCTCCCTTATTAAAGGATGAAAAGTCTCATCTGAGTTGGTTTTTTATTCTATTTGTTAATAGAATTTCTTTCTTTCTCCAGGTGTGCCACATCGTTTTGGGACTGCGACCTGCCACCCCAGAGGAGGAAGGACAGATTATCAGGTGTGTGCTTTGCTCAGAAGCTTCAATGCTTTCACATCCACCTTCTAGTGTTTCCAAAAGAACTGGAAATTCCCTGTTTGAGCTAAAAATTCCCATTGTTTCTGTGCAGAGGCTGGTTGGAAAGAGAGAGCAGGTATGGCCTCCAGCCAGGGCACAACTGGTTTCTCATTGCTATGCCCTGGTGGCACCAGTGGAAAGAATATGTCAAATATGTAAGTAGAATAATAATAAAAATCTATACTGAATAAGTGATTTCTTGTCTTTCTGAATGTGCTGATAAAAAAAACAGTGTGGAAGAAATGACTGCTGAACCAATAATGCTCAGAATTGAGCATCTCCTGTCTCTTGGTGGAAAATAATTGTTCTGCTGAATCACTGTTACGTGGGGAGCTTTGCACTGTAATTTCATTAAGTTCTCATCTCCTTCATCATTCCTGCATCTTGAAATATTTTTTGAATAAAGCCCCTGCTCACAGGAGCATTTCTTTCATGTTTTCTGATCCATTTGATAATGAAGCTGCCCACTTTGGGCTTGACTTGGGCCACAAATGCACTCTGCATTTTCTGGACAAAGGAGGAAATTGGTATAATTTGCTTTAGAGACAACAACAAAAAGTAGCCTATAATACCTAATCAAAGGAGTCCTGCTAAAACTTTATAGATACAGGATGCTCTTTAATACACTGAAATTAAAATATTTAAACCAAAGCACCACTGATTTGTACAAAATACAGAATGATGAATAAATCTAATAAAATTTAATTGGAGAAAAATATTATTTGCAGACTAAACAAGTGAAATAAACCTCTCAGAAGAGTTTCTGTACCCTCATAAATAATCATATAAGTCCTTGATTTGTTTTATAAAAACAAATATCTGAAAGTGCTCTGAAAACTGCAATTTGTGCATTAAATAACCTTGCAATGACCATGATTTTGTGCACAATGAATTGGCCAAATGAGGGTGAAATGCCAGAAATGCCAGGTAATTTGATCCTTACCCTGATGTGCACAGGATTTCATCCCCAATCCTTTGCATAATAGCACGAGGCCATTTCTCACTGCAGAAATAAAAAACCACCAGAACTTCTGTGAAAATGCTGCAGGTTCAGGGAAGGAATGTGGTTTTTGGTTTTGTGCTCGCTGTTCTCATTTAACCACATGAACTTCAAGTCTTCAATCATTTAGAGTCTATAACTACATCTGTTTAAAACCAGGTATATTTTTCTGTATCTAGATAGGGAAAAGAATTTTGGAATTCTGACCCTGCAGAATGGTTTATTTGATTGTTTTAACAATTTTGGGAGTTTATCTCTGCTGATTTTTTCTGCTGGTATATATAAAAAGCATTTTTCCTTCAGTAAATTTTATGGTGCAGAAGTGGTGACAGAGCTGTGAATTTTTGGTGGTTGTTTTGACTGGCATGTCTTTGATCTTGGCTCATAATTAACTTTTCCTTCCCCACTGCAGGATGCAAACCCAGTTGTGATAGAGCCTTCATCTGTCTTGAGTGGAGGTAAGAACCCCCTGGTAGCTGCTGCAGCCAATACCCCAGAGCAGGGAGAAGACAAAATGGGAGCTCTTAATGACTCCAGTGCACCAGAAGAAAAGTTTTCAGATAATATTTCCACTGCCTCAGAAGCCTCAGAGTCCACCAGCAGCAGTAAGCATCTTATTTCCTTGCAGGTTTAATGTAGAACAGCTTTTACTGCATGGACCCCCCAGCCAGGATTGCAGGATTTTTAGGATTTTTTGGGGATTTTTAGGATTTTTTTGGGATTTTTTTAGTGTGTGCTGGCTAAACACAAAGTCTGGTTTAACAGCAGTTTATCTGTTATGCAGGGATTCATTTCCAGAATTATTTTCAAGGTATTTTTTGTCCTATCCTTTATTTTCTGAGTGGGTTCTTCCCCTCACTTTCACATTAAGTTGTTTTAAGCTGGTTGATCCTATACTCTGCCATGCAATGATGGTAAAAAGAGAGAAGAAACAGCAAAAAACCATGAGGAAAAGCACAGTTGTAGTTTTAAGGGCGTGTGATTTAAATTTGAATGAGTTTGTGCACATCCTAAGAGCCATCTTTGTCAAAGAGATTTTAGTCCAGATTTTCAATGAGTTCTTGTGAGAATTGGAGATTTTTTTTCCTTGTAAGGCAGCTGAAGGTTGCATCTTCTATTTTAAAATCATAACTTCAATTGAAATTAGGGAAATTTCTGTGATTTTTTGGGGGTGTAGGGGTTGGGGGAAACAAAGGGCAGAGAGACAGCGGTTCTTTCTTTTAATTTTTATTTTAATTGAAATTCCATTTAGTTCTGCATGACCAAAGCAGCTTCTATAAGAATAAAACCATTTGCCTTTTCAAGGAGAGATAAAACAAGGCATTATTGGACGTGTCTTCAGTTCTGTATATGAAATTTTAGGAGTTATTCAAACATCCAGATAACAACTAAATGCTCATGCAGAGCTGGTTAGGCTGTTTCAGAGCTGTGTTTGTGTAATCAGGATATAGAAAATATAAAATACAGCATTTTATAGAAAATATAAAATTTTATATAATATAAAAATATATAAATTATATAAATTATATGTAAATTATATTGATAGATATAAATTTTATNTAAATATAAATTTATATATATAAATTTTATATAATATAAAATCATAAACCCTTCTCTGAGAGAAAACAGATCCCTCTGGAGTGGAAGAGTTGAAT
Source organism: Cisticola juncidis (assembly GCA_013400215.1). Taxonomy (NCBI): domain Eukaryota; kingdom Metazoa; phylum Chordata; class Aves; order Passeriformes; family Cisticolidae; genus Cisticola; species Cisticola juncidis. The sequence continues at coordinate 117,241 of VXBR01009991.1, read as the reverse complement.
GTTTCACTGCAGGATGAAGGGGCAGCAAAATTCCTATTTTTTAAAACCAGGATATGAGAGTGTAACTCATTCCTTGGTGGTTTCTGGGATCAGAAAGGGAATAATTTCTGTTTTTCTCTTGCTCTGTGCACAGACACTCTGTACCCTGGCACCCCTGGCTCTGAGGTGAGCTTTGCAAGGCAGCACAACTCTTCAGACAATAATAACCAATGTTTGCTGGGCTCCAATGGGAATTCCCTGCTGCAGCTGAACCCCCAGAAACCTGGAGCCATTGACAACCAGCCCCTGGTGACACAGGAGCCAGTCAAGGTAAAGGCACCCAGGGCATAGAAGAGAGAAAAAGAATATTTTAGCTTTTTTATATTGGCTTTTTTCAGCTTAATTCTGAATTAACCTTGCTCTGTCATACAGCAAAATTTAGATTTCTCACTCCTATTTTAAGAGGGGAAAATGGTGTTCTGCTTCTACAGCTGCACTTGTGTTTTGTGAGAAAAGAAACATTCAAAATATTCTTACAATTGGAAAGGTATTTGTGAAAAGACAGCTTGCAGGATTACATGTAAAATACTGTGATAATCAAACACTTCAGTGTTTTCATCTAAATATGAATTTATTGCTCTGTCATACAGCAAAATTTGGATTTCTTACTCCTAATTTAAGAGGGGAAATGGTGTTCTGCTTCTACATCAACTCTTGTGTTTTGTGAGAAAAGAAACAATGAAAATATTCTTACATTTGGAAAGGTAATTGTGAAAAGACAGCTTGCAGGATTACATGTAAAATACTGTGATAATCAAACACTTCAGCGTTTTCATCTAAATATGAATTTACTGCTGTTGCATAACAATATAGCAAAACAAAACTGAGAGTTTTTGTAGTATGAATGCAAATAGAACATGAAACACAGACCAGCAGCATCAGTGCTGGGCAGAAATGGGATTTTTCTATTCAGAGTTGTTGGAGTAGGTGACACCAGAGCAAAACACATGAATTTTGTACTGCAGAGGCTTTTAGAGAAACAGTAAATAATGAGACTTGAACGTTAATTACTCTTACATTTAACTACCATCTCTCAGTGTGAAAAGCAGCTGCTAATTGTTACTTAGAAGCCTTTTAATAATTAAAGAGTGTTCTGTGTTCATGAACTAAAATCACTGTGGCTGTGTACTAATTTCTGCACTTGAGATGTGACAAAAACTCTTTCTTTTTTAAAGGCTGCTTCATTAACCATGGAGGGTGGAAGGTTGAAGAGATCCCCACAGCTGGTGGAAGGGAAGGACTACGTGATGGTGCCAGAACCAGTTTGGAGAGCACTTTACCACTGGTATGGAGCAAACCTGTCCTTGCCCAGGCCGGTGAGTTGGGATTTTAGACATTTTTTAACAACCAAATTTGTCCAGTGGCACGAGGTAACCTCTGAGAGTCATCTCCTGCTTCATCCTGTGTCTTGAGTCTCAGGGTTGGATCTCCCTGAGATTCCCCTCGGGGTTTCTGTTCCCCGAGGCAGTGGGGTCTCCCCCAGGGTTGCTGTTCCCTGGGGATTTCCCTGGGGTTGCTGTTCCCCGGGGTAATCAGGTTTTCAGTCTTCTCTTTGCCCTGGGTGTTTCACACCAGAGCCAGAGACGACAAGTTGAGTCCAGCAGTGTTATCAAGGCTGTTTATTCTAAATTATCTTGTGTTATCAAGGCTGTTTATTCTAAATTATCTCTCAGTTCTTGTCCAGCTCTGCAGGGCGTCCCCAGCAGAGCAGGACACGCGGGGACTGGGCGGGTCAGAGATCCCCAAACCTTCAGTGCGGGATCTCCCACCCAACCACTGCCCAAGATGGATTTTTTATTTACAGAATTTTACCAATGCCCACTACCTACACTAACATGTCAATTCTACTCTAAACCAATCTCTAAAATCCAACTCAGCAAAAGATGGGGGACGAGAGCAAGAACAAGGAGCACAGGGGCCACTCCCCAATTCCTCCAGCTTGTCTCTTCAATCCCATATGCTAAGAATCCTAATTTCTATATTTATATTCTATAACAAACTAGCTACTATTTATTTTTAAATTCTTAGGGTTTGTGATTCCTCTTACATGTGAGTATTCACTCCCATGGCAGGGATCAGAGGCAGTGTCCTCCTGGGCTCTGTGTGAGGCTCTGACCCCCCTGTACAGACCCCAGACCCCCTGTCCGGTCTGCAAACCCTCCAGGGCGGCCACAGGGATGTCCTGGACTCTGACACTGAGGAGCAAACTGGGAAAAAGCAGCCTCCAGACTGGCCCTGAATGGAAATTTGGGGCTGTTTAGCTGCAGGTTTGCAGCACAATCCCAGGAGGGTCTTGCAGGGCAGAAGTGCTGCTGGAGTTTGCTAAAACACACAAAAATCAACCTGAGACCAGTTTAAAAGCCTTGCCATCAAAACTCTCATCTTCAGAAGCTGAGGTACAGTTAAAGAGCTATAGAATGCAAAGTGCAACACCTGTAGCTCTGAAGGTCTTTTTTTACAAGGTGCTTTTGTTCCTTGTCTCTGACAATTCCATGAACTGGGGGAAGGCACCAGTTGCTCCTTCAGGTTCAGCATCACAGAAACACAAGAGGAAAAGTCTGGGAAGAGCTCAAAAGCAGCTTTAGGTTGTGGCTTCACATTTCAGCTGAGATGTTGCAGGATTTGCCTGCAGCAGGTGAGTGCAGGACAGAGAACAGCCCCAGACTCTTCTCTGTCAGAGTGGCTGCTCAGGAGCTCCTGGAGCTGCAGCTGCAGGAGTTTCCTCCTTGGAAACGTTGGGAACTTTCTTTTCAGTTCCTCTTGAGTGTGTTTATTCTGTGGACTGGTTGGTTTGTTCTCTGTCAGGTTGTCCCTTGTAGGAGATGCACTTAAAAAGAGGGATATGAGGGGATTTTTGTGCTGGTACCAGTAGATTTTTGGTGGCTGGTGTCACAAACATTGAGTGTCACAGATGGGAGAAGATTATATCTCTGATTTTTGACAATTTGGTCCGTTGGCTCCAGTGCAGACAATTATTTTACAGGGAAAAATCACTGGCTTCTTACCTCTTCCCACACATTCTCCATGGAAACAAACACCTTTCATGATCCAGAAAAGGCCACATCACTTTATACACAAAATAATGTGCTTTTTTTCCCCTCAGAAAATGTCATCACCATTGTTTTTGTTGTAGCTGAAGTTGAATACTGAGGCACTTCAGTGTGGTACCTTCCTTCCCACAGCTTGAGCTGTTTGCATCTTCTTCACGTGGTCACAAAAAGACTGAAGATTCCTTCCATTTCTGGTTGTATATTTGGGCAGATCTAGGTGGCAAATCTTTGTATAAATCAGCTGAAAAACTGCAAAATGTGTTTTGGGGTAATTTCAGCTTTTTCTGTCAACACAGCAAAATACAACAAAAGTAGGAGCCTGTTTGTACAATATGAAGGTTTTAAGTCAATCCTGTGGTTCACAAAGTTCAAACCAAATGTCTTATCCTGCATTTGTCAATTCTTTCAACAGCTGTGAAACTTTTATGTGGAAGTGTTATCCAGTGAGTGGAATTAATGAGGTTCATTGTGGATTCACATGTATTCCAGGAATTATAAAAATATTCTTTCCACGGTGTGGTGCAGAGTGATGCTGCACTAAATAAGATGTTTCCTTTTGACAACCTGCAGCTAACAAGCTCCAAAAAGTGCTTAGGAATCAGGAAATTGTCATTCCTGGGGATATTTGCCTAAAACCCCACGAGAAGTTCTGAATTTTTATCTCCTCATAAAAGAGTTTATTTTTTTCATAATTAATCACTTTTTGATGATTGAACCACTCCTTTTCCTATATCTATTCCCTCCAAACTTGCAAAAGGGACTCTCTAAAGTGTCCCAAACTTGCAAAAGGGACTCTCTAAAGTGTCCCAAACTTGCAAAAGGGACTCTAAAGTGTCCCAAACTTGCAAAAGGGACTCTAAAGTGTCCCAAACTTGCAAAAGGGACTCTAAAGTGTCCCAAACTTGCAAAAGGGACTCTCTAAAGTGTCCCAAACTTGCAAAAGGGACTCTCTAAAGTGTCCCAAACTTGCAAAAGGGACTCTAAAGTGTCCCAAACTTGCAAAAGGGACTCTCTCAAGTGTCCCAAACTTGCAAAAGGTACTCTAAAGTGTCCCAAACTTGCAAAAGGGACTCTCTAAAGTGTCCCAAACGTTTTTTTTGCAGGTGATCAAGAACAGCAAGACCAACGTGGCGGAGCTGGAGCTGTTCCCTCGGTACCTGCTGTTCCTGCGGCAGCAGCCGGCCACGCGCACCCAGCAGTCCAACGTCTGGGTCAATATGGGTATGATGAGCCTCAGAATGTTCCCTCAGCATTTGCCCAGAGGTAACTTAAGAATGCAGCAAGAACCACCAAGCCCCTGGGCAGTTTCTAGGCCAGCCCAGGCCCAGGGGGAGCTTCCTGCGCTGAGTTTGTGCTGCAGCTCGATGGCCCCGCAGTGCTTGGGAGTGTCCAGGGGCTTCCTCTGCCTTCTCCTCCAGGGAAGAGGCACCAGGGAGCATCCAGGGGCTTCTCCTGCCCTCTCCTCCAGGGAAGAGGCACCAGGGAGCATCCAGGGGCTTCCCCTGCTCTTTCCTGCAGGGAAGAGGCAGCAGGGAGCATCCAGGGGCTTCCCCTGCCCTCCTCTCCAAGGAAGAGGCAGAAGGGAGCATCCAGGGGCTTCCCCTGCCCTTTGTTCCAGAGAAGAGGCAGCAGAGGGAGCATTTAGTTGATTACCCCTGTTATGGGTGAGTTGGGAGTGAGAAATGAGCCCTGCAGAGCTGAACTGATGTGCAGAGCCAGAGCTGGGCATTCCCAATTCAGGAGTGATTCCTGCAGCCATGGAATAGGTGCCTCTGTGCCTCTCTGAGAGTGCAGTGGCACAATAAATTCAATTAATGCTCAGCCAACTGCTTCTGAGTTACTTGGGCAGCTGGGCTTTGATGCCCAAAATTATTTAATGCTCTTTAGAGAGTGATGAAATGAATGGAATATGAAGACTAATATTTGATGGAGTTCAAAAAGAATTAAATATTAACACCCAGTTAAAATTCTGTTTGTCATAATTGTGGTGGTAATGCTCACCAGAAGATTGTACAAGAGTAATCTTTAGGTTGTGGCTTCACATTTCAGCTGGGACACTGCAGGATTTGTCTGCAGTTCCCAGTTTGCCTCTCACAAGAGGCTGGAAGGAATCCCTGCTGTTCACATGCCCAAAAATGGGCTCACCTGGCTGCTGGAAATTCAATCCTTCAGCCTTGCTAGTGGAGAATGTGGTAAAACCCTGATGCAGATGCTCAATTTTTCACTCTCTGGTAGGATCTCAGCAGCTCCTGTGCCATCGAGTTTGCTGCACAAACTGCCTGCCCAAATTCAGCTTTCCTGCCTGACCTAATCCAATGAAACTGCTTGGTTTGGACACCCTAAAATGCCCAATTCCAATGGAGAGAATCTTCTCGTGTGCCAAATTTGATCTTGATTTGGAATTACTTTGCACTGCACTAATTTGATTGTCCAATCTGTCATTAATCTTGTGGAGTTCTCAGATGTGCTTTCTTGCTGTAATCTTACAACTAATCCTCTGATCCCTAATCTCAGAAAATGTTTTCTTTTAAAAAAAACTGAGTACTTTGCTTGGTACACTGGAGCCAGACTGATGCTTTGCTGATTATAAGGTATCATTTTCTCTCTTGTCAAATTGCATGTGATAATGTAATGCTGCACCTTTTCATGTTGTACTGTTTATTTTATTGATATCTTTTAACAGTGACAATAGAATTGTGGCACTTTTCAGGCTACGTAAATATTGCAGATGCCCAGTTTGGGTTTGACTGGATAATAAAAGTTTTTCATGTTTGTAAGGAGAACAGAAAAAAAAACCCTCCTCTTAAAGTTGGTCTCATCTGTAGTGCAAATTTTTATTTAAAGGTGAGCTCCCATCAGAAAGAGCAACAATCTTGACCAATTAATTTGTTGTTGCAAATGTGAGCTTGTTGAGAAATTTTGGTGGAAATCCCAGGTTTTTTCACAGAATGTTTTGAGGAATTTAGTTCATAAGAAATTTAGTTATTGAGAGTATTTCTATTGTGAGCTGCCAGGCTAATCCCGTGTGTACAGATCAGCATTCACTCCACAGAAGAGCTGAAGCAAAGTTAGGCTACTCCCAAAACCAGTCAAACTGTTTTTTTTATCTTAATTTTACTGACAACATTCTCTCAAAAAGGAAATCCTTATGAAATTTTGAAGTTCTTTATTTTGAAAATTCCCTTTGCCTCTCACACTGTGTCTTTAAGAGACAAAAAGAACGGTGAGAACTTGTAAAACTCCACTGAATTTTTTTCTCCACTGATTTTTTTTATTTCCCATGAGACTCTCAGAGAAGCAATTTTCTAACAGATTTTGCTAAGAAGAGAGGGATTTTATCTGCTTTGTGACAGCAAAATTTGTTGTCCCAAAGAACAACAACTGGATTTCCATCTAACCCATAACCACAAGCACTACGAGTGTGTAATGCTTTGTACACAGAGCATATTCAGTGTGTGATTGTTGATGTGACCTCTGGATAAATCCCTTCTCTCACTGAATTCAGGGAATGTCCCCTCCCCAAATGCTCCCTTGAAGAGGGTTTTGGCCTACACTGGCTGCTTCAGTCGGATGCAGACCATCAAGGAGATCCATGAGTACCTGTCCCAGAGGCTGCGCATAAAGGAGGAGGACATGCGCCTCTGGCTCTACAACAGTGAGGTAACCCTGCTCCTTCCCCTCCTTTTATTATGATTTTAATAGATTTTTATATTATTATTATATTTATATTATTATTTAATATATATTTTTTTATTATTATTATTTTAATATTTTATTTTTTATTGGTTATTATTCCTTTCCTAACTCCACGCGCACAGTGGTTATACAGATCCTTTACAATTAAACATTCTTGCTGTTTATTTTTGGGTTTTTTGTGCTTTATTTTCCATTAATTAATGGGTTTCTCCTCAAAGTGTTTTACATGTAGAACTCTAATTCTATAATGGTTTTTTATTTTCTCCTGCAGAACTATCTCACTTTGCTGGATGATGAAGACCACAGACTGGAATACCTTAAAATCCAAGATGAGCAGCATTTAGTAATAGAAGGTATAAAAAGTATTATTGACTGTACCTCTAAAAATAGAGATTTACAGAGGGAACCTGTGGGGAGGTGATGGCAAAGCTAATTTAGGGAAGTTTACATGTATTTTTTCCCTATTTTGAAATACAGTTGGATCTCTTGTTGGTTTGCAAGAACACAAAACAATGGCGGTGGGCTCATGAACTGATTTGTTCAGATCTGGTGGATCTTTACTGAGAATTAGAATAACACTGAAAAATTTGCTATTCAACAGTAAAAGCAATCCCAAGGCTGCTTCCTAAAGATGTTACTGGTGTGGTTGGAGGGATGCCAGTGCTAGAATGAGTTCCAATAATGATTAGAAACATTGAAATGGAAACTACCAAAAATAATAGCTAGGAGAAAGCACATTTCTAATCCCAAATATTAGAAAATTTTAATTAAACCTCTGGAGCTGGGTAAGATCTCTGGAGTAAGTAACAATTTTTAAAAACCCTTTTTCATGTCCTTTTCTAGTTCGGAACAAAGACATGAGCTGGCCAGAGGAGATGTCTTTTATAGCAAACAGCAGTAAAATAGACAGACACAAAGGTGAGTCTTTCAGAGAATCACTGGATTATGATGAGAAGGAAAATCCAAGAAAACAGTTGAAATGTTGGAACAATTCTTTGAAACACAAGTCCTGTTAACATTGGGTCAGGTCTTTTATGCTGCTTTGCTTGGCCTTTATATTAACTTTAATGCTGGAAATGTGGGAGGGTGGGATCTATTGGTAAAGCAAGGAATCATTAGNACCCTCCTCTTAAAGTTGGTCTCATCTGTAGTGCAAATTTTTATTTAAAGGTGAGCTCCCATCAGAAAGAGCAACAATCTTGACCAATTAATTTGTTGTTGCAAATGTGAGCTTGTTGAGAAATTTTGGTGGAAATCCCAGGTTTTTTCACAGAATGTTTTGAGGAATTTAGTTCATAAGAAATTTAGTTATTGAGAGTATTTCTATTGTGAGCTGCCAGGCTAATCCCGTGTGCACAGATCAGCATTCACTCCACAGAAGAGCTGAAGCAAAGTTAGGCTACTCCCAAAACCAGTCAAACTGTTTTTTTTATCTTAATTTTACTGACAACATTCTCTCAAAAAGGAAATCCTTATGAAATTTTGAAGTTCTTTATTTTGAAAATTCCCTTTGCCTCTCACACTGTGTCTTTAAGAGACAAAAAGAACGGTGAGAACTTGTAAAACTCCACTGANTTAACAAATGAACCCAGAATTTTCTGTACCATAATTAGCTGTAAATATTCTGTATGGGTTGCACTGCTGTCTGTGATGGATCAGACCAACAAAATTCCTCAATTTCTGTGAAGCAAGGTTGAGAGAGCAGATATTTAAACATCTGCTGTATCTCTGTAGTGCCATAACTGGGAGCAGGTTCAATTAAAATAGTTACTGTGAGAAGCTGCTGCTACAACATTGTGAATTTTCTCATCTGCACAATGCTAAAATGATGGGGTTTATGGGTTTTTTTTGCTCAGTTCCTACTGAGAAGGGTGCCACAGGGCTGAGCAATCTGGGGAACACGTGCTTCATGAACTCCAGCATCCAGTGTGTCAGCAACACCCAGCCCCTGACGCGCTACTTCATCTCAGGGAGGCACCTCTACGAGCTCAACAGGTAATTCTGGGGGAAATCTGGGCCATTTTGGGGTGCTGGGACATTTATCCAGGGCTGTCTGCTCCTGCAGGCTGAAATTCAGTGTAAAGGAATCATTTAAATTCAGTGTTGGCAGCAGATACTGCATTAGAGGCATGGAAATACATGGAAATGTACATGGAAATACATTGTATTTATATACAATTTNATTTTTTTCTCCACTGATTTTTTTTATTTCCCATGAGACTCTCAGAGAAGCAATTTTCTAACAGATTTTGCTAAGAAGAGAGGGATTTTATCTGCTTTGTGACAGCAAAATTTGTTGTCCCAAAGAACAACAACTGGATTTCCATCTAACCCATAACCACAAGCACTACGAGTGTGTAATGCTTTGTACACAGAGCATATTCAGTGTGTGATTGTTGATGTGACCTCTGGATAAATCCCTTCTCTCACTGAATTCAGGGAATGTCCCCTCCCCAAATGCTCCCTTGAAGAGGGTTTTGGCCTACACTGGCTGCTTCAGTCGGATGCAGACCATCAAGGAGATCCATGAGTACCTGTCCCAGAGGCTGCGCATAAAGGAGGAGGACATGCGCCTCTGGCTCTACAACAGTGAGGTAACCCTGCTCCTTCCCCTCCTTTTATTATGATTTTAATAGATTTTTANCGGTGGAAAACAAGGATTTCTTGGAAAAGCAGAAATTCAGGGGGCTTTTCCTGGTGTTACCTGTATTGGAGGAGTTTTGGAGTGTTCCCTAGAAGGAGCCAGTGGAATTTGTGGTTGTAAGGCCAAAGGAGTTACATGGCCTGATGCAGTAAGAAGTGGCTTTTAAAGCCTTTTTTAGGTCCAAAAGATGATGCATTTCCCTGTAAATGAGTTTTTATTCTGAAAGCAAAAGGGTCCCCTCAGCTCTTGGCAACTTAATTTGTGTTCATAGACAGCACATGTGTCATCTACAATATTCTGATTTTTTTTTACATTTTTTACATGATACTAAAGAAGATTCTGCTGTTTTTTCTTTTTGCAGTGGACAATAGCAAAATATGCTCCAAGGTTTAATGGGTTTCAGCAGCAGGACTCCCAGGAGCTGCTGGCTTTCCTCCTGGATGGGCTCCACGAGGATCTGAACAGGGTCCATGACAAGCCATACGTGGAGCTGAAGGACAGCGACGGGCGCCCAGACTGGGAGGTGGCAGCAGAGGTGGGGCCCAAATCCTTGGCTTTTTGGGGTTTTTGGGGTGTTTTTTCTTTTCCTTACAGTTCTAAGAGAGAAATTTTTGATGTGGCAACACTTCTGTGGCTGTAGCACCTTTTGGATCATGTCAGAGCTCTGATTTACAGAGATGATTTCACCTTTGAGCTGAAAATTAATTGTAATTGTTGCAATAAAATTATGGAGATGACACTTCACAACAATTTTGAACAACTCAGAATTAGGGAGTATCAAAATAGGCGGTTTTTGGTGACTTTTTGGGGTGTTTTTTCTTTTCCTTACAGCATTAAGCTGAGAAATTGCTGATGAAGCAGCCTATGGCAACACTTCTGTGGCTGTAGCACCTTTTGGATCATGTCAGAGCTCTGATTTACAGAGATGATTTCACCTTTGAGCTGAAAATTAATTGTAATTGTTGCAATAAAATTATGGAGATGACACTTCACAACAATTTTGAACAACTCAAAATTAGGGAGTATCAAAATATCTCAAGATGCCTGATGATCCCCTCAGAAATATTTTAAACGTTGTTATACCTTGATTATTCTGTTGACAACTTGTGCTATAACTAAATACTTCCTATTTATTACAAATTAGGAAATAACTTTTGTGGAAATAATTTGACTCCCATAGGCCAGGGAAACTTTGGAGACCACTGAAGTAGCCTCCAGTTTCTAACTTTGTATTGTATTTTTTCTGTGCTTCATTTCAGGCCTGGGAAAACCATCTGAGAAGAAACAGATCCATTGTTGTAGATTTATTTCATGGGCAGCTGAAGTCACAAGTGAAATGTAAAACTTGTGG